>JAOBAS010000057.1:17688975-17707499 GCA_025311575.1 Elanoides forficatus
GGCGGGTTGGAGCCGGCTGGAACCGGCTGGAACCGGCTGCGTCCGGCACGGGGCAGCCCCGGCCTCTCCTCACAGCGGCCGCCCCCGCCAGCGCCTGGGTGCCTGCGCCCGGTGCCCTGAGATATATTTGATACCTTAGTCTTCTGGTAAGATCACTGGAGGAAGAGAACGGCCCAGCCTGTTGTGATCTAAAGTTTCAACAGCGTTTTCGTCTCCTGGGTGTGCTATGTGGTAACGTACAGGTGGCTGTGTTCCCACCGCCTTCATTTTTGTAGAGGAAGCTTCAAAAGTGTTTTTGAGAATTTTAGCTTTTTCTTTTATGCAGTCTGTTTTCTGAGACATTCTTTTATTTCCTTTAGGATTCAGCCATAGTTTAAATGTTGATGTAAATTAGCCCCAAAGAAAATCCTTTTCTGTGTCAAAACATTCTTTTCAAAAGTTAAATGATTCTTAAAGACTTTAGTTCTGAATACTGATTAAAGAAAACATTGCTACTACTTTTCTTATTTCATTGGAGAAGTGACCCTAGTCAATCTGGCCTTTTTTTAAAAAAAAAATTAGTTGCTTAAGCACTGCCAGATATCTAATTAAGTTCCCAATTATTATAAATATTCTATCCTCAAATGGCTTCTTATATTAGTTCTTATATATAGTTCTCACAAGGTCGTTGATTCCACCTGGCATATAAAAACTTTTCCCTGTTTTTTGAAGTAATGATAGTAGAAATTCAGAATATTACACTATGTTCTTGCACTTCAGTTAAAAAAAAATAAAAAAAAATATATTTAAGTATCTTGAATAAAACCATAGTGGTCACACTGCCTACATGATCATCTGAACAACAGGATCACACTGAAGAGTAATCCTACTGACTATTCACCTGTGACAAATTTTACAGCTCGCCCAAAATCATGCCCAGAAAGGAAAATATATGTTTCCCTCCTTTAAGAATACAAACCTCAGAATACAGTAAAAACAAAGTAGAATTTTTCATATTGCAATTATAAAGCCAAAGTTTGCCACTGGTCTTGTAACACAACCTTCTTATCCTATTGTATCCTGTTCGGATGCTGTACCTCCATTTTTCCCAGAAAGAAGCTTTTAATTTCTTTTCTTTCAGCTAAGTCTGGAGTGCAAAGCACAGCAGCTGAGGTCCAAAGACAGCAGAATTACAGGTGTGTGTTTTGCAAATGTGGAAAAAGAAGTTCAACCAAAGATACTTCTTTCCATTACTTTAGAACTTGCTACTCTAGTAACAGGAACAGCCTCCTGGTTTCTCTTCTATTTTTTTTTTTTTTTCCTAGGGTATATAAATACTGAAACAAATATAGAGGCTTTCTCGACACGTCCAGCATTCTCCTCATGTACACATCCTCTAATATAAATATCAGTTCCCTTATTTGTCTCCTGGCAGAATATTAACATTAACACTTGCATTTTTACTTGCATTCCCAACACCTTCACCTCAATGGCCAATCACATCTGCAGAGTAACCTTTTTCCTCCCACCAGTCGGAATGAAGCAATCTCTGCTCTGGAAAAGTTACATTTTTCTGTTTCTACAAGTGTATTCTCTTTTTGCTTGTATATAGGATGCGATTTGAGACCAAAAAAGAATATGTAAGGAAAACAGAGCTAGAAACAAATCATTAAAGCATTTGAGCAAATATGGAAAACATAGCTCAGGGGTACCTCTTTTGAACTATCGTCATGCTTTTTAACAGGGGGAATTTGAGAAACACTAAAAGTTTGTTTAGGAAAAATGCTGCAAAGACAGCTTTCCAAATTTTTTTTGTGCGACTGTGACAAATGATAGGCTTTTTGCTGTAATACAATATGGAAATTTGCAACTGCATCGACGTAGTATCTAGAAAAAATTGCATACCTGTTCATCCATACATGTCCACTATCAGTTCCTCAGATTGGTTGATATTTAGAGTTTTAAGTGAGGTCTGAGTTTTCGAAGATGGTGTGACTCAAACATAGAAGTTATGTGTGAAGTAGAATTCTCAAACTGTTGTTTGTCAAATGTGTACATTTAGCTTAAAAGTCAGGGGCTAAAATTTTCCCGCTTGGCTGCCTAACAACATGCCCTGCTTTTCAAAACTGTCTAATTTCAGCCCAGCTTTCCATGGTTGCCCCTGAGACTGAAGCACTGGTATTTCTCTTCACTGTTGCCTTTCCACCACAGTGTTTTTCAGATTGAAAATATTTTGTGTGAGGGGGGAGAAAGAGAGGACTGGTAAATCCACAGGTGATATTGTCTCCTAAGTGTAGAGACTGAACTTCACTGGGAGCTGGATGCCTCTGTGGCATTGAAAGGGAGGGCTGAGCCCCGTCAGGGAAACTGTTGTGCCAGGGGGGCTGGAGAGTGCCCCCTCCTTGGGCAACACTAATGTGGGAGAGGATGAGGAGGATCTGTGTGAGTGCTGCAGCTCAGATAACCTCCCGCTCCCTATCTGGGATGCGAAAGCTCCACCAGCTTTCCCCATACCAGATTTTATTTACACTCAAGCAAATCCTACTGTCTCTGGCCTCCCCAGTTAACCGAGAGGGAGCAAGTCTTGTCTATAGCTTGAGTAGCATTTCATGGTACTTAATGACCAAGAAGAGAGCTTGTGATGATGGAGCCCAAGCTAGGGGTACATTTTTTTAGCCAAGTACAGTCTGTGGGATGAAATCAAGCCTCTGCGTGAAAACTGATGATTTTTCCCCAAAGTGAGGAACTTAGGCAGAATACGTCTGAGCAATGACGAGAGCTGTGACTAATAATGTTGCTCAGCACCTTAAAGTATAGGTCTTCTCTACAACAGGCTACATGCTGCATGTGTTGTTTCTTCTTCTATGAATTATGCAGTTACATGCATATCGAAGCTCTTCTTGTTTCATCTTCTGTTAATCAGGCTTCTTTTTTTTCCAGTCAGGAGCCCAAATCTCCTTTGAGTCAGAATAGCTTGTTTAAATGGAAAAAAGACTCCATTTGTTTTGAATATGAGCATGATTTTCATTATTGCCTGGTAAAATACTGTGGTTAAAAAACCCCAGCAAAACAACAACAAATGAAACAAAACCAGCAAATCACCTACATTATAGTTCCTTTGCAAAGCCTAAACAGCCCCTGGCTGGAAGGCAGAATTTAGGGTCTTGGTTTATAAATTGCTATAGCTAAGACAGTAATACTTCATTCTCTGCTATCACATAGCAGAGACAAATCAGATAATGCAGCTAAAATCTCCTTTCTGCAGCTTAAAGTAAGTGAAAAGCAGAGATAAATTGGAATCCCCAAATCATTCTTAGTGGCAATACAAGCTAGACAGGAACCTCCTACTAAGACAAATATAATTGCATCTTGATTTCAAAAGCTCCTAAATTTGTAATTCCTAGAAAAATTAAACAACAAGTTTCACTTACAGCTATTTTTAGTGTCTACAGGTGTATTTTATTGATGGTAGCAACTGTTGATATGTCAAAGGTAATTCTTATGGTGAGATATTGAAGGAGAGCACCAAATTGTATATTATCACATTTGATGATGAGCAGCTGTAAGCACAAACTAACATAAATTAAATGTGTATCACATTTTTCTGCACCCTGGGGAAGTGCAGAACAAAGTCATGCAGTGATTACACTTCCACCAGCATGCCATTAACAACTCCAGATGGCAGCACTTTAACTGCAAACATTTCCAGGTGTAATGAGAAGGCTAAAAATAACTAAACAGCAAGGCATGACCTAGTGACAGTCTAATTTGCAAAAGGAATGAAGAGACAACAGGACTGTTTAGCTGAAGGCATGTGAGAGAAATGGCTTAAGCCATGAACAAATTCATGTAAGTATAATCTTTTCTTAAGGAAGGGCATATGCGCAATCTGTCTTTTCTTTCTATGTAATTCATAATGAAGATGAAAAGTGTGTTCATTCATGTGCTAGCTTATATGTATAACCTGGTAGGAAAACACTAAGTTCCTCTCAAAAAAGATGAACCTTCTTCATTTAAGACTTACTGTCAATCTGATAGGAAAACAGAGTGATTTGTGTATGCCTTTCAGCAGACTTGTTCTCCAGTTGGTTGGTTGGTTAGTTTGTTTTAAGGTAAGATACTAGAATTTCAATATATGTATTAAGAAGTAAGGATATTTTTCTTTTTTGCTTATTGCCCGTGAAGTGCCTTGGGACATCTTGAATAATTACCATCCATTTAAGACTGAATTTTACAAGATAATTTTATTTACTCTGTCACTTAGGTGCTAACAAACCTTGTATCTGTGAGCATGAAGTGGATGGACTGCTATTGGCTTTAAGTAAAAGTAGTGGTTGATGCAAAGCTTTTTCAGTGAGAAACTGTTATCATTTATATAAAGTTCAGGTAAAACAATCAGAAGTAATTCCTTCCCAGTTGTCCTTCACCAGTGGGTGTGGCTGTAAGGTGAAGAGCTCCTTCTGAGGAAAAAGTAGTATCTTGAAAACAATCCTATTTTCTTTAATAGTCTGTAAGTTTCCAATCTATTTTAGCATTAACATAAAACTCTACAGACTTAAGTGGACAGATTTCTTTTTACTGCAGCTGTTAAAATTTGGGTGCCTTTAAATTGTCAGTGGTGACTTTATTAGTGTATTTCAGTTCAGAACTGTTCACCGTCTACAAGGATCATACTTGCATGTTATAATGGAAACAGTCTTGAATGTCTCTGGGAACAAACACAGAGAAAAGTTATCGTTATTGCCGGAACACTGAGGGTGGTTCAGGTGTGTCCAGTTAAACCACAGCCTGAAGCTACACCCAGCTCCTGAGCTATGTGTTGTCAGCTGCCCCCATATGCTTCAGCTGTGGTGCAGTCCTGTCTCTTGTAAATTTTGCCTTCATCATTTTGCTTACACTGCTTCTTGCCGTTGCTGTCATCCCTTCTTCTAACATGTGCCCCAGAAGGAGGGTCTCCCTTCTTCTCTCTCTCACACCTGAAAGTCATCATTTCCCTCCCCAAGCTGAAGAGATCAGTTCCTGCTGTGTGCTGCCCACCCCTCTTGTGAGACCCTGAACTAGATGACAGCAAGGACAGCACGCTCATGATAAAATTACCGATGTGTCTCATGGTCAGCGTCCCTATGTTGGTTGAGAGAAGGAAGAGAAACTTATGTCTGTCAATAACTTGAGGTGTGTGAGATTAACTTTCAGAGACAATGGGGAACAGTTGCTGTAAAACATTCAAAAGATGAGGTTAGCAGTTCGTCTTCCTTGTGCAGCTCTAGATTGCAGCTTTCAAAATAGGCAGGTAGAAGAGAGGTCATTCATGATACCACCATTCCAAAAACAAAAAAAGGCTCATTAAAAATGTGATTTTTCTGTCCTGAACACTGGCATGGTAGAAAAGTGACTTCTGCTGCTGATAAAAACATCTTGGACAAAAAATCCAGTCTTGCAAGGCCTGTACATCCTGTGCCTGGGGCACGAGGACGTCATGAACTCTCATTCATTTCTGTGTGAGCTAAGAAATCGGGAAAACCTTGCTAAATTAAGTGAAGTTGCAGGATTATGAGGCTTATGGTTCAGACTCAAGAGATAAATCAGGCAAACACCAACACTTTGGCTGCTTATCCAAATTAACCCTCATACCTTCTGAAATTTGTTCATGGCTCATTTTCCCAATGCAGGAAGGGAAGTTAATGAGAGTCTTGCTTATATTAATCTCACTTCAAGTTTGACATATGTGGATAGCTAATATAATTTTAAAGATGCAATAGTTCAAGCACACTGTTGTGACAGGCAAATATTTATACATAATCATATAATTATTTTAAGGAGTTTATTATTCAAATACATTCTGCCTTTCAGGATGTAATAATTTTTTAAATATCCAAAAGCAAAATCAAGTGATGACTTTTAAAGCTTCTTTCTGTGAATGAATGTTCCAGTATGAGAAAAATTTGTTGTTTGGGATTTATTTCTCATGAAGAACTTGTGTCTTTACTGGATATTGAATATCTTCATCTCTGCAGAGGCATTTCTGTTTGGAGTTCCAGCCATGCCTGCCTTGCCTTTCACAGCCACAAGCCTAAATATAGGAAGATGTTTATCATTTTCCATTTAGAAATTAGTATTCCAGTCCCTCTGCAGTGCATATAAAATGCTCGTTATGCTGGAGTTTCACTAAAGTGGAAATGATTGTACCAAGGGAAAAATTTCTCTCAATCAGGTTTGAAGTGCATGCCTCAGGGACGGGGGCATCATCTTCCTTTCTTGCACACAGTCACTCTTCTTATATCAACACCAATTATGAGGTAAGGTTCAAAGCCTGCCTGTGAGTTTGTTCATATTCAAGCCTGCTGAGAACAACCTGTCCTTTCCCTCTCAGCAGCCTCTCTTCTCACACTAGAACTCCCTTTCCTTTTCATATTTGTGTAAAATATACAGAAGCTATCTCTTTTGGCTGAGGACTTTGAAAAGACACAAGTTCTGAATATCCTTTGGAGATATTCCTCTGAAAATAACCTACTGTGTCTTTTCGATTAGGCTGTAGACTCTTTGGAGTTTGTGCACCACCGTGCAAAATTGTGGATGGGGAACACTGGGTTGTTACTTAATGTGCATAAGAATCAGGGGGAAAGCTCTTGCATCCGATAACCTATCTCTCTCTAGGAAAAGTGGGAGTGGATTAAAAATTTGCTCTGAGTATCTGAGTGAGAACTAACATTGCTGGAACTATCTTAACCTCTAATCTCGTGTCCTCTCTGATAAAAGTGCTTAGGAAGATGCCTGCATTTAGGGCCTCTTTGGTTCAGGTTGTTTTTAATTTACAAATGATAATGTGCAGCAGGTTACACTGAGGAGAAATAAGACAGCTTGTCAACACAGGCTTGTGTTTTCTGGCTGCACGATGGTAATCTTCTGTTTCTGCAGGAAACAAAATAAGTTTGTCTGCTGCAGCACGAGCAGTCTCAATCAGCAGAGTTGTTTCTTGGTGCCCTCAGTTAATCTCAGTTGCTTTTCTGTGCTGCTTCGCCTTGAGTTCATGCTGTTAGGAAATTCCTGGTAACCTTCTGGGATAAAGGCAATCCCACATTAATTAACAGCTGCCTAATTTTGTGCAGGTAGTTGTGTATTGCTGTGAAAATGTGTGTCTGAGAACCTCAGAAGGAGAAAGGTTTGTGAAAGACTGTCATGGTGCATTGCTATGTTGTAGTTTGGCAAAAGTATATAAAAAGTTGAGTACTTATCTGTGGAAAACTTCTTTTGTTTTTGCAAAATTCACCTAGATCTTCAGCAATCAGAAAAGGTTCTTAAAATAGCCACTTTGTTTCTAATTCAGTGGCTTTAATATAGAATGAGGGTAACAAACCAAATCAAATTGAAAAAGTGCTGTCCTCCTCCACTTCTGAGTTCTGTACTGGTATTGATCCACATTGTTCTATAGCTCTAGTGTTTGGCAGAATCATAAGGTGACACACCTACCTGACAAAATGTGCCCACAGCTTTGCAGTTTCATTTATTTTAGGAAAAAAACCCAACCCCAAATGCTCTGAAATTCCATCAGGCTTAAAAGGAAAACATGTTATTTACTAGAAGGTTGAGAGGAAGAGTGAATTGAATGGAGTTCAGCGGGTTTCAAAAGTTGGCTAGGCTTCTTGAACTTTTAACACCAGAATAAAAATTTCACTGAGGAATGGGAGAATATCTTCCCACTTTGAACTGCATATAAACTATCTTACTGCACATGAGGAGACACCATCTCCCTTGCTTGACACTATTACTGTATTAGACTTCATGCTTACAAACATGATTTCAAAGGACATCAGAATATAGGATATGTTGAAGATCCAGCAGGAGTCTTGCTGAAAAATGAATGCAAAATTAGCTTTGAAGTTCTTTAAGACATCAGTTTCTTCGATTTTCCTGTCTCTTTTCTTCTTACTCCTTCTATGAAAGTCCAAACTCAGTAGTTTCCTCAGAATCTACCTAGTTGGGTAATTTTCTGCCTTGTGGTGGAGCCAACCTGTTTCTCTCTGTAGATCCACTGCTATTGCATCATGCTACTTACTAAGGTAGACAATTTAATAATCTATAGGAGAACTTAAGTCTGCAGCAGTTCCAGCACCTTCACACTTCACTAAGAAACTGAGTTAAAAAGTAAACTTTGCAGTCCTGAAGAGACCAAGCCAGAGCCAGAACTGAATCTGTGCCAGGCAGCACCTACTACCTACAGGGACCCATCACTGGAAGTGTTCAAGGTCAGGTTGGACAGGGCTTTGAGCAAGCTAATCTAGTGAAAGATGTCCCGGCCCATGGCAGAGAAGTTGAATGAGGATCTTTAAAGGTCCCTTCCAACCCAAATCATTCTGTGATTCTCTGATTCTGTGATCTTGGTTGGGGAGCAAAGAGGGAAGGCCCTGGCAAGCTGGGCTCTGCTGCCGTGCTTTCAGGGAAAGGATGTTCTTGGAGGTCTTAGGAGTCCTGCTCTTAGGAATATCTCCTCTGCCTTCCTACCCACCCTTCCCCAGCAAGAGCTGCTTTCCTACGCGTATCTTCCTCAGACTCAACAGCCAACCTACAAGGCCATGTGTTTTGCTGGCTGTAGCAATCTGCTGCCTCGGATACATTACACAGTAGAAACACTGTTCTCATGCCTAGAGCTGGCCCTGTCATCAGCGCAGTAGTTAGAAAGGAAGTCTGTGCAAAAGAGAAAACATTAAATCAGCCTTACTCAGTGCGAGCACTCTTCAAAATAGCCCAAATATTCACCAACAAATCTTATTTGGAGATACTGCTTCATGACGATTAGCATCAAAGCAGCAAATGCTCAGCTGTGGAGAAAGCCAGATTATGCTTTACTAGCTAATCCTTGGCCTAAAGCTACATAAATAATCCCCCATGCTGTCAGGGCCCTGAGGGAACCACCAGGCTTGCCCGTCCCTGCCTAACCCCCTCAGGGCTCCCCTTCCCCTGCCCCAGGACCCCGCATCAGCCCCCCCCAGGCCATCAGCCTCTGCCCCAGTGACGCCACAGCCAGACTGGTCTCCAGCTCCCCACAGCCTTGCCCTGCTGCCACCAACATGGGGAGCCCCGATGGTCCTGGCCTACCGGGAGCCCCTGGTGCCCATGGTGCCCCAACATATGCAATTGACAGAACTCTCTCACAAGTAAATATTGAGATACCGTGAGTTTTTTACCATATTCCTTAAAGAATCAGATGCCTTGGGCCTACTTGTGTTAGAGGGAAGGAAGTTAAATTCTTCCAGTGAGATGAACTCAGAGGTTGGCCAAAGGCTTGCTTAGAAAACCAAAACAACCAAACAAAAAAGGCAAAGCCTCTCTCCCCACCACCAGAAGATCATCCTCCAAAATCTGGCAAGCTTTGGGGAGAGGTGTTGAGGGGTGCCTCCAAATGAGGCAAAGACTGTGCAGCTTTCCCGTGGAAGTGTACTCAGAAAGGTTGTGGTGCTTCTGACCTGCCAGGCTCCTGCTGCTGGGCCTGAGCAATGCACATGCCATCTTTTCTTGAAAGTGTTGAGAGTTGTTTTCCAGTGCAAATGCAAGCAATATAAAACTAAGGCCAGTGCTTTTTCTCCATATGTCCGGTGGTTGTTCTTTCACTCCCTACCTATTCACTTCCACTTGGTTTCTGTTTCAGCCCGACGTTTCCCCTTTTAAACTGCTGGGTTTTCCAAGGACCTCAGTATCAGTTTGTCACTATTTTGCCTAAACAAATCCAACTGAGAGCCACCACCTGTCAGGACAGCTCCAAGGCAGGACATCTCTCTTTCTAGGGTGGTCAGTAAAGACTCCAGAGATCTTGTGCTCCCTGACAGGCTCTGCCTTGCATTTCTGGTGATCTGGCCATTGAGAAATGTCAAAACAGGGACTCGCCCTTCTTTGTGGGCTTTCTTAGCAGTCTGTGGCATGATATCTGCTGAGCACTGCACTTCCCTAGTGAGGTGTTTCTAGGGATGTGTTGGGTTTGTCACAGTTTGTGTCCTCACAGAGCAACAGCACAACTGGACAGTGCTTAGAGGTAACTGGACTGGATTGAAATGGAATTGCTGAGCAATCAAAAGCAGTGCAATCATATTAGCAAATTAAATTAACCTGGGAGGGGCTCTGTGCTGAAGATACAATGCCAGTTTCGGCTTCCAAGGTAGCCTAAATGTAGCTGCATGGCACTGCAGTGTGGCATGTACGCTTGGTCGTAGACAATTCCAGCAGGAGTGGCCTTTAAAAGTGGGGACCTGCAGGGAGGTGATCAATGAATGGCAGTGGGTCTTGAAGAGTCTGCACTACCTGCAGCATCAGATCCCTTGGAAGTGCATGAGGTTTCCCAGGTTAAGAAAATATAGTTGGCACCAGTATCAGCAGAAAGTGTATTTTCAACTTTTGTATGACTACAGTTGTATGGCCCTCGTGATCGGCAAGGTTTATGATGCGATTTACAACTTCTCACAGTGTGACCTGAGGTAGTGAGAATGGGAAATGCACGTTTTCTAGGTGCCAGAGGAGAAGCATTGACCAAGCTGTATGCTTGGCAAGAGGTAAATGCTGTCCATTTTACATTAGTGGGAAGACAGAGAAACTCAAAAAGTTTTGTCCATGATGTAAAATCCTGTGTAGGGGATGCTGTAGCCCATTGTTTATTTCTTAGTGGCTGATACATTATGAAAAGCTAAGCCAGCAACTGGTGGCTTAAATAATTCAAGATGCTTGTAAAACTTACAGGAAATGCTTGCTCTGAAGCTATCACTGCTCATATGCCCTATTCGGAATAGTTTGGGTGATGAATTTTGGCATTTTGTTCTAATGTATTATCTCCAAATTATTGGGGTTTTTTCATCATTCAAGCAGGACCATCTTCATGTCTGATGCAGAATTATTTTTATGATTATAAAGAATAGATTTCTGATTTAATATTTCTCTGGCTTTAGAAAGAGCTGGTTGATTAAATGTATACAGAAAAGTTCACGTTTGCTCTGAAGCATCATTTCACTGATATGTTTAAGGTCCTTGTTTGGTCACTTGCATTATTTCCTCTATTGTGTGTGAGAATCTGTGTGCACGTGCCTTGAAATCACCTTGAATAATTCAAATTCTGGCAGAGAACAACCTCTGTGTAAATGATAATGCACAGCTTTTCCAAGCTTTTAAGAACTGCAGAGCTATAGATAAGTAAATTCAATAAAATGAAACTCTCAGCCTTGCCTCCTTCAAGTAATGGAATCACCACTCAGCTTCCCAAGTTTGACACTTCTAGTTTTTCAAGACTTTGGTGAATTATATTCCCCAACTCTGCAACAAGAATCTCATAGGAGAGAACTTGTCTCTCCTGACCACTTCCAGACCCCAAGGGGACGTGCATCAGGCCTGACCAGTGCCAGGCAGCAGGAAGACTCTAAGGAATATTTTAGGTAGAATAGGAACTGAGAAACAGTAACAATGCCAAAAGAGCAGAAGCTCCTGTAAAATGCAGATTCGAATGCATAAATGTACCTGAGCTTATCTTTGGCAGCCTAGCCTCACTCCTGTGTCATAAAAAAAAAGCCTAGATGACAAAATAATTTTGAAATCAGAATTGTGAGTGGGAAGGGGGGGAGACAAAGTCTGTGAGGGAGAAGGAAAGGTGTGGTGTCCAGTGGGTGGCCTGAAATGTACACTGTAAGTATTATTTATTTTAATATTTTAAAGAAAATTTTATAAATAGTTAAAAAGTGTTGCCACTGATTGATGTACTCCTGAGACTTCCTGGTTTTACTTTGTGATCACTCCCCTACTACTTACACAAACAGCCTGAAGGTTTGCTTTTGGTATTTTACCTCGCAGTCATGTTTAGAAGCTGCTTCATCAAAACAAGATTTTATTATTTTCAGAAGTTTATGAAGCAAAGGATTAGAATAGGTTGAAGCATACAGAATATTCTAGCATCACTCAGTAGTTCAGTTATAAACCTGAAATATGTAAAGTAATAATAGGACATTGACATTTACCACTTGAAAGAGTATCTGCTATGCAAGTCAGATTTTCTAGAGGAGAGAAAAGTTTGAAACCAGTTAAAACTACTTCCTGGGACCTCCCCAGACAAAATTCAAATAGTGTCTGAGTGAGAACATCACTATAGGTGAAGGCACTGAACACCAATGAAGAGAAGATAATCACTGGCAATCTTAAAAATGCATCATTTACAGCAAACAGCTGAGGAAATTTCAGCATATAACTTTGCTATTTCATTCTCATATGTGTATAACTAAATGTGCTACTGTTTATTTGGTATTGCTGCTTGAAAGAATTTCTGCAGCCAAATATCAATTTATTTGCTGTTGGTATTTAAGAGGATCCCAAATGGGAGCAATTTATGTCCAGCTAAAGTCAATTTTATATTTTCTCAGTGGTATAAAGATTGATCAACTAGAAATAAATTTAAATGATTCTTAATATGCTTATTGATCTGAAGGCACCTTCTTTTGAGAGAAGCTTCATATGCACAATCATGTAATTTTCTATATATGTTCATATACAGTATTTTAAGTATATAGCATATACTTAGTGTTTTGTCCTAGTTTGGTGAGATTTGATCTTAAATTTGGTTTTGGTTCTTGTGTAATATAATTGTAGTAATACATGGCTGGATACAGCAGAATGGAGACATCTGCATACCTTCTGCATTAATCACATCAAGTTTGCTAGTGGTTGAGGAGACAGGATGCTTCTTGCCCCTCAAGCCTATTTTGAGGGATGGGTGCCTCAGCAGAGCTAACTTGCAGCTCATGACATGGTGCCGACCGGCCCTCCAGGTTAGCCTGCAGGAGATTACAGGGGAGTTATTGAGCTCCCATGCCGTGCAAAGCGTGCAGCTCTTTTGCTCTTTGCCTCCCTGCAGCACTTCAGGGTCTAACTTCAAGTCCCCTGAACTCCTCCACACAAGTGTTGAAGGTTCATCATATGTGTCGATTTTGCTGGGAGCCAAACTGAGACTGCCTTCCAGATTTAACAGTTTTGGATGACTCGCTCTTTCAGAGAAGCAGCTGCAGGGTACTCAGGAATACGCAAAAATGGCAAGCCAATGACCAATGTCATTGTGGCGGTGACAGCAGTTGCTATATATGGTACAGCATCTGAGAGGTGAATAGAAGTGGTAAGCCGATAATATTAAAATACTTAGGCATCTTCCTGCAACTACTAGTACCCCTGGCAAAACAGGTCTGACCCTAGAACTTTATAGATAAATAATTACCCTGGTGCGTTTGGAACGTAAGCCTAAATATGTATGTTGTTATCATTACCTAAAGTATTTAAATCTTTAATTTTGAGCTTGGGATCAGTCATATCCTTAAAGATGAAATATTCTTTTGGGGTGGCACCCTGGACTTCAGTAGAAATGTGCCAGCCACTGAAGTGGCCTTTCAGTGCATAAATTGCCTTTGCTATTTCTTTAGGATGTGAACTAGCGTGACCAACCTACTGGCATGTCACCCTGCCATTTCTGTCATCTCTACTGTGCTGCTGTTATTCAGAGGAATGGGACTAAAAGACAGGCATTGAACTTCCCCAGCCAGATTTACAGAACAAAACTCAAAAGCTTTATTTTTCTCATTGTTAAGGTTCTGCTGTTGTAAGAGACCACCTTCTTTGGGGTTGATAGTATCTGTGGTGTACTGAGATTTCCCTGTGAAGATTTCTGGCTTGGTACATGAGAAGACATTAAACCTTGCATGCAGCCAGTGACACCAGGTTTTGCAGGCTCCACTGGAATAAATTTGGAGACTTGTAGCCTGTTTGCCATGTTTAGTGAGTAGCCCCAAGCTCCCAGTGGAGTATCTTTCCCCAATAATCTCTAGTTTGTTGTGGATCTTCCTTTTCTTGCCATACCTGTGTTTCAGATACACAAAGTCACTCCTTCCTGAGAGATAAAGGTCTTGTTTTGGGGATGATGTATTGCAATAGATGCTCCACCTGGGAGCCAGGGCAAACAATTTAAGCCTTGTTTTACACAGACTTTAAATAACACAGATGTTGGTGTATAATATTTGGTATCCAGGTAAGTACACATAGAGAAGCGTGGGCAAGTTTTCCAATATGATCAGAAAGCCTCTGTGATTTGAAGCACCTTGAGGCAGTGATTTGATCTCCTTCAGTCCCGTCCTTCCTCTTCTCCTTTCTCCGATAACTGCTTCTCATGAGTCTAGAGCTATGGGATACCCAGTGAAAGCTGTTTAAAATAAACCACACCAAGCATTCATCCATAAACTGAAGCCTGAGTTTGTCAGTGCACAAAATATAACTGGGTTAAAAAGCAGTTCAAGGGATTTATGGGAAGAAGGTGGCTGACAACCTATTAAACATGATGCCCAAACTGCCAGAAGTAAGGAGAGCATATGAGAGGGAAGCATAATTGTGTGCTTTCTCTGTCCTTAGACTCCCACCCAATATCTGCTAATGGCTGTCCTCAGAAACAAGACGTTTGGAAAATCCTATTGATGTGACCCAGTATGTGCAAGTTTTTTGGCAGTAAATAGTCTTTTCTCCCTTAAAAACTCTCTCTGTCTTTGAGGTTTGTGGAAAAAATGTTGACTTTCCTTTGCCGTATTATTCCTCTTTTGTAGATAGTATCCTACCTCTCAGGTACCAGCCCAGACACAAAAGGAATTTTTCTTTGGTATAGTGCCCACTACATGACACAAAGGACGGCAGTTAATCTAAAGCAGGTAGCAAGAACATCTATTCAAGATTCCTGTATTTCAGGACTTGGTATTTCAGACAGAGTAATAATGGCATATGGAATGAGACTTGCTGGTAAAGAGAGTATAATTTGGTGTAAACCTGTTTGGAAAGAAAGAATTAGATGCATATTTTCACCTAAGATGAACATAAACCTCAATGATCTACTAAACTATATACCTAAACATTTCTAAAGTTTTCTAAGACAGAACCTTGTACAGACTGTGTGAAATTCTATTACTATAACTGGGTTGGATCACTTCATTTTAGACTCTTCTCCTTTCCCAGTTCTTATTGTGTAACATCATCTCTTGAAATGGTGGTTTAAATGAAAGGCAGACTTTAAAGAAATGAGGGCTTTTCCCCCACACCCACACTAATATCTAAAAATACTCCTAAAATAATTCAGGAGTGAAGCTTTTTATGGTGAAGTTCCTCAGATACATTGTGTTTTGCTTTTAGAGGAGTGACTCAGTTTTTCATATGCTGTAACACATTCAGTTTGTGAATATTGCTTTCATTTTTACATTTGTAGAGCATTGCAAAAAGCCACCTGCTTGTGATTTGATCAATATAACTTGGCTTTAATGCTATACTTTGGGGAAGGAGTATGTTTGATCATAAGAGCTGAAAGGCATAGCCCATACAATACATGAAAAGGAAAAAAATATAATAGCTAAGTTTCTGCTAATTAAGTAGGTTATGACTGACCAAGAATCAGCCATGGTAATCTGTGATGGTACCATGAAAAATGCATTGTAATTGGGTACCACAGCTTGAATATGAATTGTCAGTATTCAACAGATGTATGCCTCTTTGTTGGTTCCAAGTGTCAAACGGATTGTCACTGAAATGGAAAATCAAGTAATAACAACAACAAAAAAAAAAAAGAAAGAAACTGATACAGTGCTCTGATATTTCATTATTTAAGAAATATTTTTATTTATTATTCATTATTCCAACCTTCTTTTAAGGAAGACCAAAATACTGTTCTGAAGAATGTACTTAATTTTAGGAAAGAATGTTTAACACTGAAAGATTTTTCCTGCAAAGCTGCCTGACCTTTTGTCACTTCTGTATGGGAGAATATATGGAAATATCTGAATGTATATGAAACTAATTCACCTCCAACCCACATCCTGAAAGTGTAACCTCCGTCATGATGCTACAGAAAACATGACAAGAATTACGTACCTAGTCTGCAGGGACCAGTGCTTGTGATAATGATCAGGAGCATTTTATGGGTACAGTATGCTCGTATAGTCTGTCTATGTGTCCCATAGTTACTTTTATATTCCTTGTCCCTCTTGCATAGCTGGAAAGTCGAGCAGAGGGGTAATACTGGAAACTCTGAAAACACCCGTTTATTTAAATGTTCACTTCAGTTAAAGCAATTCCTACCTCAAAAGTTTGTTTTCCCAACTTACCGGTTGTAATGTACAGCTTGGCACTAGTAGCGTATGTACAGTGTGCACTGTTGTATGTCTAAATTAGCAGGTGAGGATCATCCTGCAGAGGTATGCAGAGAATGCAGGAGACCCAACATCCACACTAACACTTTCTTAGAGATACGCTTCTATCCTGCCGAATGAACGCCCATGAGCAGATGGAGCACACTCAGTGCACCCCAGTTTAGTGTCATCCCAAAAGAACGCAGTCTGTGTGCTCTGAGATTGCCCTGCAGTGAAAAGCAAAACGAAGTAAAGGGGAATACTCAAGAGAGTCTCTTCAAAAGCACAGTCCTGATCCCAGCTAAAATACTAGTGGAGATGCGTCTGTTGAAGCTGGGATTTTCCAGCTGAGGTAAAGAGAATTAGTCACCCCAAGGGCTGTATTCAGACACCCAGAAAACAATGTTTCTCAACGGTGATAGACTGCTGCATCATTCATTTGCTTGAGCTGGAACAGGAGGTCTGTATTTTGAATTCTACAGTAGAGTCCAAGGTTTTGGCTAAAATGCTTTTAGGTCCTAATATACCACTGAAGTGTAAGAGCCAGTGAAGTTTCATTAAAGGAAATCGCTTCAGCTTCCAGCCCTATCCTGTCTTTTTAATAGGAAAGCTAACTATCCTACCCTGCAGTAGAAGCTTGAAGCCCTAGAGATAATGCTGCCCAAAGCTAGAATAAGTATGTTTTCTGCACGTTGTTCCAGTCCAGGCATGGTGCTGGGAGAGGGCTTGCATCTCTCTTACTGTGTGACTTTGTATAGGGCCAGGTGGGTTATATGCTCTGCTTACTGGCTTTCACTGGGAGTCAGAACCCTGGTTCTCTCCTGTCCCTCAAGTTGAAAAGCTCATTTTTGTTTCATTACTATAGCTCTCTAGCCTCCTGCAGACTCAAGCCTTTCCTCCTGCATAAGAAATATCGTGTGGATACAGTCATTTTACACATATTATTGTTCAGACTTCATTATAATTTATTACTAGCTGTATTAAGTCTCTCATACGTAAGTCTTGAGCAGCTCATCTATCAGTATGGTGTCAGAGTGAGCAGCTGGAAAAGTATGTCAGTAATTTCTTTACATCATCTGATTAATAACAAATATTGAAATTACTGCAATTCTTTCATGGCACCCACATTTTTTCATTAGCAACATCCCTTTCACACCTCTTTCCTTTGTGAAATATTCTTACTACCTACTTCAATCAGAGAAATGAGTAGCTAATCACTTATCTTTGCATTCTGGTAGAAATGAGTAAAATGATCAGAGTTTGGGAATTGCTGTTACATATGCATGTAAGTGGTGCATAACATTATAATTATACTGATAGAAATAAGACATTCCCAGACAAAAAAGTCATTTGTTACTCTGAATAAACTAAAAGACAGCTATTATGTCACGACCATGTCATAAACTTACTTTTTATTGTACAAGTATTTTATTTTTTAAGCTCTAATCTTATGTGGCACAATTTTAAACACATGCTTGATTTTAAAAATAATTTTAGATTTGGATTCCTTTTAATATTGTGGGGTTTTGTGCATGTAGTTTTATTTTAAAGCAGATTATTGCTCAAAGGGGATCCCAGCTTCACAGCACTGCAGGCTGAAATCTTTTCTACATGGAATACCGAATTGGGTCAGTATTAAACTCTGAGTTCAGCAATCATAAAAGTTCGCAGAAGGTCAATCAGAAAAACAGTACAATTTTAACTTCAGTAGAACTTAGTTGTGTGTCTTTATGTTGAGCATTATTTTGAGGTTGGTAGGTCTTCAGAACAGGTTCTTATTTTGGCTATATACAATACCTGCATGCACAATATAAAAGGCAGTCTACAGGGCCTTCCTGTTTCTCAGCAAGGTTATCTCTCGGCAAGTTATGAGCAAAAAGCTTCGGAATCTTCCAGGTGCCCTACCTCTTAGGTTAGGTATTTCACTTCTTTCACCTCTACAGTGCACCTGGGGGGCAGAGCCTCTTCTGCACTGGTTCAGTGGGTTCATAAACCTCAAGGCTGCTACATCTGCTCCACTGTTGGGAAGCAGCTCCTGGAAGAAACTTCTTTCCTCCTGGCAGTGCGATCAGGCCTCATTACATACTTCAAGATAGCCCTTTTTTTTTTCAGAACCTGGTGCATTTTGTATCTCTCCCCAAACTACACAGCTAAAAGATAAAAGAGCTGTACCAATGAAAGCCTATCCATCCAAGTCTTATTTGTGTTTTAGCCTTTACTTGCAAGTCTTGGCTAGTTCCAAAATTGCTTCTGGTTGGTGGGTAAGAGGGAAGGGGCAAAGAACCCTGCTGTAGATTTTCTTCCCTGAGTTTTATGTAACACTTTCCTCCTTCCTCTCTGATTTTGTGGTCACTTACCCCTCAATGCAACAGCTGTAAATGG
>JAOBAS010000057.1:17707516-17719192 GCA_025311575.1 Elanoides forficatus
CATAGATCTGGAAAAAATAAGCCAATAACGTGTCTGAAACCAGGGAGATGGGCATTTCCCAGGTGGTTACACAGAGATTCTTCTCATGAAGGTCCTTTTTCAGGTCGTTCCTTAACTTCCCGTTTGGTTTTCAGCAGATCATATTAAAATAAGATGACTCTGCCTACATCTTCCATCACGGCTGTCTGTCAACTGTCTTGGAAGGTAGGCTCTTTGTTAATAATTGCATTATTGATACAACCCAAATAATTTGTTTGGTAGAAATACTGAATATGCTACAGAGGTTCAGCTGAAGAGATCTAAATACATTTAGAGGTTGTCCACAACAAAGTTGAAAATTGTAAGTACAGTACAGTAACCTAGCCACTTGCATCACTTGTAATTAACTTTTCTATACTGTTCTATGTATGGGTGTGAATAATAAGACTGCAAATATTTGCATTTGTTTCCTTCTACATGGTTTTCAAAAAGTAGCCTGGGAAGCACACATCCAACTTTGTTTCAGATAGTTTTGCAGAGGAACCTCCTCTAGACACTGAATAAAAATATCCCTATGGAAAGTGAGGAGGGAGTAATTGTGGGGGGAGCTCAGGGACGTGAACACCCAGCTCCCATCGTAACAGCACATGATCTGGGCATCTCACTGAAGTCCCTTTGAAAGGCTGAACTGTGGCATTAGATCAGAAAAAGCTTTACTTGATGCTATAATTCACTTCCCTGCCATGCAGGAGAGAAGACACAGTGGTATATCTCAATCAGCATTAGCTGTGTGGCAGCAGGATCAGAGTCCCAGTCACGAGCCAGGCAGGAGCATCCCATTGTGCTAGGGTTTGGACAGGCATAAATGAAGAAGCTGATGGCTCTTCCACAGTTCATGACTTACTTAGCAATAGATCTATTTCCTGCTTTGCTTTGCTTTTCTCAGGGAAACACAACATCATGTATTAAGGAAACATCAAAGATACTGTCTTGCCTGTGCTGTTTAGTAAATGGCATAGTGCTTCTTGGTAGAATATAGACATCAACTTGAATATTGAAAATGTCCAAGGGTGTCATGAGACCTTGTGCGCAGGGGAGAGATGGCATGCTATTAATGATCCTTTCTTCCACAAGCAAATTCCAGTCATGTTATATGAAGCTGGGACAGAAATGAAAATAGTCCTCCATTAAAAGCAGCCTTGTCTGCTGTACCTATGCCCTATTAGACTTATTTAAATAACACTGTGAATTCTTGGGGAAAAAAGAACCTGGAGATGCAGCTATTATTTCTGCTGTAATGTGGCAAGGGCTTTGCTGCTGTGAATAATAACAGCCATGTTGATGGGTAGACCTAAATTAAAAGTGAAAGAGGTTATTCATTCAGTGCAAAAATCCATCTTAATGTGAAGATGAGGGAGTTTGGGGAGCTTTTTATTTCTATTTTTGCTTTTAGGCCTCCTATACACTATTATGGGCCTTTTTTAAAGTTGGAAAACTGTTGATAGTAATATCACTGATCAGCAAAGTTTTAAATTATTTCTTTGAGTTCCTTTTTGAATTCTCCTCTTCTACTAGGTAATTACAAACCCAGTGGGGGATTTTCCTTGGTGCAAAGTGCCTAAAACAAAGGGGTGACTTTTTTCTTCGCTTTTTTGCATATTGGTCAACATTCATCAAAGCGTTCCCTTGCTGTAACATCTGAGGTCCTTATGTGTTTGGAATTAGGAAATATCCTTGGTATTTGAGATATCAGGATGCTAACCAGTGCCAAGGATCAACTGATACAGGGACTTAAGGGAGTATAAGCAGCATATTGGAATGGGCAGGGCTTGGTGGTGAGTGTGGGCCAATGGAACAAAGTGATGTCCTCGGTTATTCTGTTTGCTTTGGATGGTTTCATGGCTTCAGGGACTATGCTGGCACCGATGCTCAGTGCAATCCTTGGGGACCACATATGGTTCACTGAAGTACTACTTCTTTGGAATTCTCCCCTGCCCACAGCCACAGGAATGGGCCATGCTTAAAAAATGTTTCTCGGTTTGCTACTGTCAGGTTTAAAAGCCCCCCTGCCCCCTGCTGCCATTTAGCCTCCACTTGCGAAGATGAACCTGTGTATGAGCAACTTTTTGGCAGCTGTTCAATGAGGAACACAGCTGAGATGAAGATATATTTATTAAACTCAGATTTTCCCTTCCTGCTGTTTCAGTGAAGGTAGCATTCCCATGACAGCTCAAGAGAAAGATGGCTGGGGAACTAGCTTATGATTTGGGTGTCTTGGGTTTCTGTCCTGACGCAGGTGTATGTGAACAACCTCTGGAGTCCTGCAGCCACAGAAACATGCACTGTGCCTGAGGTAGTTGTCTACCTAAATACCTTCATTATTTAAATCAAACACTGGTGCATGAGCAAGTGTAGAAGAAGTTTTCCACTCTACCTACCAAAATGTAATAGTATGACTGACTGCAGGTGTAAAGAGGGAGGGAGTGATTTACCTCTGTTATAAGGTGTGAGTAAGGAGAAAAGAGTTTGCTTCCATCTGGAATTATGTAGAAAGTAATTAAATGAAGCCAACTTGCAGAATTGGCTGATTTGCCTGGCTGAAGATATTATTCCAAACACAAATAGTGGAGAATGGATCCTGGAATATACTTGAAATTAGGCTCTATGAAAAGGTGTTTTCTTTAAAGTAATTTTGTTCTCTTTTCTGTATGTAACTGCATATGTGTGTGTTCAGTGGTCTTGACAGATTTACTTTGCTTTCATTGGTGTCATTTCCTGGGGAGGGGAATATGAATTTTGAACCTATTTTGAACTTTGCGTGTTGGTGATTTACTCAAGAAGCTGAACCATTAAAAAGCTTTCATCTTCCATCATTATGGGTCCTTGAAGCCAGAAGTCTTCACAGCAGCGTGCTGAGAATGCCAGAAGGAGTCTGTCCTTTAGTCCTTCCCCTGGATGAATAGCTGTGGTGTTCAGGAAAATGCAATCTAAAATCTGGCTAAGGAAATGAAAAAGCAAACAAGTAGGAGCTTTATTTTTGAGGAGGAATGGTACTTGGAACACTCACGGACCTGCAACAAGAAAGAGAAATAAGGCTAATATTACAAAGTGGTAAGATTTTTGCATCAGCATTCAATTAAAAAAAAGCTGAAATTCAATAAATGTAATCCTGGCATGTCAAGAAGAACAAATACTCTGGGCTTAGTTGTAGCTGGGTTTAGGAGTAGCATCTGAACTTTGATCTAGAAGGTCAATTGTCAATACCAAGCACCTGTAAATAAGATCACATTTTTCTCTTCAGAAAAATTGCCCAGTGCCTTATGGCTGTGAGGTACATATATTTAGTCTTCCCAGCTGACTATTTTAGGTAGAGCCAGGACAGTATTTCTAATGGGCAGAAACATTTCTAGGCACTCTTGGAGTTTTACCATCACGTTTTTATTCCTTACAGAAGAAAGTGAAACATACAGTTTCCCCATAGTAGGCAGTGATTCTGAAGGACAGAAGTGAGGAAGCAGTGCAGGAAGCTTCAGGTGACTGTGTGTCAGGAAAAACATTTAACATTTTCTGTAAATTCAGGTTAAAAAGTCAGTACATAGTGATGTGAACTGGTTGGGACAGAATGGAGTGCATGCTGGGCTGAAAGTCAGGGATGCAGTGAGAGCACTGCCAAGTTATGTTAATTGGGTAGAACATATATTATTGAATGTATTTTATCCTTCCTTTTCTTCATCCCAGCCCAATGTTTGTTAGAGGCCTCTGGTGCCCGAAAGTTGGTCTATGTGCAAAATCACGGAAGGAAGAGTAGATTTAAAGCTCTCCAGTAGCAAAAAGTTTCTGGACCGTGATGAGAAATGCAGGGTAATGTGATGTTTTGGTGGGTTCAGACCTAGTGCAACACCTTCAGAGTGGGGTCTTGTGAAACACAAGGACAGTTGAACCCGAGTACATTGGCAGAAGTCTGTAAGCAAGACGGCAGCAGTGGGTGCGCGTCATGGAACGCAACTGCAAGTAAAAAGAACGTCTCTTTGTAATTTTGCCATGTGTTGTGAATGTCTCTTATGGTCATACATATTTCCTTTCTCTGTACGCTCGTGTAGAAGTCCAGGACGAGTTAGCTCCCCAGACTGACAGGGTATTTCTTTTATTGAGTCGCAGCCATGCTAACAACAGATCTGAGATCTGAGGACAAACCTTGGCTGCTGCTTGGTAATACTAACGGGAAAAAAAGTTTTTTCTGCGTCAAATTATTTTCCAACAAGTTGATAAGAACCCATTTGCACCTACCTTATAGATATGCATTCCACCATCTGTATTTTTGAAATATTGACAGTGATTTTTTGCTAGTGAATGCTCTGTGAATGTACTTTGACATTCCATGAATGTACCATAACTATTATTCAGTTAAGAGGCTTGTATTTAAGCCTGGTAATTGCTCAAACACTAAAGGCCACAATTATTTCTTCCATAATTCAGGACTGATTGACTAGATAAATCATGTGGTACTGTTTCTACTCCAGGATTAGATGTCTTCCAGATCCACAGAGACTTTTATCAATTAGTGCATCAACATTTCTGCCATAATTAGTCATAAAAAAGTGATGGCAGGGATATGCAAAATATTTTTTCTTCTCATAGCCACTCCTGGAATAAAATATTGGTTGCAAATTAAACTGTAGGGTTGTTTGGGAGTTTTAATTTACAGGCAAGCAATTCCAGTAACTTGAAAAAGGATGGAAGGGATAAAAAAATTGAGTTATTACTTCACCTTTAAGTGATTACATAGAAACCTGTTTTTCTATAGCTAAAGGTGATTATTTCTGTGGTGCATGAACTTTAGCTGACAGATGGCGTGCGTGCATGAGAATGCCTACACAGCCATCGATTGTGACACCATTGCAGAGACAAAATAATCCAATGACAGCTAGGTGTCTGGAAACAAGAGGCTCAAAGATGAGGCTTTGATACCAATGACAGAAGGATGTCAATAGATTCGAAGCAGTCCCACAAGACTTGTCAGACATGCCACATTAAAATTAAAATTTAGTGAATGAGGATAAAACTTTCATGTAGCTTCAATGCCCTGACCTAGATAAAGCTGTTAATTTTTGATTTATAACTGGGTACAGAATTTTAATCTGCATTAAAAAGAGATTTTTTTTTTCCATTTCTTTGAAAATAAGGGTTTTCTTTAAATACTAAGAATCTTAGACCAAACTCTAGTAACATGACATAGTAGCACCAAACCTATTCTACCTCCGCACTGAGTTCAAGATTTGACATATCCTCTGAACTCTGCCTGTGCAGAACTTGGTTGTTTGCTCTCTCTCTGGACAAAACTAATTGTGAATATATGTGGTTTCAGATATTTAACAACCACTGTGGTCTTTGGTCTTAAATGGGATTCTTGCTCGATTAGATGAAGACTCAGTTTTTCTTCAAGCTCCTGCTTCTCTTCTGTTATTGCCTGTTCTCTCCTACTGCATCACCTTGCCAGGACATCCAGTTATATCCAGATGTCCCCTGACCTAGTTAACAGTCTTCCAACTACACACCAAACATTACACGTACTTTGCAAAATCCTGCATCCCTCAGTTTAATTAAATGGATTATTTTCAAGCAGTATCTTGCCCTAGGTTGAGAGTAAGGTTGGTCTCGCCTACACTGCAACGTCGAGCTTCATCCAGTTTGCGTACAATGTGCAAAACCACAGGCACGTCCAAAAGTTGGTGTTGCGGGTTGAAATCGTACGCTGCTGGCAGGGGCGAGGTGCTGCCCAAAGCAGCTGGAGCACATCTGGAAGTGCGAGGCTCATAGGGAACACAGGCTGGACAGCCTGCAAGAGGAAGGAGGTGGCAGGAATGAGGCAGCTACTGTGTCACATTGCCCTCTAGTGACAGCCTGCCTAGAATCATAGAATCGTTTAGGTTGGAAAAGACCTTTAAGATCATCGAGTCCAACCGTAATTAGGTTGTTTCTCACTACACCTTTTCAAGTTGTGCCAAACGTTGTCTCCATTGGATTCCTCAACATCCAGGCAGGGGTAGTGCAGCGTTATGGAGTAACAGCATGACTCTGAAAATGGGCTCCAGGAGCCCCTAAGCTGAGGTTTGGCTGCGTAGAGCCACTGAAAAAACTCGGGCCCATCCTAAGTTTCACATTGTTGGTTTCCAGGCCAAAGAAATGTCCTTTTCCTGTATGCCAACATCACAAATTCAGTCTGCCAGGAAGAAGGGGATTTCGCCTCCTCTGTGCCCATCCCACCATTGATACATATTTTTGAAAGCAAAACTGAACTTCCAGTTAAAGTGCTGTCCAACAGCACTTACAACTTGTTCTCACCCACAGAATAGGAGTTAATGAAAATACCAGATTTTGGTGGTATGGCCAATAACAAATTTTTATTTTTTTATTTATTTTTTTTTTTTTCCTCCCCCCTCCATTAAAAGTGAAGAACTTGGATGTGACATCACTAGTGATTCACAAATATCTAGTAGCAAGAAGGGAATTGTAGTTCCACATATGGAAGAAAATGGCAATTTAAAGTGGCCGTCAAGCCAAGGATTTTGCAAAATCAGTCAGGTTACATTTTAAAAAAGCCCTTATTTTTTGCTTGCTTTCATAATGTCTTTGAATTGTGGACATTTCTTGACAGCTTCTTAAGCTATATGGTATAATTTCAGACAATTAGAGAGCTGGTCAAAGGAAAAAGATTGATTTTTAGGATGATTTTTTGAAGGTTATACATCTATTTTTGTTCCATACTGGGACAAAGTCACAACCTTGTAATTCTGTTATGTGAAAATGTTTGAATCAAAATGTCAGTTTTCAAATTGAGAAAGGAAGTGTTTTGATTCCTTTTTCTCATCCTTGTTTTCCTTCTGAAATTGGCATGGACCCTCTTTAAAATGTCATTGAAATGAATGCTTCTCTGCAAAACATTTTAGACTTACCAAAAAACAGTCTGACCTACTTTAATCTCCATGGCTATTTCTCTGTTCAAAAATCCTGCTAAAAAAAAAGGCTTATTTTATAATCACTGTTTACATTTTCTGATTTGTGACTAGTTTTTTCCTCTCATTCTTTCCAGATTTATGCCTGAATTTTAAAAACTGAGTCCTCCACACTTTGTGAGAAACACAAACACACAATGAAATCATAGTCCCATTGCAGTCAGTGGTAAATCCATGCTTCATTAGATCACAAATTTCATCAGTAATGGTATCCCAAAGTGCATTAAATCTTTGGTCCATTATTTGTATTTGATTGTTGTCCTGAGCTCATCCTGCAGATTATTTTACCTTGCTTTCTCTTATAGCATAGTAGCTCAATAAGACATTGTTTCTTTCTTAGTAATGAACTACTTTGCAGCGTGCCAAGCTGAAACTTCTTGCTTTCAGACAAACTACCTGGGGGAAGAACGTCTACATAAGAGGTAAAATTTTGATTTATCCATCCTTCAGTATCATTACTGGAAGAGGGACTTTTTCAGGTTCTCTGCTTATCACTCAGACGGAAAGGAGTGAGCATGACAGGAGCCTTAAGTAACAAATAAGCAAACTCAGAAACTAGAGCAATTCAGTTGCACAAAAAAGCAAGAAAAGAATAATACTCATGTGCCAGCTCTAGCTTTCACCTCTGGCTTTGTCTGTCCTTTCTAGTTCCACTGACTGCAGAAAACACTCCTCTGAGCATGCGGAGGTGATACTCAATTGCTTCAAACTGAAGTTATGGGAAACCATTTGGGTTTATGTTTTAATTATGAAGACATAATTTTAAAGCTGTTTCTATTCCTTATGTATTTCTGCTTGGTCATTATTTTCCTAGCTTCAAAATAATACATTTAATTGGATTAAATCGTTACTCTGGCCAGATGTGCATGTGATATATTTTTATGTGTCTGTGGTACTCCTAAAGATAAACAGAAAAGTACCCAGGGTTGGGATAATTCTCCTAGCTAGACTATTTTCAGTAGGCTTCAGTTTTTCCTTAGAAAACTATGGGGACACTGAGAGCATTTTGCATATGTTCACATCTAGCTCTCTCTGAAGTACTGTTTTAAAGGACTGGCATTGTCTTTCCAATAATTTCTTCACTCTGTTGCTCTTTACCTGCATGCTATGGCCCTCCATTGGCAGTACTGAAAAACAGTCAACCTCTTTTCCTAATATGTAGCTCAAAATACTCAGAGAAACTACTGCTTACATTTTTTTGTGGTTAAATTCCTCTTTTAACACGCAATGATTAAGCTTTGTAAAGTCAAAATCAGAAAGAGGAGCAGGTTGTCACATGTATGGTGACTGTGGATGTTTTCATGTCGCTGATGGGCACATATAATACATTTGAATCAAACCACCTGCTTTGCAACAGTCAGAGAAAAGAGGCCAGTGTCTGAAAACCAGGGATGCCCATCCAGCAGCACCACAGTTCATAAAGTGTGCCCACCCTGCAGTGATGGGTAGCTAACATATTACACTGAGGCTGTGTAACTCACTTTTCATTATAAGCAGCAGCAGCAGGTAGTCTAAAGCTACCTCGGATTTGCTCATGACGCAGCCAAAAACGTAGTGACTGCAAAGTAGCCTTACCTTTAGTGGGATTCTGGTCAGACAGGTGGAGAAAACATGTGAGGAACTGCAGTCCTAATGCCTATACAATATAGGCTAATAAACTATAGGTTAGCACCTATCCTACACAAGTTGTTAGTGCCTATACCTGTACTAACTCTTCTGTGGGGAGTAAATTGTCAAGTCTTGATTTAATTTGGTCCTTACTGGAGCCTTTAAAGCTTTGCTTGACTCTAAGGGTGGGGTAAGGGCAGCCTCAGCTCTCCCTGTTTCCAATCAAGCACTTCTTTTTTTTCTCCATCAGTGCAAAAACTCAGCTTATTAGGAAGGTTTCTCTTGCAGAGGTGTCTGAATGTACAAATTTGCTCACAATCACAGCTGGAGTGGCTTATAGGGGAGACAGGTCATGCTGGGATCTTTCACTTTGGCACCAATTAAATTCTTCTATGAAAGCAGAGGAGGAAATATGAGTTTGCGGTTTAAAGTCAATAGAAGCTGCAGAGTACAGAGCAACTTGTCTTTTTGTATGCTGTTCTTTGTAGATACGATATTGTTAAGAAGTCAAACTCATGCCTAGCCTTAGGGCTTAGTTGCCTATCTGTACTGTCAAATCTGTCCAACTAAGAGAAAATCACCCGAAAATAAGGTCCAAGAATATGTTGAAGAAAGTGCTATTAGGGTAAGCCATGGCAAGTCTTTGTAATGATCAAACTGGATTATGTGATGTTTTAAAACAATAAAATGAGATGTACTTCATGGGCTTTTTAAACCTTGCTGCTTAAGGTAATTCAGAGAACATACTGGAAGTCTGTGAGTTTTGGCATAATGACCCTTGAAACTTCAAAAAAATGTTAGAAATACAATAATACAGAAATAGTAATGAGCTGGTGGTGAACTTGCTCAAGAATTTAGCTATTTAGGACATATGCATTCTTAGGGCTTTGGTAGCATGTCCTAAAACTGTAATTATAAAACATGACATTGGAATCAGTATGGACTCAGAACAGCTAATCTGTTAAAATTTTTACTCAGAGTTAATAGATGCTGAAGCCTGGGTTATCATTTCCCTTCCTTTTGCCCACAAGAACAGGTAAAATTTCCCGCCTTTAACTGTGGTTTTCCTTTGAATTCTTAGGCTCATTCTAAACCTCAAGAAAAGCTAAAAATTTAGTTGAAGCTGAAGACAAGAACCCCATCACGTCAGATCTAAAATAAAAGCTTAAGTTTTTTTGCATGATTGACAAATTGTGATATTGTACTAGATTATGCTAGTTACCACTTAATTTTCTCCAGTGACATGGAAAACTGATTTTTTAAAATAGCTTTGCTACCAAATTAGTGACTAGTTTCAGACCAAGGAATCTGACTATTCATCTGAATGTTTCACAGAAATTGGCCTTGTTTGCTTTTTACTGTAAGCAAATGTTGCTTCAAGAGAAAGTACAGGCAGTGCCATACATAGTCGAGTGGCATTTTGGCTGGATTAGATTTTGGTTAGTTCAGACTTTTTCTGCCACAGAGTATGAATGTGAAGCGTGAGCTCACATGTGTGATATTTACAGCACCTGAAGTTAGAATTAGTGGATATTTGCTCTAAAAGTAGTTCCCAACAGAGAATTGACAGAGCAATGTATGACTCATTTGATCAATCACAGCTAGCCAATACAACTAAAACAATAAATATTGAGCACTCCATAGAATAGCTCATGATGCATCTGGAGATAATCTCCTTCCTAGATAATTGTTTGGATAATTGTGTTGTGTAATTGTTTTGGATAATTATCTGAGTAATGAACGGATTTAGAGAAACTGTGGTCTTCTCTTACTGTACAATGAACGTAAAAGTTACCAGTTAATATGATAATCTATTGGTTTTGGTCAGCGAGTCATTTATTTTAAATTGCAGTGGAGGAAAAGAGTGCTAATCCTCTTTTTGAATTAAACTGCTGTAGCAAATTTGGTGCACAGGCACTCACATTTGAACCCCTGCTGCCCTGTTTTCCGTTTTCTTTACCTTTAATTTTCCATGAAGGAGTTTAAGGCAAATGGGCAGTTGTGCTTTATGGTTAAATGGCAGAGCGATCTCTGCAGTAATGTCAGCTTTATAGAGGCATGTGCTCAGCAGAGGTCCAGACTTCGTGCTTCGTCTCTCCTTTGTGCGAGGATTTTGATTTTGCTGTAATTGTTTTGGAATTAGATTGTGCTGTGGAATGAGTCATCTCCACAGACCATAGACCATGGGCATCTGCAATTTCTTTTCTCAAATAATAGCCTCGCTGCCTTTTTTAGCTTGTACTGATCATTGCTGTGGGGTGATGGGAGGTAAAGTAGCTGTGTGGTGCTGCTGCCCTGGAGGAGCAAAGGAGGAGGTAAAGCTAGAAGCCCCTGTTCTGAGACACATACCAAGGTCCCTCCAGAGCTCTGCACAGTCCAGTTTACTGGGTTAAAATTGAAGTCAATGGAAGCTCAGCTGAGTAAAAACAAACACAGGAAAAAGCGATAGGGTTGACTTTGAAAAAGCCTTCAGAGTTTAGTCTAAAATCTCTCTCTGCCATGTATGAAAATGAATGTATAAGAAGTGTCAAGGAAAGTAGTTGGGCAACTGTCCTGGTTTTGCACAGCTTGGAAGACATGGTGTCTAACTAATTCTCCAATTTACTAGGAGTGGGGAGACTTCTCTGCAGTGGTTCACCTGAAGTGGATGCATTTTCTGGCATTACAAAGCCCACTGACCCATGGTTTGTGGGGTCCACACTAGTCAACACCACTTGGTTCATTTGAAATAAAAAAGCATTGCTCGTCAGCTGCCAACAGTACAATCCAAATCACTTGTTCACAGGAATCTTTTCTGTGGCTCTTCAAGCTATGTGCTGGTACAGGGAGCAGGTGGGCAGCCAGGACGTGAGTGTGAGAGAGGGAGATGCTCTCGGTGCTGCTCGTAGCCCCCCATCAGCAGAAGCTCCCGGTGCTGCGAGAGCTGGCGGTTCACAGAAATCTCCGTCTTGGAGTGCGAGGAGCAGGATATGTGCTGCCTTCACCCTTGCCCTGTGCCGGGGATGGTACCCGCCTGGCACAAAAGTGACTGATGCTGAAAGAAGGTCGCACCCTCTGGCTGCTACCTCCTGCACGA
>JAOBAS010000057.1:17719292-17792162 GCA_025311575.1 Elanoides forficatus
CAGCAGAAGCTCCCGGTGCTGCGAGAGCTGGCGGTTCACAGAAATCTCCGTCTTGGAGTGCGAGGAGCAGGATATGTCCTGCCTTGGCTTAGGAGGATGGGAGATGGGGGCACATGTGCTGCCTTCCCCCTTGCCCTGTGCCAGGGATGGTACCCGCCTGGCACAAAAGTGACTGATGCTGAAAGAAGGTCGCACCCTCTGGCTGCTACCTCCTGCACGAAACAAGCAGTGCTGCTGTTTCAGGAGCACAGTGCTGGGTTTTGTCACCTCCCAGTGTCACTGAGGTCCCCTATTGCTGGGCAGCGCAGTGGTGCGCCACCGTGCGCTGCCAAGTCACAACATGAGTTAGCTGGGTAAACGCGTACCTGGAGATTTGGCATGTTTCGATGGTAACTGTTTCCTGGCTTGGTACAAAAGATAAGAAAAGGCAATCTTATGGTACCATGTATGCTGAAGCATTAAATGGAACCATTTTTCCAGTAATATGAATAACTAAATTGCTATTGCCACATATTTATTTACTGTTCTTTATGCTCTCTGAACAGCTAAGTTTTTTTTCCAGAAGAAAAGGTTCTAACAGAGAAGGTAATCTAAACACTGTGAGAAATAATTATATTCTTCTGTGTTACTGCTAAACTAAGCAGGTTGTAATTGTGTTTGGTTCTTTTAAATTTGCAATGTATTGAGAGTATTGATTCCCTCTTTTTGTAGGTATATATTTGTATGTGGGTATTGTTATACCCACCCAGTAGAAGTTTAGCTGCTAAACAAGCTAAAATCAACCTGTGAATTCATGGAAGTTTAATACATTTACAATTTAATTCAGTTAATATGCACTTGGAGTCCCTTGTGCTTTGATCCCTGCTGACATCATCCATTTCTAAAAGCAGGACAGCTGACTGAGCTATTGATGAATGATGGGCACAGTGGGACATCTGAGGATTTATGTATAAAAATCCCTACTCTAGTTGCTGGCTCGGTTCTTAACAGGGTTGTTACACATCTCAAACTGAATAAAATTTTTGGACCAATGGAGGCCTGTTAATGCTTGAGCCTCAGAAAAGAGCTGGGGAAACGCAACTACCAGAATGGAAATCAAGAAACTAAAGTACCAACAAGCTTTCTAGTGCATATTTTAGAGGAAAATGTGAATATCCAGGGATGTGAAGGAGGAATGCTGAGAGAAAGGAGACTGTCCATGTAATGTCTGTAATACTGCTTTGGACATTGCTCTAAGGTGCTGGGAAAACATGGAAAACTGTTGGACAGAAGGAGCAGGGACCAGTGTTCTGGCCTTTCTCCTGAAAGTGGAGGGCTCCCTGTGAGCAAGCACACCTCCACACCCAAGTGTCTCACTGCTGAGAGGGCTCCAGAGCCCAGCTGAGGGGGGAAGCCAGGTGGGCTTTTCCATAGCTTCTTCCAAGTAGACCTCGGAGAAGATTGGCTGTTATGTGAGGTGACGGCTAAACTGACTTGTTTGAATTCCAGCTCTGTGTTGTGGATACTGCGGAGTATCCTGTATGGCTGTGTGTCCACTCGATAGCTGGTTCAGAGGGAGCCAGTGCCTCTGGAAATGCTACAGTGACAACTAAAAGCTGGTGGTTACCGAAAGGGCTGAGAGGCTTTGACAAAAGTGGCTTTCTTCAAGTTCCAGAGAACTGGTACTGAATTCCCAAAGATGACAGCTCCCTTCTTCTTCCTCTGAGGAAGACGAGGCATGTGCTTGACCATTCCTCTCCTTGCAAAAAGTACACAGAAAAATGATTGGATTGACAGTGTGGTATTCCTTCCTTCCTGTGCTGATAGGATAATACGAAACCCTCAGAAGCATTCCGATAACATTTAGTAAAGCTAATTTAATAGTCATTGAATTCTTGAAAGTTCTCATTAGGATGCTAAAAGCAAGTATCTGTAATATGAGTATGGTCAGCTTCACAGTGGAGCATGGGGAAATGATGTTGAAGCTGCCTGTTCTTCATACAAACAAGACTGTATTTATTTAGCTTCTTAGTGACTTAATGCAAATATAGTTGGAAAGGTTGCACTGGAGGAAAGAAGAGGGAGAGAGAAAAAATGTTCATATTGTTTTCTTTGCCAGAAATCTAATGGTATATGTGCAGCTGTATATATTCTCAGTCATATACTAGGCCTGATCAAAAGGTATTGTACTCCCTCTAGCTTAAATTCAGCTGCTTTATGTTGTGCTGCTGGTATTGTTCCAGTTCATCATATGCTTAAATGACTTACAGTGTATGCATTGTGGTATTTAACATAATATGTTTTCTTATTTTTAAATTAGTCTGCAGTGTATGATGTGAAGTACAATTCACAATTAGCATTTCAGCACTGTTAAATCCAGCTTGAAGTGTTTTGATGGAAACAGCAATCTGTTTTATTCTTCCGATTTCCCTAAACAAAGCAAGTGTATCAATAGCTAACAGTGTATATTATACGGTATTAACTGGTGTCTTTCAAATACAATAATATTTAAGAATTGCTCTTTCATAAGCCACTAGCAATCAAAGAACCCAGTCTCACCTCTTCCAACAGTATTGAATCATAGCGGGTTTGATTTGCGTTTGGCTTATCCCCATCACTTCGGTCAAGTGCCAAGAAGTGGGGCCACATCTCTGTCTGGAGGTGCTTGGTCATAACCTACAACAATCAGGCGACAGAAAGCTAAGTGGGCTGAGTGACGTGGTGCTGGGTTGTTTTTGTAAGTGAGATGACAGCCAGAGCTGTTGGCATGTCCATGTTGATTGTGAAGCCCTTCCGTGTTTGGCATTTGAAGTGATGATCTCTGTCAAGGCCTCAGGGGCAGAAGAAACCCCAGCTGCAAGAGCTGAAGAGAAAGATAATAGCACATGTACACATTTTAAATGGATGCAAACTGTGTTGAAAAAGGAAGCATGGCTCTGAAAAAAGCTACAAATAGAAGGAATGCAGGAGGCACGTGGGGTAGAAAAACAAAAGAAAAATGAAGCAGAGGGAGGGTCAGGTGAAACAGTGAGGAAAAGGAAAAGAGCAATGGTCTGACAGACCATCCCTCAAAAGGAACATGGAAGTCGGATGGAGGGGACACTAGGGGGTCATCAAATGGAGGACAGAGGTTAGTAGGACACTGCTTTCCCTCACCAGCACCACCATCTGCAGTGATGTTAATGCAGCAATATGTCTGAGCAGTAGTGCCGACAGGGCTGTCTGATGATCACGCATCCCGTATAGAAAGTCCTTCTCCCATGTAAGATTGACTGTGCATGCACAGTAGGTGTGATGCCTTGTGGAAATTTTGAACTAAGCAAGCCTATGTGGATCTTCTGGTAGAATTTTCAAAGTATTAAATCCTAGTATATCTTTTTGTCATCTGCTGAGCAAAAATATGGGACATAACGGGCAGACTGCAGGCTATTCAGCCGAGCTGTGTCTGCCATCTGGACTGGGGGTTCTTTGCTCCAGTCCAAGGTCCCTCTACCTATGATGTTTCTGATGGTTTCAATCAAACAGTGCTTAAAACTGTGCTGATGGAGTTTTCATCACCCTCCAGAAAAAAATATTCTACTGGCTTAACCAACACCAAAAACTTCTCAAAGCCCTTTGCTGCAATCTAAACTCTTAGTATTTCTTCTGATTCATAGAGAACATATTTTCTTTTGTGCCTTGCAAGCATTCTTCTCCAGATTAAACAATTCCAATAATTTGAATTTTTCTTCAGAGATCAAGTTTCTTTGACTTTACTCAGCATTCTCCTCTGGGTTTTCTTTTGCTAGTCTACGTCTTTCTTGAAAGGTGATACCCAACACCTGACATATCAGACCTGCTGAGACACCATGGCTGGTGAAAAAAGCAGGAAAGAGGATTATTTCATACCTCTTAGAGATTATATTCCTGTTGATATATCCCAGTATAAGGAGCACTAATTTCCACAGCAGTAGACCATTGCTGAGTCATTTTCTGTTTGCATCCCCCAGATCCTTTCCAGCATGGCTGCTGCCATGGTGTGTTGTTTCCATGTTGTATTTGTGTACACTAAACTAGAGCTAGAATTTACACTTATTGAATTGCATTTTTTCCAGACTGTTTCTCCAGTTTGTCAAGAACATCTTGCATTTTAATTTCTCCCTGTGTTTCCAGTCCTGCACAACCCATTGTCATCTAACAAAGCATGACCTCTGTTACAACGCTTGGATTATCAAGAAAATGTTGAATGTACAAGGCCCTGGTAGTACTGACCAGTGAGAAATCCTACTTGGAATCTAATTCACTTGCTCTCAGTTGTCTCTGAACCAGTGAACCAGAGCAAACCAAAGGGGAGAGAGAGAAGATTCACTTTTGACCTAACTAAAGCGATAATGTAGTTGCATGCAAAGAAAATTGTAAGAAAGGGAAGGAGGTAAGAATAAAGTGGAAATTACTGTCTAAGTGGTAGGATGTAGTTTTGCTTTTCCAGTAGTTTTAGCAGCAAAAAGAGCTTGTGACTCCATCCTCTGTCTTTTCCTCATTTGCTTTTAATTTTGTCCTTATAATTCCTTTTGACTATAACGTTCCATGTTTCCTATCAAGCGGTTCAGTCAGAAGGAATTGGCAGACTTAAAGATTCCATAACAAAATCTGTTTCCTAGCTCTATCTTTCAGCTAATTATTGAAAAACCCTGAATAGGATCTTCAGATGATCATGAGGGTCTTTGCATATTAGGAATTGAAATTTCTGCAAAGTATTTTTTGATGTCCTGCAACCAGGTAAAATAAGAGAGCTCATTTTATCCATTTGTGAGATTGACTTGGAGCCAGAATTCAGTAAAAAGACAACATGAAACATGAGTTGCCACAGTTAGTATGACAATTAAAACCCTATGATGACTCAAACATAAAGTATCAAAAGCAGCTACCACAGCCTTGAAGCAGAGAAAAGATCAAATTGCTCAGAAGGCCGATAATAAACTAAAATTGATGTCATTGCCTGGAAGAGCTAGGTATACTAAGTGGTATATGAACAAAGAGTGAATGTTCTTTATCTGCATTGTGTAAGTCACAGATCAAAATGTGCTGCAGCTCAGAACATCTTTGACGTATATAGGCTCCCTACTCTTCCCCTACGTGATTTTGCTTTAGATCCAACGCCTTCAGAGGATTCTTGTAGTTTGTTTAATGTATTACAGATGCTTTCCTCTTAATGGCTAAAGCCTGTGTCTAGCTCCCTATGGACTGGGGAACCTCCAAGGATCTGGCTGAGGAAAGAATTTGCCCTTTCTGTTCGATGATTGTACAGTCTGGTACACTGAGAGGCATATGAAAACTCTCAGTTTAAAAATAGTTGTTTGCTATTAGTAGTAAATAATATTGATTTACTAATAGCATAAATAGGATGAGGCAGCTCTGTATGTCTCAAAATCAGAAATATGTCAACAAATTGAAAAGCAAACAACCAGAAAACTTGCATTACTGTTCCAGTCACCTTGTCCTTCTGCCCTTATTATTCTTTTGATAATGTCCTCTGAAGCTTTTCTTCCTTGTCCCTCTCCTGCGGAGTGAGATGGTCTTTTGGGTAGTCTCTCTAAAGTACTCTGAGCCTTCAAAAAATCAAGTGCTTTAGTCCATGCTAATGATTTGGCCTCCATCTATCACTGCGGAGGGAGAGCGGCACCTCTGCAGAGCAATTTAAAGGCACATAGGATGAATGAGTTGCTGCCTGGAGGTGCGCGTGGCTTTCCCATCCCCTTCGCCAGGTTAGGAGAGCCTGGCTCTGTCCTTGCTGCATGCCTCTGATCCACCTCACCCTGCAAGCTGGTCACCTTTCTCTGTGCAGTAGCTCTCAGCATTCACGTTAGCTGATTCTGAGATCCGAAGCTTGAGATCCAAAGCCTTTTCGCTTTTAAAGGCTGCCAAATGGTTGCATTATCCTCGTGCTGAAAAACAGGGGGGAAAAACCCCAAAGAAATTATACCCCTCATACTGCAAAAGTCTTGCACATCTGATGTTTACTATGCTGTTACTATATATAGATATACCAATATATACAAAGTAAGAATAAAAAGACTAGAGTATAAAATGTATTCCCTCAGCTCTGAGGCTGCATTTCATTTGGGGCATTAATTTTCCAGAATTATCGGAGCTGATACTTGCACTGTCATTTGCAAAATGGTTTTGCTATTACAGTAATTTCAGTGCAGAGAGGCATTAGTCTGTCTTGTAATCTGCATCCTCTGTGTGTGTGAGCATTACAGAGCTCGTAGGTGAATAGAGGAGCTATTAAATATTCTTTCTGATATAAATCAAATAAAAATTAAGACCTGAGGTAAGAGTGTTTCTTTGCCTGAGCATTCCAGGTCTCAGGGGCTGAGTGCCTGTTGTCTCGTTATGTTGTCTCGTGCTGGAACCTGGCTTGGAAAAACTTCATCTCCTCGCTGAACATTTCTTTGCCTCCTAAAGGAGGCATCCTACTGACCAGTAGGCATCAAGCACATTTTATATCCGTCCTCCAAAGCAGCAAGGTTGTCAGGGTTTGTCCCAGAGCAGGCAAAGAAAAACTTGCTCATAGCGAATCCTTTGGAGCTAACCCCTTCGCCCCTCGGCCCCTGCAGAAACCTCCACTCCATTCTCAGCTTCCTCACCTGGGATCTCCTGTATCATGATATTAAACTACACACTGTCTGACAGCTCTGACTGCTCCAAGCAGTGTTTTATGACAGTCAGTGGTACGGCCATTTCCTCTGTCTCACTGGATTGCAATTTTTAATATTGGGTGGGTAAGTGCACATAATACAGCGCATAATAAGTATTCTAATTTTGAGATTTACCAGCTTCATCAATCAAATTTTTTTGGACTTATTCTTAGTGTTTGGACTAATTGTGCATGTAGGAATAAAGGCTAAGTGGATGGGTTTATCTTTTGAGCCATTGCTTGGTTTAATCCCTTGCTGAAAGGGATATTTTTTCCCTGTTTTTGCTGCTTGATACAAAACTGAGCATAACCAGGGACTCTGCAGACTTTTAGCTCCCCAAACTGATTTCTGCATAAAGACCTGTCTGCAAGATATAAAATACTTTCACTGTTTTTTTCTTCCTGTTTTTAAATGGTCACACTTAAAGTCTTGATGCATACTCTTTTTCCTTCCCATAGTGTACTGCTGCAATAGCCTCTGACTAAGAGCATCTTTTTTGTTCACCTTATAGCATATTTGTGTGAGTGTTCCTTCATTGCTTCCACTTCTTGATGACATCTTAAGTGCATTCGTTGCCTTCCTCTTTCTCTATCTGCTACCCTTGACATTTAATGCTCTTCATTCCGTCATACTATCTTATCTGCTTAGTGGGTTTTCAGTGTATACAGTGTACAGGAGACTCAATTTGCACTTAATTTCTGGCTTGTCTCTAGTATCTACACTTTTAACAATCTGTCAGCTCCAACAAGTTGTTTTTTGCCTATGTGGATTTTGGTTTGATTTGGTTCTGATGAAATTCTCAACCCTTTAAAAGTTGTCCTATGGACTGATAACAGAGTCGCATTATTTTCTCAATTGTGGAAGTAAGAACTGGAGAGTTTTCTGAAATAAATGTTTCTCACTGGAAAAAGCATTTCTATTTATAAATAGTAAAACATTGTGTAAAACATCACTTCCAATAATATCTAATTAGGGAAAAATGATGAAAATGTCTTTTTTGCTCTTATCCATAATGAAATGTTATGGTTTCTCATTTAAAAATACTTCTCATTTTCATAATCTATAGTCTAACTGAACATAATATTAAGTTAAAATATGAACAAAAATATTCATTTTTTGAAGTGGAACATTTAATTTATCCAATAATTTTTGTTTTATTAAATTTCCTCACAAAATAAAATTCAGCTTTTCCTTTTGTCCCTATTCATAATGGAAACAAATCCGGTGTTTTCCAGTAGAACAGAAAGTCTGTGTTCAGACCAACACATACTGACTTTATTTGCTTAGTGTTGTAGGTTAATTTTATCTGTCAAGCTACATGGAGTAGATTCAACGTAAAAATGGTCAGTTTTTTTAGATATATATATCAGCACTTGGAAGGAGGGAGAAATTCTGCCCACAGCTGTAGTCTTCTGGGTTAGTACCCCCAGACTTTGCGGTTAGCTCAGTGCCTTGAGTTTATTGAAAGTTACTTCAATGATTTTTTTTTTTTCCCTTCTCTTTTTTTTTTCTGCTCATTATGTTCAATCTACCACTTCTTTTATTTATCTTTTCGTAGTTTACATAGCTGCGTGAAAGACAGTTTTTACTCAGCTTTCAGTTATTTTTCGGTAACTGATTATGGAAAGCAATTTATAAGTGATCATACCAAATTTCCATTTGAATTAAGTATTTTCTATCTCCTTGGTGAAAAAGAAATTAACAGTGGAAGGAGAGATGTGATGAGAACCAGAGAAGGTAATGTGCAGCTTGACAAAAACCGCTGATTTTTGGAGACATAGTTAAAAATTACAGTATTTGGAGGGTCTGTAGATGGAAGAAAAGGAGATCTATTTAGTGCAGTAGATGAATGTGTCTTCCATTCTTATTAATTAAAGGCCTGGCCCATTGAAACCATTTTTTTAAGCCTACGTATTACAGTAGGGGGGCAGTCAGCCATGACATTATGGGAGATGTTATGACACATCAGAAAGAAACTGGGGCTCTTAGTGATGCATTGCCTCATGTTTGTCTTCACAGTTTCCTACTTTTCAATTTTACATATCCACTTGAAATTTACATCTTCATTTTCATGTAAGTCTTACTTCTAATAAAGGATTCAAGTCTTTCAGTGGAAAGTAGAAATCTAGTTCTGGCCAAAATAAAGCTGACATCAAACCCACTATCTTTCTTCTCTGCTGTTGGAGTTTACTTGAAGTACTAGAAAGTCAGATATCAGTCAAATGGAATGAACACAGATGACCATGGATCTAATAAAGAAAAAATTACAAGCCCTTCATTGGAAAGATGCAAACCTAGCTTTGAGATAGGATTGTCCTTGAAAGAACAGTCCTGTGTGGTAAGCTCTGAACCGAAAGACCTGTAATAGCTTTTCTTTTCGTTGCTACTTTCCAAAACGATTATTGTTTTACACATTGGGAGCCTAGTGCTGCCATTCAAATCACTGCACCAAACTCTGTGCCTTCCACACCTCCATACTCCTGGTACAGTTATGAATCCCCCATTTTACTTCTCTTGAAGACATCTTGCAGATTTCCACCAGAATCCACAGTTCGGTGGAATTCAAGGTTTAGTTGTCTTGGGATTTGTCACTAGCTAGGCAAATTGAAAACCCTCATTATAAGGCATAGAGGTATCAAAGATTTTGCTAAAGTTCATCCTTATAAAACACCATCTATTAAGATGAAGTCAGTTAATCTCTCCAGGCTATTTCCCACTGCATTTAGCCTGAATATTCTTAGACTGATGCCTGGAAAATGAATGTGCAAACTGAAACAAGAATATTTATCTTCAGCTTTTGCTTTGTCTTTGTATTATATCCCTTTGGCGGTGCACTTCATGAAGCTATCTAGGGAGACATTCTTTTCCTCCCTGATTTTTTTCTCATTAATATCTTCAGTTATGAAAACTGCTAATTCCCAGAATGCATGGTTTTTAAAAACAGAGTGGCACTGGCATAACTGGAAGCCATTGGTAATGAAGTATCGGGAGAACTCTGGCCACGCTGCAATTGCATGGCTGTGCAAAATGTTGATTGACAGGAAAATAATGCTTGCTAAAGGATAGTCTGGTCTTCAAAGAGAATTAGGTTTACTCAGATAAACATGATTTTCAGAAGCAAGAGCAATCAAAAGCCTTTCATTTTGACCATTTATTGTGGAGATATTCTTTATGGTTATTATTCCATTGTATATTTTGTTAAACAGTTGGTGTCTCTAACAAATGACATTTTCTGTCTTGCTCTCTTGTTTTCATGCCTAGACATTTAATACAGGCCTTGAATCATAGATTTCAAAAAATCTGCCATTGTTCTGACAGAAATCATATTTTATGGGCTAAAATAGTTATGACTTGACTGCAAAGAACAAGGAATGAGGCAGTCTTTCGAAAACACAATGCTGCCTTCTCTGTAACCTGCACCATTAAAACCTGTTCCCAGAAAGATATTTCATTACTTTTTGCTTAGATTCCTTCAGCAATGAAGAAATTAATCAGATTCTGTGCAAAGATTTAGCCACTCCAGTACTTGTTGACTCAGTGGTGCCATTTGCATATTTTGCCATTCAGGAGCACAGAATGACATTTTTCTTCAGGTGAAGTAGTATAGATTTTGTCCCCTGTTTAATATTATCCTCAGCCTAGTATTCATCAGGCATCTTCTCTGTGAGGTTCTCCAAATCCTTTGGTCATGTCCTCAGTGGCCACATTGAAGTTTTAGCAACCCATAATTTCTCTAAACCCGCTAGTTCAATGCCAACGTGAAAACTCACCTGTCAGTTCTTACCTTCCTGGCTCAGTGCTTGTCTGCATTCCTAGCCAAAGTTGTTCAAGATCAGAGTGTGGAAAAGTTACACACTTGAAAGAGACTGTTCTCAAGCAGGTTATATTTTTCTCTAATGTTTGAAATTCAGGAAGACAAAAAGAGCTGCAGAGATTCCTATAAATAGTGTTGGGATCTGACAAGGAAAGAACCAGCATCCTGGGAAAGTATATAGGAAATTTGTTACATTTATACATACATTGACTATTTTACTCCTCAGGAACTTTGCATGGTACAATTGTAAAAAGAGTGCCTAGTTAGAGACACAGCACCATAGGGAGTATCAAACACAATATAAAAACATAAATTACTAGGTTTCTTTTGTGGTTTTGTTTTTTTTCTTTTCTTTCTTAAAGAAATGAGAAAGTACTTTAAAATATTATTCTTAATTTTAGACCTTCTTAGGGCATCAGCAGAGAGGCAGCAAATGGAAGGCCAGCCATGGTCTCTTTGGTCAGAGGAAGGTGTGAGTTTGTCTGCTTTCACATATCTGTGGACTGTGTAGCAAACTACAGAGCTTGAAGGAAGAAATGAAGAATCTTTGAAAAAAATTTAAAACCCTGTTTTTAAACTCTAGCTAGTAATGGTGGTGTTTGGTTACGTGTCTACTGGTGCAGTCTCTCCTGGTGCACCTCTAGTGCTACAGGGCAGGTGGTGGCCGTGACTTGTCCGTCTTTCCTAGACCTACGGTGGACCTCATACTGATAAAGCAGAGCACCCTATGAGATTATGAAATTAATAAGACTGGAATCCACTTGGGAATGTGGTTTGAGACAAACCACAGACAGTGTAAGGCTGTCCAGTAGGGCATTGCAGAGTAGCTACAATTTGAGCTGTGTAAATGTGTACCTACATATACCTTTACATATGCTTTCACTCTTTACCAAAGTACTGAATTCACTTTAATCTAGAACATATTTTCCTGATGCCTTACATATATATATACCTAAGAAATGCTTTCCTGAGAGCTGAGCCTAACTCTACAGTAATTCAGCTTGTCTTATTTACTGGAGCTGCACTTTGAGTTGAATTGGCTATAGACAATTTTTTCTGGAACAGAAGTATTTTCCTTGTAATTCTGCAACAATTTCCCATTAGATAGTGATCTCTTCCTTGGCTTTTTGCTCTCTTTCACATGTGTTGTTATTTATCAGTACTGCACTGCATAAATATTTTACATTTTTTTGTTTCTGACTGTGTTGTTCTTTGCTTATTGTTAGCCAGAATTTACTATCAGGAGCAGACAGCAGAAACTTACTTTTGGTGCCATCATTAATATAATATTGAGACGCTGAAGATCTACTGCTGATCTCTATCACAACCCCTTATAAATTCTTTTCCTCTTGAAATTCACTTCCTTTCTTTGGCCAATTTGCAGGCTAGTGAGCCAACTTTTCACTTATTTCATGTTTCTGCACTTTAACCTTTGATGAAGCGCTTGGCCAAATGCTTTTTGAAGATGGAAGTACTTCACTCTATTTTTGCCGAGTCCTGTAGGACTGAAAAGTCTGCAGAGCAAGTCAGGCTGTTTTTAAGCTTTTAATAGTTTTTATTTTTATTTATATATAGGTGCTTTTCTCAAACAAAAAAAATATTTAAGGACTTATGTATCTATCACTAACAAAATTAAACTCGGATTAAATATCAGGATTAATTCTTGTCTCCACGAGGTTTTCTTGGTCCAAAAAAAGCTCAAACTTCGCATTTCTTCTGCAAAAAAAGAAGGGGAAGAACACAACCGAGCGCAGAGGAGGGCACAGCCAGGTTTTGCTGGAGAGGCAGCGTGATGCCCGGCACCTGTTGCCGGGCCAAGGCGGCGGCTCCCCAGTGCCGAGCACCGTAAATGTTTAATGGTAGCAGCGGGCACAGGGGCACAGCCCCGCCGGGAGTGACATGCTGGATGCAGTGCAAGTTCACGGGGCATTTGCTTCCTAGCCCACGTGGAGCGACTTTCAGTAGCTGTGATTTCTAGTGACAGGTTTCCAAATAGCAGGGAGACAAAGTCAGGGCTCTTTTTATGCAGAGGTGATGAGTTTGATGGGAGATTTTCTGTGGCAGGTTGTCCTTCTGGCTATGGCAGACCACAGACCCCTTTTGGAGGGCAGGGCTGGCTCTGCTGCCTGTTCCTGCCTCATCTGGGGCTCAAACAGCGCAAGGCAATAGCACAGAGCAAAGAAGAGTGGGAGGCTGGTGGGTTTGAGGGGGAGGTGTGCTCGTCTCCGAACTGTGTCAAATTGCTCGGGGACATGGAGACCTCAATGATAGTCACAGCTTTTAAGTTACCTCTGATACATTTAAAATCCTGTTAATCTAAACCTGATGTTATTTATTAATGAATATCTTTGATCCTAAGCCTACCTGAGGCCCATCTCGCCTGTTTCCCTAAATGCCAGACATCAGCCCGGCAGACTAATGATCAAGCAGGATGGAGAGCTGCCGTTTTGCAGCTGGGGAGAAAGATGATATGACAAGGCTGGGCCATGCTCCCCAAAGCCTAGAGGTGGTAGGACTGTCACCATCACCAGACCAGGTGCTGATCTCCAAGCCTGACCATGCAAGAGTTGCCTTGGGCTAACAAATCACCCCCATGCTTTATGATAAGCCCCTGCTTCCCATTGCTATTCTGAAATGTAAATACGTGCCAAAGGCATGTGCTTCCTCGTATTCATGAACTGGGCTCCGGCTTCTGGAAATAAATGTTTTGCACACTGCTGTCAGGGTATGAGCCAACTAAAAATTATTTTGTCCTGGATCCATCAATTTTGGTCAGAAAGAGATGCTCTAATACCTACTTGTCAGTCCCCTGTTCAGAGCACCCTAATTCTCAGTCATATTTGTCCCTTAATAGTGTTTCCTTTCCCATGATAGGTCTGGTACTTTTTTTCACTGCAGTTTCTACGTGGGCATGAGGAAAGGAAGGATGGGTGCAAAGGCTCTGCCACTTTTTCTGTGAGGTTTGTTGTCATCTGCATGGCTGTACCTCTGTAACACAGCTCCTAATATGTCCAGCTTCATTTTCACGTGGTACATACTTTCCTATATTCTTTGTGTCAGATAGCTTGGTCTTTGGAGGGATGTTTGCTCCCAGGAAGGACACTTTTGTCTGAGATAGACAATTGCTAAAGCAGCTGCACGACTCGACCCACTGGCACTTGTGGGAACTGAGCTGCAGTCCTCGGTAGCACTTCCCGAGGACGCTGCCACGGTCACAGCTTGTGGGTTTTAACCAGGTCTTTGCTCTGGAAACCAGTGTGACTTGACTTCAGAATAGATGTTGGAGGTTTTTGGAATGACTTATCTTTCTGGAAACAAACTATGTCCCACCTTCTCTGCAAACATCCTAATTCAACTCTTCTGGTGAAGGATCATGGACACGGTGGCTACCAAAGCTTCATGTCTGAAGCTTGTTCAGTGCCTCGCATCCTGAGACAGAACTGGAGGGATGCCAGCAGAGGGAGGGCAGCTGGCAGGAAGGGGGGGAAGTAGGCAGTGGAGAGAAAACTGAGATTGAATAAAAGTACCAGTATCTTAAGGGGATGATTTAAAAGATTTAAAATTTTGCTGAATCTCATGGAAAAATAGGGATAGTGAAAAAAACCTGATAAATCACTATGTTTTCATTAGTTGCTGTTGGTCCCACTGGCTTTTGTTGAAAGTAAATATTCATAGTTAATTTTGGTGTAGCCCCAAAACAGTATCTTACAGCAAAGCATTGTTCTTATTACAAATTTTAGAGTGTTTATGAAAACGAATCAATTAGTCAGCTAGCAGAATTGAATTTCAAATGTGAAATGAGCTACCCACTTTAGGTATAGCAATGCATAGAAATTATGTGCACTCTGCCATAAATTACGCAGGCGTTCAATGCTGAAATGCTGAAATGCGATTCATTGCATTTGGAAGATTTGAGACTCCTTTCATTTGCATACTTTGAAAGATGGCTAATAATTCAGACCTATTCCATGGAAAACATGGCTAGAAAGAAATGTATAAATGCCGTAACAAGGCAGCTTTTGTCACTATTTTGCTATAGTTAATCAAGCTAAAAGTTTACCATAAGATGACCTATGCAGGTAAATCTTCACCCACATAAAGGCATCTCTAGATAGGCAAACAGATCCGTCTAATACTTTTCAAATTCTGTGGACTAATGATGGATTTTAGACCTTGTTATTTCAGAGAGGTCTATTTAATTTTGTTTTCAGTGAAAATATTCTGTAGTCAGTAATCCCTTGCAGTACTGATTCACCAGCAGTGACCTTAATTCCCTCATGCATTTGTCCATTTCCCTTCTTCCTCCTACCTTCCATGTGAACAGACAACTCTCAATAAAATACAAAATCAATTTCCTGAACAAAACTTCATCTCTTCGAGAAAAAAGAGGCTCTTGCCCACTTTTGGTGTGAAAAAAGCATAATTTTTCCTGGGTCGATATAGAAGACCTCCTATATCACATAGCTGGAAGTTAATGTGCTGATATATGCAGAAGAGGGAGTGCATTTTTGACAGGTTGTGGTTCAGTCAAGAGCAGAGAAGCAGGCAGCAGTATATAGAGCGGAAAGCAGTTCACAGCAGCATAGGAAACCATGGTGATCTCTTAGGGTGATGTCCCTTGCCATCCTTGCTATCTCCTGTCTCAGCATATAATCTGTCATGGTTCATGAAGCAACATTTTTAAAACCAGCAAAGTATCTTCCCACCACTGTTCCCACTGACAGCTCTCCTGGAACCTCCCGGGCTCAACTGTTGGAAACCATCTTCTAACTTCAGGCCTGAATACATTAAGGAACATAACATAATGCAAGGATATAAAAAATAGCTGTTCCTGATCAGCCTAGAGCTCTTTCTAGCCAAGCAGTCTGTCTCTGCTGCAGCCTCTTCTGCAGGAGCACTCGAACAAAGCAAAGAAAAGCTGATGTTTCCTTGGTGTATTCTCCCCACTCTTTTTCTTTTTGCCCCCGGAGAAAGACACCGGCTTGGGCAGAGATGTCCTGCAGACTGAATCCAGCCTGTGGTCCAATATTTGGGCGATACAGTCCTGCGTAATAACTGTGGAAGACATTGTCCTTAGACTATACCACGTAGCCTTTCCTTTCCCAGAGACCAGCTGGTGATTTTCTTGCTGACACTGAGTGCAATCTTATTTCTAGCAGAGTACCACTGAGGTCACTAGCAAGTCAGGTAGGTAAGGGAACCTTAGATGTGAATTTTGCACTCTTAAGTTCAGGATTTATTTCACTCAGTGTGTTGTAGCCTCTCATCTTTCTAAACAGGGTCCCACTTTTTATGCCACGCTGTGAGGCTAATTATTCTCAATTTATTTGCACAGCCCTGCATTTGCCATCTATTACTCCTGAAATATAAAATGATCTAAATTCTTTTATATCTGGCTGCACTACCTAATTATTCCTCATTTGTTTTTATTCTCTTCCAATTTAGTATCATCTGCAAAGCTGGAAATCATGTTTTCATATCATAATTAGACCTCTAAGAACCTAAGAAAACTGCTTGGTGAATAAGCATGCAAAGGGCTTGGGTTTTTTCCCCCTCCTATTCTCATTTTAATGGAGATTTAAAGTGAGACAATAAATTAGAAATGCCTGAAATTATGAGCTAAAAAATTGAAGTTGTTTGCCTGTGGGCCATATCTTTGCAGCAACCAGAAGTGATATGAAGAAGTCGTTATGATAAGAACGTTGGTTAGGAATGACTGATAAGGCTGTAGAAGCTGAGCTGATGCGTGCCCAGCTTCTCGCCAACCGTGCTGCATTAGAAGATGTGCTTGTTTGGACATTGTATGTGCATTGCTGGTGACAGGAGCATAAAAGTTCCCTTCCTCTTCTGCCCTATCGACGTGTAGCCAATGTGCAGAGGGAAGTCAATTAACAGCTGTGACTTCCATGCAGACATAATTTTCTGCCTTGAGCCAGCCATTCTCTACCCCCAACATTAAAGATTATCCCACCTTTAAAATATGGCTTATAGTATTTCCTCCACCTCAGAGATGCACATGTCTCACACCTGAAGAACAGAGAAGATACTAGCACACTTACAGTATGACAGAAGAGGGCTCCTTTAATTATGTTACTTAGCGTACCACAGCAGAAATCAACCAGTTTGACATTTTCTAAGACCAGCAAGGCAGAGCAACTCAGGAGCCTTTGCTTCAGTCATACGTATATCTGGCAGTCTCTGTCTTAAATAGAATGAGCACCGTATACTATCAGTCTTTTTTTGTCTCCCTTTGGCTCAAGTTGTAGCAGCTGAATGCATTGTTTCAAAATGTTACAGAGCTGTAGACAATTCAAACCACTGCATATTTTCTCAAATGTGTAGAAACAGAATGAGGGAATAACTGTCCTATAAACAAACAAACAAAAAGCAAAGTATACAGATCTCTCTCCACTGTACCTATTTCAGTCTGTGTTCTTCTGAAGATTAACATTGGGATCTGCAGCCCTCTCAGAAGAGGAGCAAATCTGATGGACCAACCCAGTACAGGATCAGCCCTGAAGCCACAGCCCTTGGGTTGCTCTTCCTCTTAATTTTCAGGTGGAAGAGACGATGTTCTGCTTCTCGCACTATCCAGGCATGTAACCATCCTCAGCTGATTTCCAGCAGGGAATCACGGAGCCTTCCCCTTGTGAGTTCAGACAGGGGCAGACTTTACATTTGCGCCAGTAAGTTTATGCTGACCGTGTTACCCTCCTCTTTCCGGTTTAGACAATGCTCAGAACAGGGCACCTGCATTAAATTGCCCCGTCACGCTGGTCCATGCCTTGGTTCCATTGTGAGAAATCATAAAACTAGGGGACACGCCATGAGGGGTCAGCTGCACCTTGATGTCGGCTGCTTTGTCGCTCTTGAGAAACTGGGCACGAAGAGTGAAGCTCATTTTCCAAAGACACTGCCATTGACAGTGGGTGTGACAGATGCTGTTCGGAATGAGGCCGGGCAAGCCACCACACTTGTGGAATCCATCTGATGATCTGAGCATCTCTGGGCCTGATTCTGCCTTCCCCGATGGTGTCAGTCAAGAACAGCCCTTTCAAATTCAGAAAAGCTGCACTAGTGACAGGATTGTCATATAGCACGAGAGATCAGACTCACAGCAGACCTGCCAGAAGGGATAGATTTTTTTAATTGCAGCCTGTGGGTTTTTTGCCCCCCACTTTGTAGGCACACTCGATCACAGGTGCAACTTAAGTCATTTATATGTCTTCCTGACTGACAGATATATTGGTTAATGTCCTACCTGCAAAATTATGCCCACAGGTATGTGCAGCTGTTGTTCTGAGTGAGCAGAAGGAATGCATAGGTACGGTACTTTAGCAACTTTATCTCTTCTCTGTAGGATGCCAAAAAGAAGGAACACTTTTTAAAAAAATCCAGTTGATTGTAATAGGATAGGATATTTAAATATAGTTATTAAATATCATCTCTGAAGGGCAAGGTTAAGGGCATTTGTGTAATGTAACTTCATATTTTTCCCTAGATCTATCAGACGTTACTCTTAATTGTAGCTGCAACTATAAATTTACAAGGTTTGGAGTGTCTTGGTTTTAGATGATGACATCCCTGCAAAACCTGTGATGTTGCTGGGCAATGGAGTCATCTGTCTTGGAAAGTAAAAATGTTCATGAAATGGCTGCAATGAGCACTTTAAAGTCTGACTCTGTTTCTGTAGAGATCACCCTGAATATGGATTAATTTGTTCTTTGAGTGCATGGCTAGTCTCCTAAATCTAACATAGACTTTCGATTCCTTCATGAGATGATTCAAAGATTTCAAAGGGAGTTAATTAATTGCAAATTACAGATTTTAAGAAAAATGTTCTTTAACATTACCACACATCTAATTTTTTTATTTTTTTTTTTTAAATTCTGGAACACTTTCATGCATGCCCAGCATTTCTTTAAATATTAAGAATAACTGACAATGAAACCTAATACATTACAGCAATCTGGATGTTATTCATATGCCATTAAAATGATAAGGCAGCTCTAAGAGTTCAAGAATTGATGTGCAAACCAAAAAAAAGAAGAGGGACAAAGACACCTGAAAATACCATCTGAATTATATATTTTTTAAGCTTAGAAATAGGAACTATGATTTTTATGATGAGAGACCACATCTGAATGAAGGATTGTCAGCAGAGTTCTCTGTTTTCATTTCTACCGTTATTCTATAGCCTATTGCTTTTCCAGTCTACCACAGCCCATACTTGTAGGTGTTTGTGAGACAGCACTGAAATGTGAATAAGGCAAGCACCATTGTACCCAATGCCATTTTTTAAAAGAATCAGCACACCATTACTTCCCTCATACCTTAACTTGTAATAGCATAAATGTTTCCTTAAAGGCCATGCTCCATAAACTTCCTGTAAAAATCGACTTTGAGGTAGTAATAAACTGAGTTCAAAAGGAAAGCTTCAGATGAGATCCCTCCTTAAATCCACTATGCCTTAACTGTGAAAATCTTCCAGTACTGTGTTGGCCCAACTGAGTCCTAAACGTCTCATTTCCCTCCTTCCCATGTCTCATTGAGCCAAAGCAACTGGATGAAGCCTCCGAGTCCCTGTGAGCGACGTGGCTCCCGTGCCCTCCCTGGGGTGGTCGCGGTGCTGGCCACAGCCCTTCCAAACCTGCGGAGGAGCTGAGCATCCGTGGGCTCCTGTACCCCGTGCCTTCCGATCACAATCAGTGCAGAGAGCTTGCTGTGCAGTGTCTGGTGAAAAGCTAGCACAGAGATACTGTCTGTAGCAATCGGTGGTCCAAAAATTCCAGTCACCTCTTGGCCTATATTCTCCCAGCCCCCTCTATCGAGCACTATCAAAAGTGTAAAGTGCTGTAGAGAGCCCTGAATCTCTACCTTTGTATAAATCTTGTCTGCAAACAGCATTCAATGTAATTAAGTAGGAATTACACCAAATTCCCACGTTACAGCTGGATTCAGTGGAGAGGGCTGTGGAGTAGTTTTGAAGAAATCGGTGTGTTCTTGGGCTCTTTGTGATGCAAGTTCCTTCAGATTTCATGGCGCTCTCACACTGGAGATCGTGTGTACTGCGCTGATCAGCCATAAAACTATCCTTTATTTGAAATTAAATGTGGAGAAGTTTAAATTGTTCTGTGTGTATACAGACATAAGTAGCTCATCCTTGGCAGTGCTCAGATTATTTATACTGCAGCTGCAGTAAATTTGAGTTGCACCAAATGTAGCTCTCTAAATGTCAGCTTGATTTTTCTCAAGACCTACTTTTCACTTGTTATAAATACTACTTGTTACAGATGCTAAAACTCTTCAAAAAAGGACTGTCACTTTGGGTGCAGTTAAGGCATTCAGAAGTAATATGAATCATGACAGGACATTTTTATTCTTTTTTCCTAAAAAATTAATGAAGCAACATTTGTATGCATTTAAGGATTTTGGGGTTGTGGGAATTCATCTCTTCCATAGGTCGGTACACAAAACTTTCCCATAACTTCTGATGACTGCAGTTAGTGCTAATGTAAAAATTTGTTACACGTGTATGGAGGCAAGTCCAACATGACCATTTTTCTAAAACTGAATTAACGCAATCAAGTCCAGGAAATGTTAATTTAAAAGCTGACAAAGGAAGAAAAAGAAAATAGAAATGTCAATTTATAAAGACTTCTTACTGATTGTGTTAATTTTTTATTATCTCCAAAAGTTGTCTACATTCTTCTTTTTTTTTCTTTTTAATAACAAAATAAGAAGATAATTCACTGTTTATAATTTAAGACCTTCAATTGAATTCACTGTTTATAATTTAAGACCTTCAGTTGCTGCCAGGCAATTAGATGGTCCATAATTCACAGCTTAAAAGTGAAAAGGAAAGTCCCACATCCTTTTCAGAAACTCAGAAAATGCTTAGCTCAGGCTCAGTTCAAATTTTTATTCATCGAGACAAATAAAAGGTTCATCGCTGCATATAAGAGTTGGATTACAATAATATTGATTGTAACTTTCTTGATTGAAGGGAGGGACAATTTTCTGTTTTTACATCAAGTGACAAAACAGAAATGAGGAGAATTTGTGTGCGCCTGAGACAGATCAGCCACATTTGGAACTATCTTAGAAGACAGCTTTTAAGTAGACAGGCAACTCTTAAACTTCAAAGGGTGTTCTGTCTCCAGTCGTGCAATTATAGCCAAATATTTTTGCTTGGATCAGGTGAACAAAAATCTGCATTCTTGGCTGTAGAGTTTTTAAGACCCCCATTGTCTTTCTTATTACTGTGAATGTTAATTCCACGATGGGGCAGTGGCAGTGTGACAAATTTTGTCCTTCTGCAGCTTTGACTGTCAGATTGCACTGATCATAGTTACTGTTTGCTACTATTTTCTTTTCTGACAAATCACCTTTAATTGCTCAAAGTCTTAGCCTCACTTCATTGTAAATCAAGAAGCCAAGTTTCTAGAGTGAAAAGAGTTATTTTTAATTGGTTTTTCACTGGTTACCTTGTTTGTCTAGACCAGGGACTGTTTGAATGGGATGGTATAATGGGAAGAAATGTCAGTTTGGGCAAAGCTCCACAGAAATTGCCTTACCTATATGTAAATTTTTCTGCTTCACGTATTCATTTCTGAAATACTTCCAAACCATTTTATTTACTATGTTAAGAGTCTAATTTTTATTGATCTCACAGATTACTCATTGAAATTTTCACTAGAGTTACATCAGCACATATCATGTTATTGCCGTGGTTTTATTATTATCATAACTTTATTACTAGTCAAAAACAATTCTAGCGAGACAAGAAATATTAAAAATTAACAAAATTATTGCCAGTGGAGTTCTTTCGAAAGAATATTAAGAGGAGGCGTGTAATCAGGTGCTCTGAATCCATTTCTGGAGGAACACTTATTTTCCCATTAACTGTAAAAGGAGCCTTGGAACTGCGATTCCCCTGGGTTTGTGACTCTCCTCGGCCATCCCCAGACTCTGACGGAGTCAGTGGTGGCCACCTCCAGGGAGCCCTGGACGTAGGCAGAGCAATGCTGAGCCCATGAAATACCCTCAGGCAGGCTCTAGGGGCCAAATTCTGTTCCACATAGTCTGGGGTGAATTTGTAGTTATTGATATAGTTAGCAACGGTATCTGTACTAATTAAAGCAGAAATTGTTCTTTGCCTTAGGTCCAAGCACAGAAAAGAAAGAATTTGGTTTGATTTTTAGCAAACATCCTGCTTTAATTTATGTCAATCTGGGAGGCTCGTTATGTATTCAGCAGGACTAGTCCTTTCACCCGTGCGGAGCTTAGACATGGGAAACCTAAAAAGAGATGGGAAGAATATATATGGGGTAGAAAGGAGAGAGGAAAAGAAATCAATTCAGCTAGAATATTCCAAAACAGATTCATGCTCTGCTGGAGGAACAAGTACAAGGACTTTGAATGTTTGGGTTAGCTGGGGGACATGATCTGAATTAGATCCACTTGAAAGGGTGAAAAAGCATCACTGCTCTATACAGTAATGCTACAAGTCTGCAGCTTTTGTGGTGGTTGTTATTAATGCGGCACCTTGCTTTCAATAAGGAATGTTTACATTTCAATTGTAGCTTCCAGCTTGAGCTCACAATTCACATTTTTAGCAAAAGAGTTAAGTTCCATTGCAGTGAAGCCCAGTTTAATTTTTCATCTTGAGTTTGCCATGTAAACTTGATTTCTTAAGCATATTTTCCAGCTCTGGTATTCTCTTATTAGACTCAGGATATTATGACATTTTCAAAATGCTTTCTATTTATAACTTAACATTATACAATGTCAAGAATAATCAAAAGCTTAAAGAGATGACAGAGAAAAATCCCATTTATATGATCTTTCCAGGTCACAGTTCTGAGTTTCACTTAGAATGTCTGTTTTAGGAGCTAAAATTACCTTTTTAGCAAATGAAACACGCAAACAAAAGTTAACAGAAAATGGACATGATCGCTCAATAACTTTACTAGCACAGGTTGTCAAAGTTCAGAGTTAAGTGGTTTCATCACAGATGTTTCAAGACCAGTGTCCATCCCTCAGTATGACTGACTTTTTCAGCATCTGAGGAGAAAACCCCATCTGACAGTTTCTCTTTCTGTTAGGCACCATTTTCTCTCATTATTTTTTCATTTGGTCTTCATTTTTGTTGCCCCAAAGCACAACTGTAATTTTAGTATTTCTTTACTCTGTGTGTCTTTATTTAAAGTGTGAGTTTGAAAGAAATACTAGCTCCAGAAATCTAAATAATTCCTATCAGTTTCAGACAATGACTTTATGACAGGCAAATTTTGATGATTAAGTATTTATGCCATTTATATATATATGTACCCTCTTAAAATATATCCTATTTTTATCTCCATCAGCTGATTGCTTTATTGCCTTTAGTTTTAGGATTAGGGCTTCATTAAGCTTCAGCTTCTCAGCTTCTGAGGGGCTGTGGAAGGGGGAGAGTTGTCATCTCACTCTGTCTTGCTGACTACGGAGCTGATGGTGCATCGGGCTAGGGAGAGAAGAGAGAGACCTCTAAATCGTATTGCAAGTTGCAGCATAAGGGTGCCAGGAACCTTGACACCTTCCTCTTCCCTCCACTCCTTCTGAAATACAGACCCTGTACAAGGTGCTCTTCTTGCAGGACCTACAACTTCCAACCATCTCCGTGCATCCAGCAGCTCTGCTCTGCTCCCTTCCCCTGCTCCAGCAGTGGGATCCTGCCAACAGCACTAGCCTGGCTGTGGTGAGGGAGCAGTGGATGAGAAGAAGAGAAATTCAGAGCTATGGCAAGGTCACGAAACACAGAACAGGTCAAGGCATGACTTACGATGTGTCATACACGGGATGGTAAGGCACAAGAGCAGTAAGGTAAGGCACATATCCATGGTGCCAACACCTACTAAGTTTGGGGCCCTTTGGTACATTCAGGATTTCAATACACTACATCAGTATGTTGCCTGACAGTGCTGGTATGCAAATACCTGCATGTATATCATGAGCTCTTCCAGGTGCTGAAACATGTCGTGTCTGAATGATCAAAAGCATACATTGTTATATGTGTGAACAAGTAAATAAGTGTTATTTATAAGTTATAGACATTTAAGCTTTGGTCAAAGAAGGACTTTGATACTACTTAATATTTGGAGACTCATGGCGGAATACATAGCCTTGAGTTGGAGTCAAAAGTTTCCTATACAACGTGAAAGAAAGATTGTGTGATTCATAATGGTGCGCACAACCCTAAGCAGTGAGCCATCTGAGGTAGCAATAGCAAAGCCCTGAGGACTTACTCGTGTTTTAAATCCCCACCCTCTCAGAGGCTTAGGTGCTTAACCATGCATTTCTCTCCACGCATGATTTATAGCCATGAAAGTAGGCACTTAATCCTCTTCTTCACAGAAAAACAGATAGAACAAGAATCAATCTTTTCTTTTAAAAGGGAATCAGAGGAGAAGTAGGTGGTGATTCCTCTCACCTCCTCTTCAGCTCCTTTTCAAGAGGACATCTCGTTTCAGTCCTTTTGTCTGTGAGTACAAGCTCAGTCTGATCTGGAAAGTTCCCCAGTACATAGGCTGCTGGGGAGGATAAGTACTTTCGAGCTCTGCCCTGGATGATAGGGCAGACTGTATAGAAGATTTAAAGATTCAATGAGCTAGAGAGTAGGAGTAAGAGTAACCCCCATTTTGCAATGTAGCGGTTAGGCCATTTCCATGGGTATGGAAGGCTCTAGTCTATGCTTCAAGGACAATTTGGTTATTTTCTATTACATAGGCAGTGGATAATGTATGGCAACAGTTGTTGTAGCAGAGGTTGGTATTAAGGACTCTCCTCGTGGAAACAGTTTCCCTAGCCAGCTACCCTACAGAACCAAGCTTGCTTCTTTACCTCTGTCCCAATAAATGCAAAAAAGCTCCAAAATGACCTAAATGAAATACCTAAGAAAATTATAATGCAAACTTATGCATTATGCATTTCCTCTAGAAAATTTTGGAAATTGATCAAAATAATTTAATTAATTACTTCATTGTGAAAAAGGTTTTAAGAGCCAATTAGACAAAGCAAGCAGAGAGAGCTGCAAGGTTGAAGTGTAGAAGCAATGAAGTGAAATATTCTTCTAAGGAAAAAGGTGGGGATGACAGCACATGAAAGGGAAGTGTCCTATAGATGAAGGCACAACAGCAGTAAAAGTCACCCAAGGAGGGTCATAGCATGAACTGGTGGAGGGTGCAAGTGGGATCGGTGCAAACTGGCATAGACTCACTCAGTGGCACTGCTTGGAAAGAGCAAACTTGCATTGCAGCAGTTTTAAACAAGGACCCGGTACTGCTCAGATAATGATCAAACAGTGGAGAAAGCCATGCAAAGGTTATGTAGCATATGTATAAATATATAAATGTGTATGTATTTTAATTTAAATAGTCAAATGCTTGCCTTGTGCAGTGATGTGTCATGTTGTAAGACTTCCACAATAGTGACTGCCTCCTTCTGTATTTGGACAGTATCTAATTATCGTTGGTAGTGTACTTAGTTTCTCCAGCCCCTCCACACCGTACGGATACATGTATACACCCACCTTCGCTTTTTCTGCATATGCAGAAAACATTTGTCAGGGGACATTTAGGGAAATGATACAAAACTAATAACACAGGATCTATCAACAGGCTGTAACCTATGTTGGGGAGCACCAGACAGGTGCTTTGTACCTGTGCAGCATGGAAAAATCTGAACTGAAATGCTGAGGTTTTCTCGTGTGTGTAACATCATACATCTATACATTGGCCCTGGCAGCATCTTCAAGTTCTGTCTAAAGTAAAGAGTTTCACAGTCGTTGGTTGCAAAACATGAATGAATGGGCTGAGCAGGGCATGTATGTTATGCATCCTCTTACTCCAGCACTCTGCACCACTAGCAGCACTGCTCGGAAGTGCTGCCAGGCCTGCAAACTGTTGCCTCTGTCTTATAATACCCAATATCACAGGCACAAGTCTGGTAGTGTGAAGCAAATTTAGAATTTCCCCCTTTCTGTATGTGTCATTATGGATGGCTACAGATGGTTCTGTTCTGTACAACGGTCTGTTGCAGAAGGTAAGAGCTATGAAAGTACACGCTGACATATGTGAAAAGTATGTGAATGTCAAATGTAAGCTAGATTGGTTGGACCAGATAATCCAGAGTTTACCTCAAGTTTGATAAAATTACTTATGGAGGAAGAAAATGCTTCACATGAAAAAGGGAGAGCTCTTGTAGCTGCAAGGAAGGCTGAAGATACTGATGATAAATTGATGATAAGCAAAATTTAGACTTTAATGTTGGTAATAATAATGCTAATTAATGACATTAATATGGTAAAAAGAAATGGTTTTAAAAGCATATTATATGTACAGAGTTATCTGTCAAATCTAGCTTGCAAGGCCATAAAGCAACATGAATGAGAGCTATTGTTAGTAAAGACTTTATTTCAGAGAACTCATTGTGTTTTCTCTTCCATACTATAGACATTTCTGAAAATAAGCTGAAGGTCACATCTGGAAGACGAGAATATATTTTCCCACAGATGATATTAAAGGCTTTATGATTATGCCAGAGCACACAGTTAAGTATATGGAACCATTAAAGTTTGACAAGGCACCTGATCTAGATGAATAATATTCCCAAATTCCAGAGGAATCATTAAGGTAAAGTAAGAAAAGCCTTTAGAATGTCTTTTTTTCACATCTTGTTAACAGCCAGGGAAACATCCACAGACAGAAAGAGGGTAGTGGTGTTTCCATATTTGCGGGAGAAGGTTGAAGAGAGAAGTCTATGGAATGTGTAATATGGAAAGAACAATCACTGCTTTTTAAAGACCAGGCAATCAAACTTGACAAATGAGTGAGATTTCTGTGTGGATAGTCCTGAATAGCTAGAGAAAAGTAAACTGAAGTACATATTTTGCCTGGACATAAGAGCCTCTTGAAACTATGTCATATGCAGATATGCACAAAATAGATTACTCTAAAAAGCTAGGCTGAGATAAACACAGAGGGCTGGTGAAATGAATTTTAAATGAATTTAGGAGAAAAAACTAAAGCATGTAAGCTAAAGGGAAATGCTTTATAAGAAGAGATGAAACAAATGAGGCAGAACTAGTGGTCAAAGTTGAACACCACTGTGGTATACAAGAGGGAGGGTTACTGGAAAGAGACCTAATTTTGCAAGAAGATGAATGGAACAAATGCAAAAATAATAAAGACAAAATAATGGTTTTAATACTATGCTGCTAAGAAAGCATGATGATTTCATTTAATTTAAGGTAGTAGAGTGCAATTAACCCACCCTCAGCAGCATAACACTGAATGTCAATCAATAATAAGAGCTGGACATACAAATAATAAACTATCTGCAATGCTTACCAAGATTAATAAAATAGAATACTTAATTTCTACATATAAATGTACTTATACCATATACCTACATGTAATACGTTATTCTCATGAGTGCTAAATACATACAAGATAGATTGATGGCAAAAGATGGGCGATACTGTGCTGAACTCTAAAGGTTTTAATGTGCTGTGCAGAATATATCCATCTACCTATCTGTTTTATTTTGCTGAGGATCATTCATAGAATCATAGAATCACAGAATGATTTGGGTTGGAAGGGACCTTTAAAGGTCACCTAGTTCACCCCCACTGTAATGAGCAGGGACATCTTCAATTCATCCTCCTAGCATGTCTGTCATGTTCCCATTCTTCAAGCAAATAATCTTCAGGTAGAACTTGACAGTTCTTTAATGTAGCTGTAGTTTATTTTTGAGGTTAATCTGTGTCAAGCTTGTACTGCTCCTTTGGTTTTTTTGGACGGTAGCTTTAGGTTGTGGGCAGAATCAGAAAAGCATATTGCACAAACGGTGAATCAAGCAGTGAGTAATGCAGGTCAGTCCAAGTGAAGTAACAATAAAACCTTTAGACCATATCATATTTTCATCTTCATGCTACATATGTCACAGATAAATGATTTTAGGACTATACAAGAGAATTTTACCATGTATTTTAGCATGCGTGTCTTTCTGCTTGTAAAGCCTTGTACTTCTGTGCTGTAAGATCAGTTGTGCCGAGTGAGTTATCCCCATGAAGAGGGAAAAAGACATAAAGCTCTCTAAAATTAAATAGAAGACCAGCTTCTCTCTCATAAAAATGTCAGAGTTTTAAGTGCCAGTTTCTTGCAGACCTGCAAGGTCAGAAAAAGATGTGAAGTCCTACATGGGAGCTGGGAATCAACTTTTGTGAATATTGTCATGTGAAGCCATACTTGCTCTCCCTGAAGGACTATGCATTATTGAACTTCACAGCTGTGGTGGGTTTGGGTATAGGAGGGATGCTGCAGATGGAGAAGTAAAAGCTTCTTACGGCCTTTGTGCAGAATTTCAAGGAAAGAAATACAGACTCTGGTGGTTGCCATTTTTAAAAGTTTTTAAGGTTGTTTAAAGCTGAGAGTCTGGCTTGGACTATTAAGTAAATCCCAGATAATGAGAAGTGGGTAAAAGAAAATAGTATCTATTCTGAGCTGTAAATGTGGTTGGCAATACCCACATGCTGAGCTGATGTATCCACAGGTTTAAATTCTCTTCAGTGAACTTATTCCGTAACTCATATAAGTTTCAAATACACTTTATTAAAACTGCTGTCCAGAAAAAAAAGTATAAAAAAAATCCCTTCTTTGTGGAAAATTTATCTCGCAACTGCTCAGGCAGTGTGCTTGCCCACTGCATTGTCTTTACGTTTTAACATGTTTATTTATAGCAACACAATTTTTAAAAGCACCCACAAACAAACGACATCATGCTCTCCAGGCAAATGCACAAGATGGGCTAGAATCTCCATTTGTCTGTGCTGTGCATGCTCATTTAGATTATGGTAAAGTGGGTATAAAACACTACTGGAACACAATGCAAATGATGTATGCCTCTTTGCAATGAGATAAACGATTATATGTGGTATTAGAGCTGTAATTTTATGCTTGTTAGTCATCCAATTTTGATTAAGGGATCATTTATTTTAAGAATAAGTCTGCATCACTGTTCAGGCTTTCTCTTTCTACATCAAGTTGTATGTTAAAGAGCAGGACAAAAAGCAACCCAAGATTAGGACAGTTGGGACTGATGCAGTGGAAATAGCACAGCACAGAGCTGAGCACTCCTCTTCCCAGTACCAGAGGTACAAAATGGAACTGTTGGTTTCTGACTTCAAAGGTAATTTGGGTTTAAAGGTACTTGGGCCCTCAAGGTAAACACTGGGAATTTCCACATAGCTCATAAAATGCTAAAACTGACACAGAATGTTCTCCTTCTAAACACCAAAAGCTTTTCAGATTAATTCCACAGTTGTACATATTGTGGGGGTTTTGGTAGCTCCTATTTCTACAGTTTCATACAACACAAATACTCTTGAATGATGTCAAAGTCAAATGAGAAAGGAGGGAGAGCTTTTAGCCAGGATCATGTGGGAAAGAGATGTAAGTTTTTACTGCTACCTCCTAAATCTCTCTTGTGCAAGTGTTATGAGTAAAACCAGGAAGTTTTGTTTTTTTCCTTTCTATGTAATTGAGGTAATACAGAGGCGTAATTATCCCTTCTGACAAGCAGGAGGGGTGACTCAATACCAGAAAGAAGCAGTTCTTAGATGTACTATGAGTAGAGGAGTGTGAACTTGAGTGCCATATTCATTACTATTTGGATTCAGGAAAACCCTTCCTGATGGAAGATGTAGGGGGGTCTCCTCTGACGCCTATATCCGGATATGTGTTCACTTCATTTCTAATGGACTACCTGATTCCTAGTGCTTCCTGGCCATAAGCTTGTATGTGCACCAGAAAAAAATCCTTCTTTAAGTACATCTGAATTTAAAGCTTTGGTTCAAACATTTGGGCAATGAAGGATCTCAAAATACAAGCCATCACCTAAACTTTCTTTACAGTGTATCTTAAGCAGTCTGTTTGCTCCTCTTACATATAGACCAGCAAAACAGGGTGCAAAATTCTTATCCTGGCTCACAAAGGAAATAGTCTGCCATAATTCAGATATTTCAAATCATCTGCCATTTGAAGTAGGAGGCAACTCTGCGATATACCTATAGTGGTTTTAAATTCCCAGCTGATGTATCGGTCCCTGTCGAACTGTTGCAGAGGGTCAGCCCGCGGGCAGGGAGATGCACGCCGAGCCCCGTGCTGCTGTGGCTGCCCTGCAATGAGGAGCCCGGCGGGAGAGCGAGCGCAGAGCTGGCTTGGGTGGCTTCTGCAAGCAAGACTCAAGCCTTTGGCAGCGGGATACACTGCTGGAAGATGTGGTTTCTTGCTGAAAGGGAGCGGGGTCCCCTGCCACCTACTTGGTACTTGCAGGTTGCTGGCAGATTTATAACGCCAGAGTTTTCAGTCCTGGCAGAGTGACTCAATGTATATTTAAACCTATATTAGCTGGGACATATTTCATATCATCGTTTTCTTTTTCTCTAGTTGTTGCTGCTGTTTCAGCGAGCCCACAGGGCACATTTTCCTGAAAGACAGATATGCTTTTTCATGTAACACCCCATTAAGTAAAGCCCTTTAGCAAGGACAAAGAGCCTCAGAAGATCCTCTCCTGGTGTAGAATGTTTACAGACTGAAACAGAAAACTGGCTGTTTCATTAAAAAAGAAAAAAAAAAAAAAAATCCAAAAGTTCCTGGTTAATCTGCTGATTGCCCTGAAATGTTCTGTTTGTTCCTGTTTGATATTTCCCAAGAAAGCTGCTGCTGCTGCTTCTTTTTAAACCTCTTTATAATGGCTTTGTCAATACCTTTCAAGCATCTGTTTTCGTGTCAAATTTGCATACTTCAGATATATGTAAATGACAAGGGTGTTGGAAAAGAAAGGGGATCCAGGCTGCTGTAGATGTGCAAGGCTCTGAGAGCTGCAAAATTAGTGAGCTGCAGGTGTGGGATAGTTGTACTGTGTTGGATTGTGCCTCCAGCTGTGGAAATTGGGGGAAATAAGCACGCAGCTGGAGTGTGCACACAATAGTGTGGGATGTCAGGTAAATTTCTCTAGAGAATGGCAATTTGACGTTAAAAGTATGGTCTTGGTGCTGCGGAGTGGTTTCATGAGCCTTGGCTCTCAGCTCTAAGCCTGCATATGTGGATTAGTAAAGGGCAACAGAAGCAGTCAAAAAAGTGTGGCTGACAGGTTCAACATATTGCATGGCTGCAGAGCTGTTCAAACCAAATTGTACATATGGAGGTGGTGGCCATGGGATCGGTATCTTCCTGATGGATGTGTTCCATGTTCTTAGCTTCAGATCAGCCTTAAACAGCTTTTTTCTCATTTTTTTCTCTGCCTGCCAAAGTGCTCCTGTCTGCTGTTCACAACTTCAGTGGAATTTATTTCTTTCCACCTACCACAGGAAATTTGACTCAGAAAGATGAGATGCAAACATTATGCAGGGTTGACCTTTTCATTTACAGGGTAACTAATTAGGTTGACAAGTAACATGTTTAGTGAAATACGTATATGTCATTAGATAATCCTGCCTACCTCTTTACGGTTGCTCCCTAAAATACATCTTACTTTGGTTGCAATTAACTGCAGGCTTGCTATTGACTTCCATACGAGGAGGACTACAGGCTTCTACCAAATGCAAAGTGACTTAATACTCAGTCTCTGATTGGCAACCTCCTAGTTACTTCTTTAGTCGTACTTTGGCACCACAGTGTAGCGCTGACTGCGTACCTTTTCCAGTTCCGCTTCCTTTTTGCTATAGGACAGAACGCAATGTCTGGTGTTAATAAGGAAGACAGTAAAATATAAACATTTTTAAAGCAAACTTCAGGGAAAGGTAGAAATTTCTGAGGTGGCCTAAACTCAGGTGGCAGTCTGGACATGACTTTAAGGTGAACCTGTGCAACGGGCTGGACACCTTTCCTTAGCTAAGCTATGCGATGGTATTTATGCGTAGACTGCGATGCTGAGGTCTGCACTGTAGTAGTAATTTATATTGTTACTTCACCGATCAGCAGCTAAGCAAAGAAAAAGATGGCCATGTTCATTATTTACTGTGGGTGGCATCCAGGTATTCAAAGGGTCTGAGGAGAGGTAGTTGTGTCCTTCATTGAAGGAAGGGGACAGCAGAGGTAGTTAGTTACGTAGATACAAGGGGTCAAAAGAAACGGCCAAGAATTTGACTCGGGTCTTCTGGACCAACAGAAAGAGGCTGGCCCTGTCGAAAACACAAATCCCACCCCAGACTGTCTTTGGGAGTCATTTATGGCCATGAACAGATGTTGTCAACCACAGTGAACCTTGAATTCCGCATGGGTTTGGGTCTGATGTAGGATGATAAGCATTCCCTAGCTCTGGGTTGCAGCGTCTGGTTTTTGGTGCCACCTCACAGTATGGTGTGGTAACAGAGATGAATGGTACCCTGCTGCAAATGGTAAGCAGTGATACTTTGCAATTCTAATGAACCCATCCTGTGCTCTTCAGTGTCCTTTAAAACCTGACAATGAGCAAGAGTAAAGAAGGGGGAAAAGTCTCACCAGGTGGGAGGTAACAAGGAAGCAGAGGCTGTGACCGTCTGCAGCAAAGAGTGCACGTTAATTTCATACTGATATTTTGAATTGTCCTATTCCCTTTCAGACTTGTTTTGGAAGATGCTTATATTTTTTATAATAGAATACATCAGTTAACTGCTTCACTGTTTTATATGCATTTTTTCTGATCCAGAACTGAGCCTGATGTTGCTGTTAAATCATCTGCTTTGTGCTTCTTTATTATTATATTGTTCCTTGTCAATTTATTGCCTCTTTGCCTTTAGTGAAGCAAAAGTGGCAGCTTTACAGATGGGGAACTAAATCACAGCGAAAGTACGTGACTTTTTACATGACCTATGCACACAAAATTAATAATCACTCTTATTGACAGGTGCAGGCACTACATGCAAGTGTTGTAAGTAGTTTAGCTCTGTTGGCAGTGGTGATCTGTGAAAAGTTCAGTTTTTATGAGAGAATGTATGAGCTATTAGTGCAAATTTGCTTCTCTTCCTTACGTTTTTACTCATGCTGCACCCATTCAGTGCAGGCTTTATGTACCTCTAGGCCCTCTCCTGGCTACCGTTGGGCTGGATTTCTCTCCTCTGTTACTAAAGTGCCATGGCTAAAGCTACGCTGGTTTTGGCTTTTGGCACGGTCCCTCAGCAGAACTGTTTCTTCCTGGAGCTCTCTTTATCCTCCCTGCTTGCTTTCCTTTGTCTTCATGCTAGCTTGCTTTCATCTCTTACGGCCTTTTCTCATACACTTCCTTTCTGCTTGTCTTTTTGCAGTGTCTCCCGTTTGAAGTTTAGATCAAGTCTTCCCTCTCTGTTCAAACATTTCACTCCCCTCTGCCATTCACTTTGTTCTTTCCCCCTCCTAGCAGTGGGTGCCGCCTAGTGCTGACATCTTCCCCCCGAGAAATGCAGTAGATTGCCTTGCTAATTCCTATGACAGAGAACTTTTGTGGTGGGGGTTTTTTTTTGCTTTTGCTTTCCCTTTCCATTTTGACCTGTCTGCATTGGGCTGATCATTCCCCGGTGACCTCAGCACAGTCACTGGAATCATTTGCAGTCTTCTATAGAAGCATATCTTATATGATCCATGTGAGGCATGCAACGATGTTTATTAGCAAAATCCAAGATTTTTTAAATCCCAGCACTTCATCTGAGGCCTTGTTGTTGTTAATTGTCAGAACTGGAAGGCTGGTTACCATATTTTACCTGGGGTAAGTGTACCAGGGCTTACATGCATACAAAGGTAGTCCTTGGGTAGATCATAATGCTACTTAGCAACATAAGGCTATGGGGTCAGCTTGAAAAGGAGCTTATCGGAGGTCACCTGGCTGACTAAGACAATTTTAAATCAGGTGGCCTGTATGGATGTCATTGCTGGTTTTTTAACAGTGGGATGATGTTGTCTGAAAGCCTTGTTAGCCAATACCTTTGAGAAATGAGGAGGATGGTGAGGTGCCACTGGGTGAAAGAAGGGCAAAATGTCTTTTAAGGTGCAGGAAGAGTGAGGAGAATACAGATCTGTCAGCTTCTTCAACACCCAGATAAATGATAAGTCATGCTAGAGGCAAAATCATAGTATATATGCTGTCCAGCGGTAAAATCCAGACTCAAGTGTTGCTTGTGTAGTAGTTAGGTTCCCCCAATGATTTTGAAGAATTTGATTCCAGGTGAGGTTCTCACTCTGAATAAAGCTCTGCAGGAGCCTATCTCTAGTCCTTAACTCTACAGGGAGCCAGGGGAAGTAAACCTTCAAATTTAGGCTATGTTAATACCCTGCAGTGAGACTAAGTCAGTCTGAAAGCAAGAACTATATTCTATTTGCTTTTCTATATAAAGTTTTCAATATTAATCATAGTGATTTGCTTTACTAAACTTTGTTGTCATGGTTCCTCAGTAATTAGAATTGTTGACCATATCTTGGGAGGGAAGAGATTGGAAGAGCAACCCAATCTAAATCTCTTATTAATCAATTATTTTGGAGCAAGTAAGTGATTAATTTATGATTAATTTTTAAACTATATATATTTATATATTATTATATTAAGGTATAGTAACTATTACAGGTTATATTTCTACATTAAAATTTAGTCATATTTATTTATTATGACAGCCATCTTATCTGGATGTAAATTAAGCTGGTATTTTATACAGACATAGTGAGCATTAGAATTATTCCTCTGAAACTTGTTCTTCTCCAGTGTGGAGTTCATGCCCGTAAAGGTGCATGAGTCTGTCTGATGTTCATGGGGATGTGGGTAAGAAACACAGCAAGTGCTACCAAAAGAGTTCCTGAGATCCCCTTAGTACATCCCTTTTTCCCCACTGTGCTTACATTATTCCTCAGAAATGTTTGTCTATTCTTAAACCGGTCCCTCTATTATAAATTTATACCTTTAATATTGTCTTAGGTAATTTGAAGTTAGAAACCAGGACAGTGGTGCTAATCACTATTAACAGAAAATGCTTACAAAAAAAGATTTTCTTCTTGTAGCAGCATGGGTCATGTGGTATTTATTTTGTGGGGATGTAAAAGGTTTTTCTACCAAGTGTGAGTTTAAAGTTAACAAATTAAAGTCTGACTGAGATATACTTCTCACCAAAGATATCATGTGGCTCAAAAGGCTAGAAGGATCTTGGAACAGCAAGAGGGGATGCGAATGAGATGGGAAGTACAAAACAGACCAGAACTTTCACCTGCAAACAGAAATCCACATACCTTTTTTCCAGAGAAAAAGCCTTCCTTTACTCATATGTCCCCTGCAGTGCCTGGCATTTAAGCTTGCAATGGCAATGCCTTTTCCATGTACCAAAGTGCTTAAACTAAAATTTAGCCTAGGCTTTTGGAGATGAGAATTTACTAATCAGCAAATGCACTGCTTTGCTAATTGTGTAGCTAATTTTGTGACCCATGACTAAAGCACCATTTTGAGAGCGTGAATTAATTTTGTAGAGCTTCTCTCATTTTCCCTCATAAAAGCCAGCAATGGAAGAAGCATCTTAGGGCCTATGACAGCCAGGGAGCAGTCTATGATATATCATCACCATTGGACAAGTTTGCTCTGAGCCCAGCCTAAAAAACTTAAATTGTCTGGTAGGTATCCAAAAATGGGCATCTTCCTTTCTTACATATCCATAGTCAATAGTCCCCATCAATGAACCACTCCTAACAAAGGAAACACTCCTGTTAGAATGGAGAAGAGCTAAAGTCTTAGTCTTATACTCCTGCTACAGGTTGAACAAATCACCCTGAATTTTTGGTACAATGACAGTGACAGCTGGGAAAAGCAATTTATTAAAGGCAATTGCATTATACCGAAGAACTGTTGTCTGAAATGAAACAAAAGATTCAGTGCAGAAAGAAAAGAATCTAAAATACGGTTGGAATAGGTTATCTTTTTCAGATCAAATGTTAGTATTTGCAGCACTGCTTTTAGGAAGTCTGCGGTGCTTTGGCTAAGCAGCCCTGCTGGCAGGTTACCCATCTCATCCTCTGCAGCACCGAGGGGAAGCCGGTTCCCCAAGGACCACCTTTACCTCCACCTCCTACCCATGGGGCTGATGGAGTGCCTGGGGCCTTGATACTGCTCCTGCAGAATCAATTTTAGTGAGAGACAGAAATGGAGAGGTATCTAACCCTACTGGCTTTAAATTTTCACATTTTGCACCATCTGCAGAACAGGAGGAAAGGCAAATGAAGAATCCTTCACTTCCAGTCCTTGAATAGGAATCCCAAGGTCATGCAACAATATACTCTTTATTAACCTGGGTAGGTGAAAATGATATAGACTGACCCTAGTGTCACAAGTATTATATTTGATGTGTTTTTTAAGAGTGAGAGACAGTAGATTTAGTATTGTAAGCTAAATGTATGGTAGCATATACAATGCATTATGCATTTAGTTGTTTCTGCATACATCAAGCATTTCATAAAGTGATGGCAGATGTTGAAAATCTCTGCTGGATTGCAAAATACTAATGTGCAGCATTTGGGTACTGGAGGAAATTAAACCATGTTTAAGTTCCAGAGTTCCCTTTACGCAGTCATATAACAGCATGACAAATTGTGTATAACACATGACAAATTATGTCCCAATCTCTACCGAGCAGAATCTACTCCACAAAATATGCACGACACCAACACTGGAAAAGAAGGGATGGCCTTTGTATTGTATCGCCTGTTCTTCTTCACTCCTATATGGATCAGATATCTGGTTATGGCATAAGTAACTCACTTTCTTGCTTCTTGGCTAAAATATCTGGATCCCTTTGGATAGTCATATGATAAATATGTTGGTAACTTTTCCATTGCCTTTCTAAAGTAATTCAGCTGATGTGCAGAGCTGAACTTCCAGCCAAGTCTGAAAGCCTTTTTTCCCAGTTTAGAAAATGCAACGGTTCCCTATGTGCGGCAATAGTTTTCCCTTAGAAGAGGGTAAAATAGCTCTATTAGAACAGCTTCTGGTTTTCAGATACCTCTCTTGGGTACTTTTACACAGAAAATGGCCACATTGAAGTGCTTCTGAAAGGGAAACCCTTTTACCTGGTTTGAAGCAGGCATGGTGTGCATTCGGTCGTCTGGATGCCTGTGCTGTATCTGCCTTTGCAGTGCCCTCCTCTGTAGGGCAGGAGAGCGCTGAGCACCGTTAGAGGCATACCTGCCTCCTCCTGGCGGTACTAGCTTTCATCCTCAGCCTCTGAAGGTGAACAACTAGTTGCTGTCAACTACTGGCGTGACTTTTTGCTAGTTGCCAGGCTGGATGAAAGAGTGGAACGTTTTCCTTGGAATTGCACCAGGCCATTGCCTCTTGGGAGTGGGATGGAGGCAGGCTGAGCGTGGGAGGAAGGGCTTTGCCCCAGTCGGCAGCGGCTCTCCGTGGCAGCATGATGGCAGAAGCAGACTGTTAGGGTAGACGTTGGGGATGAGGCAGTGGCATTAAAGCAGCAGGCAAGAGGCTGCATGCAGCATCCAGTTCAAGCTGGTCTGGTCTGCAAGACGCCCGGCCTTGGTACCGCCAGGCATTGCGCATGTACAGCTGGCTGCCAAGGGGCAGGCTTATCTGAGAAGCTGCAAGGCTGGTGCAGTGATGATTGGAATATTTTCCCATAAGTATTCCTTAAACATAAATGGTGGTGATGAAATCATAAAAGCAATTGGCTCCTGTAACTCCTTTTTTGAAAACAAATTATGCCTAAAAACATGTAGAGATGTCCCTTTTTTCTGGAATATTATTGAAAATTAGTAGACCATCTGAGTCTGCAGTATTGTAAAGTCTGTATCCATTTTTTCACATACCTGCAGATTCATCTCCAGCAGCTCTCCATCTGTTTGCAGGCTGTTTTCTAAACCAGTGTGATGCCTCAGGTGCAGAAGAGAGAGACAATAATTAACAATGTGGCCTACAGCATCTTGGGGAGCTATTAATTTTACTGAATGGATGGGGGAGGAAGAAGAGGGAAGGTAAGCTTTGCACATTCGTCTGCTCGTGCATGCACGGCTGTGCATATTGGATAGATGTACATACGGATGCGTATGTATCTCTCAAGAAGACTATTTTCAGCATTCAGGCTTTCACTCTTTTGCAGTGGCTGTTGTGCACAGAAACTACTTGAAAAAGACAGTGCCATCTGCACTGAAGAGATTAGGGGGTGTCAAGGAATATTCTTTTTCACTTCTCACATTCCTGTTTCTCTCCATCCCGTCCCTGGAAAAATCCCAGCTTTTAACCTGTCAAAACAGTTTTAAAGCTGGTCTCTGATGTATAGAAACCTGTGAGACAGAACCATGACAGCTACGTACTGTCAAAGGAGTATGACTGCATAAATAAAAAAGAAAAACCCAATACTGCTGAATAAAAGAACAGGGAAATGTATGAGACTGTGCTGGCATGTGGGGTAGTTTTTTCATGTACATCTATGTACACACACTGATGGGGGAATGCTGAATTTATATATAGGAAGACCATTTCACTGATTTATACATAGGGAGGTTATAGTGTGTATACACAGCACTGAAAATTAAAGATCTGCACATCTACAGAGAGGTTAAAAATGAAAACCATACGATCAATTAGACTTTTTTCCCCCCCAAAACATAGGTCCTGAAATTAGAAAACTAAATCCATTTATAAGCTCTTAAATGCAAGTGGCCTCATTTCAGATAAGCTGCGCAACTGCTGCATCTGATGGCTTCTGCTATTAAGACTGGCTCCGTTTCTGAAAAGCAGCTGTCAGGAAGGAGATCCTATAGGATCTCCTCTGACGTGTCTAGCTAGCAAATAGCCAAGCATGACTGCAGTACCTACGTGCCATATGAGAACAGCTGGAGATACGGAGAAGTGGTGCCGGGTTTTCTGACCGGCTGTGTAATCTTTGGGGAGGAATCCAGCAGAGATGCTGAGGGAGAAACCCCATCACGCACTAATTAAGTATTTTTCTGCTTTGACTTCTTTACTCCTTTTTCATATACCTCTGTCCCTTCTCCTTCACACACTGGTGCCCATGCTGAATGCAGAGACTATTTGAACCAGCAGATGAAACTCTCGCTGTGTTAATTTTGAGAGGGCGATATCACAGATGCGACTGCTTACTTCTGGGTGCCGCACAGGCAAACTAGGTATTTTGAAACCGGTTCATCTCACAGGTGCGTGGTCAGATTTGGCAAGTGGTTGTGTTAATAAAGGGCACCTGAAAGCTTAATTGTGAGCCCAAATAAGGTGGCTTCTAAACCTTTGACTTTATTTGGCAATTTTGTAATTGCACAAGCGTGCGTGCTGCAGAGAGAAAATAGAGTGCCCCACTGGAAAGCTAGCAGTGCATTCATCCCTTCAGAGAACAAACTCATTTGCCCTTTTCTTTTTATGTCTGCTTATCCAAACAATTAAATAAATTAAAACCAAGAAAATGTTCTGCTCTGAGCCACTCTTAAATGTTTTCAGGCAGTAAAATAAATGAGAACCAGTAATCTAATGCAAAACCGATTTGAGCATGTTTGCATGTTATTAGGAAGCTAAAAGCTTTATTCATGCCTTTGGTTCTGAGTTGATGTAGAAATATGTACTATGTCTGTAGAAACAGCTGCATGTAGAGGCTGCTGTTGGCTGGCTGCTCTCTATGCAAAAGAAATAAATAGGCGGGCATTTGTCTTTTTCTCCTCCAAACGTCCAGGCTATGACAGCAGGGAAGACTGCAGACTGTCTTTCAGGATGTGAAAGCTGTCATTTGTGCATCCAAGAGAGGCCTGTGCTCTGAAGGGAGAAGTGGTTTTCTATAAGGAAATGACATGCTGGGAAAGAATGTAAACTTCCCTGGAATGTGAGGAGCAGATTACATTAATATCTGCATGTCAGCTTTGCCCTCTTGATTCACTTCATGCTACATCAATTATACTGTAACTTTTCAAACTGCTGTCTGTAAATAGTACTGTTAGCTATAGCCAAAGGTTGGAAAAAGATTATCCTTTTAAAATTTGGTTGCTTGCTCACCAGGAAAGCAACAAGAAGGAAAAAAACCCAGTTTTACCACACCAGTAAAGAAATGGAATTCCATCTGTTTTCACTTCTAAATACAAATAAAAAATCAGAAGTTCCCATGTAGTATTCTAATCACTACACCTTTGTTATCTCTGAATCCTCCAGTCTTGACAATATAAAAAATCACAATATGAAATATAATTTTTATTATTATATATGCATGATACTGCATAGAAGTATAAATACATATCACACAGATGTTTCTATACGAAAAAAGAAAACCAGAAGGCTTTACTTTGCCAAAATGCAAAATGAAACATTCCACTCTCATAATAGCTTACTCAAACCCAATTTTTATGGGGAAGTTTCATCAAAATCAACACGTTCCCATGAATTTTCTCATACCACTCAAGCTGCTAACTCCAGTGAAAGCTGTTCAGTTTAAAAATTTTCAACCTGTCTTAGGTTCCACGGCCTTATTTTGGTTTAAAATGTAGTTTTTCACATCCTGGTTTGTGTTACTCCTTTTTTGCATTGTGAATGGAAATGAATTTATGACCTGAAAGTGAAAGCAAATGGTAGCGTAGGGAGCACTTCCATAATGAAAAGAGTAGAGCGTCGAGCAGATGAAGCAACTGCCAGTATGTGAGTTTTGCACAGGTGTAACTTGGGTAATTCAGTGATATTTCTTTCATTTCTTCCAGTTCTTGGTCAAATGGCTACTGAACATAAAGGATGAGATGCTCTAACTCATAATTTTAAAACATTTGTTAGCAAAACTACTCTTTCATATCAACTGGGGTTAATGTTATTGCTTGAAAGAATATCAGTCTTTCATGCTCCGAGAAAAGTTTCCCCAGTGCTAACCATTCACTTTTGTGATTAACGGCAGTCTAGGTACTGACCTTTTGATGTTAAAGTAACACAGAAGAAGCTATATAAATGACACCAGTGAGTAAAGGGGAAGAGGGAAGAAAAAGTATAGTGGGAGTGATAGCCTCAAAAGATTTACTAGAAAAAAAAAGGCTTACTGGGAAAAGCTTACCATCGTTAGTAATCAACAAAGAATCTAACAGAAAGAAAACAGTACAAAGGTGGCTGTTGCAAAATTAGCATTTGAAGATAGGGGAGAATAATATGGAAAGAACTGTCCTAAGCACAAATTCTGTGCTGCTGGAGAGCACAATTGGAGTCTCTGCCCTCTCTGATTACCTGCAATCTACCTAAACAGGGAAATGATGCCAGGACAAGGCATATTCTTCCTAAGAGGTGAGACTTGTGTGTCTGTTTTCAGATCTCTCTGCATGTCATCTGAAGACACAACGGAAAAAAAAACCCACCAAAAAACCAAACAGATGGGAGGAGGAATTCTCATGCTTAAAAACTGTGATTTTATTTCATTGAAATGAAGTAAGTCCAAGGAATTCCAAGGCTGTTTGGTGCTGCAACAACAAGGCATAGAAGAAGGAGCAATCCGGTAGCAATACTGGAAATGTTCATAAATTATTTTGAACGTGCCCTGTTGAAATGTTCTTGGTTTCAGAGAGCACTGGTTCCTTAGCCCCATGTAATGATTAGCCTGGCCTAGAGCAGTAAGAGAGGAGAGGAGGCAATCAAATGAATTATAAAGCAGGATTCAAAGTGCACTGGTAAGGGAGGGGGCTTTATCTCAGTGCTTGTCTCTTTCCTGCTGCTGGCAGTCCATGATGATATGGTAAAGCTACCATGTACCAAGCAAAAATCGAAGCATATTGATGAGATGACCAATTCTTCCTCCTCCCTATTTACTGTCAACAAGAGACCTCTTTGTTTACACCTCTAAGGATGGCTAGCAGTTACTGTATTCCCTGTCTCCTGACCTACAGTTGTTCCTTAGCCATGCTATGCATATTTTAGCTCTTTTAATCTTTCCTTTGAAGTCATTCCCTCCAGCTCTTTGCCATTTGTCTTGCTTTTGTCTGAACTGCTTCCAATTCGTCCTGGCATGAAGGTAGCCAGATGGGGATATTTGGGGTGTGCTTTGAGGAATATGCTATCAGGAAGGAGCACCCAACCCTTTTGATGTCCCAGGTCACCTTGGTAAGCTCATGGGACCACTGGTGGCTCTGGTGCCTCCCTGCTACCTAACTCTATTTTAAAGAGCTGCAAATTGCAGTGGCTGTTAGTTTTGGTTTATTTTTTGTTGTTACTGAATATCGCGATCCCAGTTCTGATCCTTCTTCCTGTGTATACTCCTTAGATCTTTTTCAGCATTGCTACCTTTCTGTTTTCTTTCTCCCACAGAATATCTATGCTGCAGTATATGATTCATCAGATGCGCTTTTCTGCATTTTTCCAGTGTGTATTTCCTTCAATGTCTCTAGGCAGTATCACCAGGCTCCTGAGTATATTGCCTTAGGTATTTGTGTTTCTCTTTGGTGGGCTCCTCCCATGAACTAAGACATTGATTATTGTCTGGTTTTTATGAGATCAAGTCACATAATGATCCCCACATCAGAAACAGCAGATTTTGGCTCAGTTTGCTGCTCTTTTAGATTTCCCAAGTCTTTCTCCAGAGCCTTAGTCAAGAAGACAGGCTACGTGGTTTCTTAACCAGTTTCCCTGCTATGCTCCTTGTTTGGAACTGCAATTAATTAACAATTCTTTCCAGCACTTGTTGACCTTCAGTGATGCTTGAACAGTGGGTTCTGCAGCCTTGAAAGTGAGACTGCAGATAATGGAGATCTCTCAGGTCAGTTTTTAGAAGAAGGGATTGCTGTCCCATCCACAAGCAAAAATATTATTATTCTTTGTAAAACTAGCATCCCTCTCACCCCCCATTTTCCCAAATGTGAAGACAGTGTCAAGGGGAAGGTAGTAGAAACACCATGTGAGGTGTTGCAGTGTGATATTACAGGTAGATAAAACATGGTACCCTGAGTATGTCCAAACCAATGAACGTAAGAATATTTCAAAATGTTTCAAATGCCTTATTAAAATCCAAGTCTTGTTGATGGAACAGGATATAAATACATGTAGTTCATAGTCCTGCCAAAAAAAGCTATCAAGATGCTATGCACTACTTATTCATTAATATTTCATGATTCATACAATGTATTCAGCTGGATGTTTGTTTGCTTCATTCTCTGCTGTGCGTGCTGCTGATCTCCGGTATGGTAACACTTGGATAAACCTGTATTTTGTTCTGCAGATTCTTGCCTCTTTGAAAGGTCTCCCTGCTTGCTGCTTTTGCAGTTCCTTGTTTCACCACAGCTTTTGAAAAACAGTAGTTAAATGGCTCTCCAAATGCTAATTTTGTAATCCCCCATCACATATACAATCTCAATCTATTGCTTCTGAAACATACAATGGGAGTGTAGATCGAGAGGAAAGCCATTGCAATTAGTGATGTCCATGGACAGCCAGAAGAGCGGTAAAGGTCAGACTAGAAAATTATTTGCTATAGAGATGTGAAAGACTGAAAAAAAATCATGTACGTGAGAGGCAGAGTTTTCAGACAAGAGATCGAGACCCACCTGCATAGAAATATAGCAAAGCAATCTTTTGCAGATGTTGGTAGATCAATGTGTAGAAAGAAAGGGGATGTGTATGTGTGTGTACGTGTACACACACATACATACGTACATACACATATACATATTTGTGTGTGTACCTCTACATCTTTAGACTTGTAAGTAGTAAAGGAGAACCCAGAAAAAAAAATGAACATCAAATATCTTTGAGTGACAAAGAGGTGGGCCATTTGGAGGTCAAATTAATCCTCTGAAAAGAATGCAGTATGTATCAGCACAGAATGTGACCATAATACTTGAAGAAGAAAGGTGATAATTCAGAATCACATAGATTCATGCATGTGGGGATACACAGTGCACACACAAAGAAATAAAGAAACAGGGAAATTAAAGTATGTTGAAGGAAATCTGGAATAGAACTGAAATCAGAAGACATCAACAAGAGCAGGAAGTCAGCATGCATTCAGCCATGGTACTCAGAAAGTAAGAGTTCATTTGGGAGCATTTTTAAAACTACTAACATTACCGCCATAAAAAGGTTTCCTTTTGGTTGCCAGAGATTGTCATACTGGATCAGAGCAGTGATTCATCTTGTCTAGTGTCTTGTCTCTGACAGGGTCTAGAATAAGGTATGTTGGAGGAGTAGCTGAAATTCCATAACAGAACTCATCACATACCCTGCTCACCGTAATGCTTTGTCCTGTCCCTACCAGTTAGGCAGCATCATATATGGTCCTTTATCATATATAAAAAAAAGAAACAAAGGGGGTAATCTTCTACATATACAAATAATCAAGAAAAATAATCCTGTGGTTTGGACAGCAGCCCGTTGTGTGGGACCCACGTGTCTGCTTTTGGGAAGTATTGGGAAGGCATCCTCAGGCACAGTTTAATTCCTTAACTGAAAAATAGGACTAAGAGCACTTTCAAACCTACCATGTATTTTGACAGAAAACTATTCAAGAAGGATGGCCTCATATTAAAAGATGCTATAGAAGTATTTCAGACAGGCAATCTGTATAGATGCTCCGTTTTCGGCAAATTTGTTTGCATTGTTGGAATCTACTAAAACATGAAGAAGATTCTGCTGCTTTAAGGATCTGATGCTCTAGCTCTCTGAGCCTGCATCTACTTCCCAAATATTGCAGCTCAACTGGGCTGGATCTGTAGAGGTATCCATTGGGTGCTGAGGATCTGATGTACACATTGTACCTGATTCCAGATTAACTTAACCTTAGACTAGCTCTACTCTGATCCCAGGAACTGAAGGCGTATTAGGAGTAGGAAAGCAGTGGGTGCATTCTTGACTCTCATCTACCAGTTTAGTTTCACCTGAAGGGGATCCAATCCATGTACCCTGAGACTGATCCCCAGTGCAAACGAAGGCGTGGTAATTGGGAAAAATTGGGAGATTTGGCTTCAGAAATGCATTCCTGATCTGAACTGAAACCTTAATGGAGACACATGTAGAGAGCTCATTTATAAAACAGATATACTCATAAATACAAATAAATTGTATGCAAATATAGATTTATTTGGGTTTTTTTTAATATTAAAACAAAAGTTCATGGATTTGGTAAAGATCCAGTAAATTACCTCATTTACATAACTGGAACTTCAGCTGACAGACACCGTCTACCTTCCAGAGCATTGTTTGTATTCACATTTAAGCACAAAACCATGCTATATATTCATGGAAACAGATGCAGTAAGTTATTTTAGATAGTCAAAATAATTTCTGCATTTGCTTTTTCTATTTCTTTTTTTAAAATGTGTTAATTCAATAGCTGTTTAGAACGAAACATATAAGGGGGAGGTGGAATGTAGCAATTAAATGCTAACTTAATAATTTAATTAATAGAATTAGATAATTTAAAAATTGTGTTACTGAGGAACAGTATCAGAAATTAGTTGTTGTTATCATATGAAGACTGGTGAGATTAGAGATAAAGAATGAGATCTAATACAAACACTGCCTGTGTACCTCATCTTTCATTACCAGGCCTCTCCCAAGGGCGGGCAGCCGTCAGTTGCCCACAGATAACTCTGAGGGCCCTCTGAGGTGCCCGAAGGTCCCCACGACATCTGCACAGGGCTGGCCAGTGTCAGAGAGGGCCAGGAGACATTCTGCACCCCCTGGAGCACGAGCTGGGGGCTGGACTGGGGGCTCCATGGCCTCCAAACAACATAAGGTGCCTATGTTTAGGTATCTGAATCCCAGGCAGGTGTCCAAATGAGCTCTCCCTAAGGAGCTCCTTAGCATTCACTAACTAAAAATAGTTTAGACATTTACATGCGAATGCCTAGACGTAAATGTCTTCACACCAGACTGAGTCCCTCCCTTGATGTCAAATGTGCAACTCAATTATCAAGACAAGGTAGAAAAAGATATGACTGCATCCAAAGTCATTCTGTTTCATTTGGTACATTTTTACTTTGTTCAGATACCTGCAATTAATTGCCTCCAATTAATTAGCTTCATCATTGTTCCTTTACAGACTTTGAGCAAGCAAAGATAACTAAGCAACTGCTTGATATCATCTCTTGTTCTGCACCTGGTATTATGTGCAATGCTGTGTCACCAACGAGCAGATCTTGCGATACATCTGTTGTGTTGGGATGTGGCAGAGGCAGGTTTTCAGAGGAGCGGGGCACAGAGCTAAGTGGAATGGACAAATATGGGAATAGCTCCACTGCTGTTAGAAAATCAGCTGTTTCGGTAGTCCCTGATCACGCTCTGCTGGAGCCATATTCTACATGGCTATAGCTATACCCTATATAACTATAGAGATGAGTTTTCTTATAATAGCGATAATGAGGCTGATTAATGTAATGCCAGTCAGAGACCAGTCTATTTCTGTAATGCTGAGACAGAGCTTTTTTAAATAAAATGAGCTCCTGATTCTGGCTGAATACTGCTAAACCTCAAGAAATATGTAAGGGTTTATGAACTTCAGGATCATCCACCCTTTCTCCCTGTGTTCCTATCGCTTATTCCCCTTCTGCTCCTCAATTTTGCTGTGCCTACGTGCCCTGTCCTCTCCTTCCCTATCTAGTCTGAAGGACGCCGTCCTCATTCATCTCTGACCTGACCTGCCACCTTTATTTGTAACGTAATGCCAGTATCTTTGTCCTCTTTGGCCAGTCAGTCAACTCTTGCATACTGAAACATCCCAAGATTTTAAAACGGCTGTCACCAGGTGTTAACTGGAGATATGCTGGGGCCTGTGATTTTGAAAGGACACTGTGTTAAAAAGGATTAATGAAAACCTGTTACATATGGAAAAGACTTTTCCTATCTAGCAACAGAGGCAAAATTCATTCAAAAGCAGAAGGTCAGTGCAAGGGGAATAAATCATCTAATCATAGCCCGAGAAACTAGGAAAGATAAAGATTTGTGGTGGCTTTTTACACAGGGATAAATTTCATCGGGGGAATGCAAGACTGGGCAGGTCTCCTCAGATGTGTTCAGGGCTGGCGGGACATGAGGCAGCGCTGGCCAAGAGGCTGGATCACCACATTTGCTTGGTGGCAAACCAATATGCTCGGCTCTGATGTGCAAACTGATGTGCAGCCCTACGTACTATGCAAGTGTGTGGCTTTCGGACAATCTATGGCTGATGTCAAGGCAGCTGAATGCAGACAGATGGAGTTTGGCTTTCTCTGCATTTGCCTAGACAGATGTACTACAACACCTGACAGAGATACCAAAAATCGTATCAGCATATCCGAATTTGGGAGTTTCTCACTTGTTTTTTCTTTTTCATATCATGTTTCCTGGAGTTTCTTGAGCAGCTTAACTGAATATCTAATTATTCTGTGTTTGATTACATTGAAAAATACAAGCAGCTTTTTAAAACACTGCCTTTTGCTTCAAGGTGGATTGCCGCCGTCTCAAAAGCTCCCTTCCTTTCCTTTTTTGCAGTTGCTTTAGATGGGAGCTGTGAGATTAAGGCCAGGGACAACAAATCTACTAAGCAAAGAGGGAGCTTCCAATTCTCTGAGGTTTGTTGTTCCTTACTGGTGGTGCTAGACAGTGCACTTAACATCTGGTCTTATATGAATACTGTAGGAAGCTATGTGCACCCATTCTCTGGTAATTGTTGAATAAGCACATGCAGTTTAAATGTGCACCCTGTTTGTTTTTCAATGTTTATCCTGTCACAACGCCTAAAAGCCGTGACCAGCTGGGTCCCACTGTACTCAGTTATATGTAAAACCCTGTAGTCAATGGACTCCTTGCCCAGGGGTCTTGAAAGGGATGCGTGCGTCGGGACCCTGAGCCCACCAAACGTTGCTGCAGCCTCTTCCTCCCTCCCTTGGTGTTTGGCTGCCTGTGCTCAAGGCCTTCAAGCTCTGGTGGGGTGCCGCTGTGCAACCAGGGGTCGGCCATGGCTGGCGAAACGGCCCGGTTGTGAGGAGGAGCGGGGAGAAGCCTCCTCTGGAGACCACCCCTTGGCTCGGGAGCTGCGCTGCAGCTCCGGCCGCAGCACCGGGCCCCTGCGCGGTCATTGTAGCCGTGCCCGTGCCTGCTCATCACGCTCCTGATCCCGCTTTTGCCTCCTTGTCTTGGCTCTGCAGCCATGCCATCCCCACGGCCATGCCTGGCTGTCCCAGGGCTGCAGGAGGCCCTGGTCACCCTTCCTGGCCCAGCTCTGCTCGTCACCTCTGGCTGTGGTGGGATGGGGTTGTGGGGAGAGGTCCCTGCCCCATCCTGCCCCACTGCCCCCACGGTCCCTGCCCTCGCCCCATGGACGTGTGCCCCTTGATCACTTGGAGATTACCACGCAAGGGTGCTAAATGAGACTGGCCCGTGGAGCTTTCTAGCCGTAGGGCAGAGGAAATTCCTCTGCAGAAGGGGTTGCTCAAGGGGAACTAAAGAGTAACTTGGCTATGAAATAAGCCCTGAGGCGACTGTGAAACCACCGAAAAAGAAACAGTGCAGGATCTAGCTATAATGCGAACTTAGGCACAGATGCCCCTGTTGGAAAGATGTGCTTCAATTCCAGGCTTTGTGAATGACAGTTTGATTGCTGGGTCTCTGTGTTTGTGCTTCATCCACTACAAAGAAGAAAATAAGTGGGAATAGAAATGTGGGAATAGACATGCTGGTAGTAACTAAGCTGTATCGAAATGCTGTGTTCAAGCCAATGGTTTTATAATGGGCACATCTGCCCACCTCACAAAACCGCTACAAAAATTGGCAGGATTTGCAGCATCTGCTGGGAAAGTTTCAGCTTCAGAATAGCAAAAGGTGTTGAATGTTGGAGTTTTGGAGTTTAGATGCATGAGTCTTCATATTCTTAGTTTCTTCTGTTGCTCTGTGAATGAGTCCTAAATCCTGACTTCAACAGGCACGTTTTCTCTTGCCTTTTTTCTGGACGCCCACTGAGATATCCATATTTTCTCCTACTATGGGTGTCTCCACTGAGATACCCATATTTTCTCCTACTACTGAGAGCTGGCTTTGACCCTGTTATGGTCTCTCTGTGTAAATCAGGCTCTCCTTACACTTTATCCACTCAGCAGAGCTAGCAAGTTGATTAGGTATTTCCATGAACCTTTCATTCTTTTTCTAGAAGTTCTAGTGGTTTCGGCACTGCATCTCTCAAAAGATGTCAAATATTCACTGCAAAGCTTCTTTACACAGGTTATATCACATTCTGTTGTAGTATAGTACTAAATTGGTCTGAGCTTTTCACTCTTGCTGTAGATAATGTACATCTTGGAACCTTCTATTACCTTGTGAACATTTTGCACTCTTTCAGAAAAGTAAGTTATTCCTCAGTATAGGAGTCTTCTCATTAAGACAAGCATGACCAATACTCCTCATGGGATATGGCCATTCAGCTGCCCCACAGCTACTTATTTCAGCCTTAATTCCCACGCAGTCCTAATGTTCTTGGGCAATTCCACCCATCTCTCATAAGCAACTTCTTCTGCTCCCTGCTTCTGCATCTCTAGACTTGAAATAACTCCTGCTTTACCACAAGCAGGGTCCTCCATCGGAAAACCAGAAGTGCAGTCAGTTCTCCTAGTCTGGAGTGAACTCTGTACCTGCCTTTCAGCAATAACGTATTAGCTATGTTCCAGGTTCTCTGGAAGTTTCTCAATGCTATCCCTGCTTCTGTGTAAGCAGGTTTCTGATGTCTCCATGTTTATACACCTGACTGGCCCATCAGGCTCTCTTTAGTTCATTTTACTGCATTAGTGCTGCTCTGTTCGTAGTTCTGTAATACCCCTCTGTCCTTTATCAAGAAAAGGCTTTTCTATTCCAGTTGCTTGCTCTCTGCCTTGGAAACAAGATTTCTGAAAATTTTGTCTTTTTTCTACCCTCATTTATATTCTCCAAATAAAGAGAAGGCAAACAAAGCAAATGTACACCGAATCTCCAAAGCATTGCAAATTGGTCTTGTGTTGTCAGGGAACAGCTCTGATTTAAGTTAAATGACAAGCAGGCAGAAGTCCTGCCTCAGCTTTGCTGTTCTGAAGAGCTCCTGGAGGACCTTCAATGTTCAGGCATCCCATTTGCTTCTCACTTTCCTACAGCTTCCCAGTGTTAGTCCTGTGCTGCTGGCCAGTGAAAGGCTCCTCTTCCGCACATGTTCTTGCATTACCAGCTCCCAAGATGGTCCTTACATTAAAATGGAGTGCACCCTGCTGCTTTACAGAGACCTCGGAGGATTGTATTGCTATGGTGGGCTTTGAAGAGCACTCCAGTGTTGTCCTCTTAAAGCTTGCTATGCCAGGAGGAATGGGATGACACAAATAAAAGGAAGGTGAAGTATATATTTGCAATGTCAAAATTAAGTAACACAGTCACAGAGCCGTAGAGCAATGTAGGCAACGGGAACGCAGGAAACCCAAGATTGAGTTTATCCTTGTATCAAATCCAGGAGACCCTGTGGAACTCCTTCTGTTGGCAAAGTATAAAAGTGGATCTACTATATGTGGGTAAGAACTCAAATATGGTCTACACAGCATGTCCTCAAAGTCCTGGCTGGTAGAAGCCTGCTGACCCTGATGTGCCAGGCTCTCCTTCTGTTTCCATTCAGAATCAAAGACTTTCCCATCCAGCTCATGGATTTCCTAATGCCTCCCAGCATATCACTGGCTTCCACCCACTACTCTGGAAATTATGCTGTTCCTTGGCAGAGACAGGTACAATTATTGCCTGCTTAGATGATAAACAGAATCAGATAATGGCCATTTTGGTGTTTGATTACGCATCCAAATTTAGTTCCCGTAAAGGCAGGAAACCCTTTTCAATAAGGCTTGGTAGTAATATTTTTTCTGTTATGGACCCTGTATTTCATATAAGTGTCATTTGTTACTCAAGGCTTGCACAATTACATAATTATGTAATTTGTATGTGCTACACACTACTACTGGCACTTGTTTCAGATTGCTTTAACAACTAAACTTCCCTTAGGGGTTACTGAGTTAAGGGGTGACGTTCACCTGAATTCTGTCCTTGGGAGCACTAATCAGCACCTGGCTGCATGAAAACTAGCTGTAACTCCTGTTATTTATCATCCAGAAAGAAAATAAATAAAAGCACCAAATGATATAGATAAGTCTAAGGTCATAGAAGCAGAGCTTATTCTTGACTTAAAATATGCAGTTCAACTTTTATGGTTTGATTTAAAATTTAAAATTAAAAGAAATATTTTAACAACTCTAGATACTTGACATTGAAGTAATGTCGTTCTGTATTGTAGGAAGTCATGTATTACTACAGCTGACTGTCCTTGTGAGGCACTTCAGTAACAGTGCATAACTTAACTAGAGATGAAAATCCCTAATTGCCAAAAGCGTGGACCAGCACACTTAGCTTTCATGAAATAAATACAGAGGGAGATGATGTTGCTGAATTGATTAGCAGTAGCAAATACAAGTCATCACAATGATGTGGTCCCTAAGCCAGTGACCTTAAGGTCTAAAATAAAGACAAAATGTAGATATCTATTCCTGGGTGTTTTCATGTAAGCCAGCAAATATGCCAGTACATAGGCAGTATTCTCCTAATGACATATGCCAGCCTGATTTGAAATGTCATTGGTGTTTTTGTAGGATAATTTTAGGTTAATTGCAATTTGGGAAAGATCAGGTTAAACCTCCCTGTTTGTGGTTTAGTAGTTGGATAATTTATGATCTCACTCGTACATCAGAGACTCAAAAGCATTTGCCCGGGAAACCCACAGTTCACTGTGGTTACGATTTTGTTTCCTTGTGAAGAGTGGAAAGGAACTTCTGGTGCTTACTGTAGGTCTCTGGAGGCTATACCTACATGTGCAAGAAGTTCAGTGCTGTAGGAAGAGATCCAGCTGGTGCTGAGGACCTGAGGTAGGCAATTTTTCCCCATTTCAGGTGAGCTTTACTTCAAACTAGCTCTGGTCTGATCCAAAGGACAAAATGGTCGTAGTGGCTGGAGGGCAGTATATGTGTTCCTCAATCCCATCTTCCAGTTTGATTTAATTTGAAAAAATCTGGTTCGTTTGAAAAGAGTCCTCCGAGACCTTTCCATCATATGAATCAAAGCATGCTAAGTGGCAACAGTTGCGAGATCTGCCTTCAAAAGTATGTTCATGATCTGAACTAAAGCACAAATGTAGGCACACTCTGTATGAAAATAAACACAGCTGCACTAAAAGGATTCATTTTATGTCAGAGTCTCATACTTTGGGATTTGGCTATAAACTCCTTGGTAAGCCTGAAATGTTGCAACTTGGCCCATAGCCACTTCAGTATAAATGCCTGGATTTATTATTTCACTGTTTTTAATGCTTTGCAGATTGCTGAAAAAGATACTCAGAACACCCTGATCTAATTTACTAATTGGCTTAAAAATCACCTCTAATAAAGTATGTAATTGTACAGGGAAATGGTGATTTCAGTCCAAGCATATTATTCTGTGTGAGTAACTCCTTTTTCCGTGATGTTCACATTCAGATGCTGCTGAGGTTTTATAGCATGCTGTATGTTTACTAAGCTGCCTGCTCACCAAGCATTAAGAATATTTGCGTGTATGCAGCATTTAAGGAAATATGAATTCATTTTGGCTGATTTTTGTCAAATAAGCAAATTTAATTCAGCTTACTCTTGGATGACAGAGTGGCAGTTTAATATCCTTTTTGACTTAATGTAACCAGCTTGCTATAAAAAAAAGAAACGGTTTAAAGCTAACAGATTTTTTTTCCCCAATCTTTCATTGCAGTTTCTATAAATCAACGTAAAAGCAGAATGATAGAAATTATCATTAGCTGGAAATTACCTTGGCTGAAATCTGAGGCATGTAGTGCTGGAACTAGAGCAGTCAAATGTAGTTCCAATTAAAAATTATAAATTAGAGCTGCAAGAGTGTGGGACCACCTGCTTGGTGAACAATCTTACTTTCATATACATCTATAAAAAGGTCACTGAGTTCCCGAACTCATAGGCATTAAAGCAAATAGACTCTGTCTCATAGTGTCTCAAGAGAAAAACAAGCACTTTGAAACTACTCTCCTTAGGATGTAATATTGTGGCTGAATTTCCTATCACAGGAAAACTTACCCTCTCGTTTGCGGATACAGGAAGGAAGGAATAGCTAACCAGTTAGGAAACTGATGGTCTCAGAAGAGCCAATTAGTTAAGAAAGTTTGTTGGCGTGCAGGAATCGCAAGTTCAGGCTCCCCTTCTCCTCCTACAGATTGGCTGTGTGTGTGTGGCAGTTTTTTTAGGGGATTCCGCTCTTCTGGCCTGGGTCTTCCATGCTCAACTGGTCCAGCCCAGTCCAGGAAATAATTTAAATTCTCATTTTCAAGAGGGGATTTCTGTCTGGTCCCCAGACTCCCCTGAATCTTAGAAATCATCCCTAAAGCTGTTACATTTCTATGAATGGCAGTGTTGATGGAACAATATATTCCTGTGAGAACAGTTTTTGTCAAGCCAACTGTACTTGGGCTTTTATCTTTCACCTCTCAGATATATTATTGCAATCTGTCTGATGAGTTGAGCAGACTTTCCCACATAAGGTCAGATTCCTCAGTAGCAATGATTTCAGGGTCACTTTTCACTTAAATGAACGTTCCATTTCTGAGATACGGCTAGAAACCAGCTTTAATGAAGAGTTTGCCATTGTGCTGTCAATAACCAAGCTATCTGAGTACTTTATATCTGGAACATAAGGTTACCTGATGTTTTTATTAGAAGGGACATATGTGATGATGTGAGACTTTTTCAAAGTAGCAGATTCTCTCAGCTTGAAACTCTGTCGGAAACCACTGCATAATCCCTTCTCGTGAAACTTTTCCCTTTGTACCTAGCACTTCACCATGACCCCGTGGTTTCCCAGACTTGTCTCAGTTTGCATACGGCTTGTCTGCAACATTACTTGAATGTGTTACATTCCTAACACTGATGTACTCCAAATTTGTCAAAATACTGTGGCTAGACAAGCAGACAAGCTTAAAATCAAAATAGGAAAGCAAAGAGAAAAGCTCTTGATTGCGGAGATGGAGCTGCTGCTATGAAAGCGTCAAATTAAGCATGGTAAACTTGTGTCAAAAACTAATCTGTTCCCCAAGCTGTAACTGAGCGCTGGGTGGAAAGCTGCCTCGGTCGCTGAGGTTGAGGATTAGCTGGCGGGCTCTCCTGAGGTGGTGGCTCCTGGAGCGGACGCCCCTGCTCTGGATCGCCTTATTCCTGTGATACCTGTGCAGTGCAAGCTGCCCCTGCATGCAAAAAGATCTTCAAAGCACTTGCTAGGAAGGTCTGCTTTCCCCTCCTTCTGGCTAATCAATTTAGGGAAGCTTATTGCAGCGCGCTTTGCTGTTTGTGCAAATGCAAATGAAGCGTTGTTCGAGTTTGGCTGTGACTGGGGTAGACAAAGCCCTTTTGATGCGTTGATTTTCCATACCCTGCTCATCCTCCTCTTTGAGAAGCTGTTTGAATTGCAATCTTTCTGGACTCCTCCCTTCCTGGACACAGAGCTTGCGCTGTGAATCTTTTCACGGTGCCACAGCAATTTACAAAGGATTATGTATAGGATGGTCATGATAGTCTTGCAGCATGTGATAAATTGCTGGGTTTGTGCAGAGGTTGCATGAGGCACATTAAGAATACTGGTACCAATGTGGTGTTTTGCTCGCTGCCCGCCGTTGCAATTTTTTTTAACTCCTGCCAATCATAATACAGTCTTCTGTCCACCCTTCCAAGCAATATCTGCATATAAGAGCAACTATATATCTAATGTCTCGCTGTCTTGCTGCCTCCTTATAACCAACCGGCATGGTTTAACCCCAGCCGGCAGCTGAGCACCAGGCAGCTGCTCGCTCGCTCCCCTCCTCCCAGTAGGATTGGAGAGACAATCAGGGAAAAACAAGTAAAACTTGTGGGTTGAGATAAGAACAGTTTAATAGAACAGAAAGGAAGAAACTAATAATGATAATAATAACAATAATAAAATGACCATAATAAGAATAAAAGAATTGGAACATACAAACCAAGTGACGCACAATGCAATTGCTCACCACTTGCTGACCCACGGCCAGTTAGTGCCCGAGCAGCGATCCCCCCAGGCCAACTCCCCAGTTTATATACTGGGAATGACGTCACATGGTACAAAATACCCCTTTGGCCAGTCTGGGTCAGCTGTCCCGGCTGTGTCCCCTCCCAATTCCTTGTGCCCCTCCAGCCTTCTTGCTGGCTGAGCATGAGAACCTGAAAAATACTTGACTTAGTCTAAACATTACTTGGCAATAACCGAAAACATCCGTGTGTTATCAATATTCTTCTCATCCTAAGTCCAAAACACAGCACTATACCAGCTACTAGGAAGAAAATTAACTCTATCCCAGCCAAAACCAGGACACCAGCATATCCATATATATCCATATATACAGGTTCAAAAAAAGCAAGGTATTAAGTGTGAAAACCAAAGAGACTCATAGAAGATGAGCTGGCCAAATACTGTTCCTTTAACCAGGCATGAAATTTTGATATAGGGTGTGCTCAGGGAGGATGTACAATGGGAGCATTTCCCCTAAATATTGGGAAGAATGTTTAGACCGTGTCAAATAAGGGTTTTGAAAGGTGAGTGGGTTTAATAATGAATAATATATATTGCCCATAACTAGAAAGTTGTGTAGTGGTGGTAGCTGTATAGAATTGGAACTTTTTTGATAGATAGATAGATAGATAGATAGATAGATAGATAGATAGATAGATAGATAGATAGATAGATAGATAATGGGGCATGGAAACTAAAGCAGATTTCCAGGCATTTTAACTCTGCTGCTATTTAACAGCACAATCAATAGTTCTGAAAAGGGAAAGGCATTTGCAATGCTAATTGCAATTCACAAGTGGGGGTGTACTGAGTGGGTGGAAGAGTTAGTTGTTTGCTTGCTGAGGGACATTTCAGAGCTGCTGAAGTTCTGATACTTGTAATTCTTTTTATAAAACAATTATCTGCTGAGCCCGTGGCTGACAAGAAGTCAGGAATAATTTCTAAATCAAAGAAATCAAGGAGGGTGGTCCTTCCTCAGGTAGTGATTTTCTAGCAGGTTTTGCTGGATGTCTCAGTGCTCCCGCTGAGAGGAGAGATGCGATGGAGAGCTGCTGACCATGGAGCTTGCGGGACCTGCCGTCTTTGCTAGCTTTTGGAGGTCTGCAAGGCCCATCTCTTCATCCAAGGTTTTGTCAAGTATGTCCTGTCTTTTCCTATTTTCTGGTATCTGCTTTTTTGATTTCTGAATAATAAATGGATATTTTAACCTGTGGCATGACCTGAATGTGCCAACCTGATTTAACCTGATTAGTGCACTACGCTGTGCGTGCAGGCTTGTTGGCCCCAGTTGAAGTACTTGCTGAATAAAGTACAAGTCAGCGTGATGGAGGATGACAAAACCAAGCTCTTTCCTCCTCAAGCCAGGGTTTATGTTCCCTGGGCTCCACAAACTGACTCCATAGCGTGACAACATATGTTTGTGTTTTTAAGACCAGAGTGCAGAATCATTTTGGGGGAAGACGAGGAAGAAAAATAACATTCTGGTGCCAAGTCTTGTCGATGCCAATCCTCAAAAGTGCCACTGATCTCTAAGCGTGTGGGAGCAAGGAATAGCAAAGGCACCTATCTCCTGGCACTCTGCGGTCTGCTGCTGACCTCCCAGCGTCCCCCGGGCCCTTCCCATACAAGCTGGGGTTGGATGTGGTGTTGAGCGAATGTTACCTTGCACACTCAGATGCAGTTCTTAATTGAGTCTGGGTGAGAATTTCTGCTTTACACAGGGTAACATGTAAATGTCTGTGGCATGTAGATGTCACAGACATACGGTTTTAAATACCTGAACTAGGAATTATAAAAGAAGATCAAACAGTAATACCTGGGTTCTTTTTTTTTTTCTTTAACAACTAACAGAGGAGTGGCTACTACTGTTATGTATGCTTTCATCATTAAGAAATGGAGGTACAAAATTTCCTTTCTAAGTAAGTCAATTTGGAATTAGAGCAAAATTTTTCACTCCTAAAACAAAACATTTTTTCTGGAAAAAGAAGCCCAAACCTGAAACTTATTATTAACTTCTGACAAATTCAACAAATAATTATTGGACAAAAAAGAGGAAGAACCTCAAAAAGGTAATAGATTTTCCCTTTCCATTTCAATATAGTGTTCTGAAGCTAATTTTAGCATGTTAGTGGATCATTACATCCTGTGTACATACTGAAAAAAATCAACAAAGAAATACAATAGTTGCCACTTTAAAAAAAAGTCAACATTGATGAGTTGTGGCAGGTACTGAGGCAGCAGTAAGATTCCTGTGCCACGCGGCTCTGGGCAGGCTGGCTCAGCTCAGAGGCTGGGTAGCTTCATTCCTGTGGTACAGAGCTCGAGTTAGCGAGCTGGCAGGGCTGCTGGCTTGGACGTGGTGCAGAGGTGGTGTTCCTGCTGCTGGACATGAACTGTCGGGAGTGGAGCGCTTGAACGCCAAATGAACTTTCTGAGCGAAACCCCCTGGGCGCAAAATGATATTTTCCAATGAAAGTTTATTTCCTCTGAAAATTTCCAACCGATTATTGCAATCTGCTGTTAGTTTAAGCATGTAAAAATGTTTCTATGGGAAGGTGGTATTCCAGTGGCTAGCCAGCCACCTTGGCCTGAGGTTTGGCATGCTTTCCTTATCTGCACTTAATTATAACTTCATTGTTTCTAACAGATTCTTTGAAAGTTATTGTTCATATAAATTGTGAGATCTGTGGAACTCATTACAAGACTATAAGGTTCATCAGCACACTGGTACAGAGTCTTCTTTCTAAAAACTCTGTTTATTTCTGATGTCTTTCATAGACATCCATGCATTACTGGGGGTGTGACTAATGCTCTGCCTGCCTAGCCCTACAGGCTGGCAATTTCCCTCAGCTTTCCTTAGCTCTATGTCTACTTTTAAATAAAGCAAATTCACCCTTTTGACAGCCTGATACTAATATTTGGTTTAAACAACATTAAGGCTGTGATATAAAATCCAGGCAGTGTTCAAACAAGGTTGACATCATCTCCTTTAATCACGTGGCTTTGTGTCTTGGCAGATGCTTGGTGTGCATTTTCAGATTAACTGTGGTAGGATTTACAATTTTGTGGACTTCGGTGCTTTATCTTCCACCTTTAGCAAACCTGATGATCTCTTCCACCACGGAGCTGCTCACCAGGGTAGCAGTCTCTTGTGACAATACAAAAAAAGTGTACCAAATGCGTGTACACCAGGTGGAATAACATGTCAAAGTGATTTTGAGGAGTATAGCACATGCCAATCTTCACTTCTGGCTACCTTCTGTCATGAGTTGGGAGGAATTTGGGGAGACAGATTCAAATTTTTATATAAATATAAAAAGTAAATGAAAACTGTAATAAGCTGGTTGAGTGAGACTTCAACCTTGGAGAATAAAAGCATACAGCAATACTTTTAATGTTCAGATATTAGAAAGAGATGTAAAACTGTTCTGGTTTATTTCCTTCAAATAAATATGTCAGCTTTTTAAGAGCTAGCCATTACATTAAAAAAATAACAATCTCTAAACTAGCTCAGACTCAACTTGACAAAAACTGGGGGTATCTTGAGGATGGGAATAAGAGAAATCTGTTTTTGTCAGCAGAGTGACAGCAGCTTCTTTTATGACTTGAAAGATGAAGAAATTAAAATGTGTTGCATTATGTTACAGAAGAAGAAGCGAACTCAGAGTCCTCTGACATAATTTTATTTTGCAGTCTGTGGTTAGGAGGCATAGTTATAATGTGAAAATGAGAAGGACTAAATGTTCTTCGTGTACTCAGCTTTTTTCTAATACGTTGAAAATGTGCTTAGCACAGTCAAAGCTGTGTGAGGGATGTTAGTATTTTGGGGGTTGGAGCGGGGGTTTTACAGTATGTTGGGTTCTGGCTAATGTAACAGGGTCATAATCAAAGCGGTTCAGATGATGTCCCATATAATGCCTAACACTAGGAACAGGTCCCGACAACCAGCGTTTGAGGATGTATTCTTTTACGCTGTAAAAAAAAAGATATGTCTGGGGGAGAGGCTGCGAGATACCCTTCCCAAACAGCAGAACTACAACCTACGACTGGGTGCGCCAGAGATGCTACATTCAACCCAAGGGCTCGCGGGATGCCTCAAGCCACAGGGTCATTCTCTTCAATTTGGTTTGCCTAGATCATCTTGCCAAATACTTGCCTCCCCGTGCTACTCCTTTAATGCCTACCTCTGCATTTTGGCCTCTGTTCTGCAAAGGCTTTAATGTGGTTGCGGTACAGCGCGTGGATGGACTCTAACGGCTCCGAGTCCCTGTGTGCCACGCCGAGCTCGCGGGCAACCTGGGGTGCTTTGAACTATCTCTGGCATCTGACATTTGCGTATCCAACTCAAGCACTGGCGAAGGGACTGTTGAACCTGCGCAATTCTGTGTCAGCACATCTCTATTCCACTTTTCCTGATTCACAAATCGAGTATTTCATTCTCGAGCACCACAAGAGGCTCCCTCAGCAACTGACATATTTGACAGTCATGCTGCACTTCAAAGAACTTCACAGGGTTGTTAGCAGTAGCAGGGATTTTCACAAAGTTGTATTTTTAGTGCAGAGTCTGAAAGAATGACTTGACATATAGTACAGTGATCATAACCTTCCTCTGAGCTCAATAGGCTGCTTAATTTATGACTTCTTTTGGAAATAAAAAAATCAACATAGGATATTTAGCAATGTCAAAGTTTCTGTATAAAAAACACAGGACTGCAGAAATGCTGGGTGAGCATTTATTAAAAGTAGCTCTGATTGCATTGTTCATTCCATAGTGTGATTGATGCCCTAGTTTTCCCTCCGTTGTTTATTTCATGGATTTTTGGCTGCTATCATTATGATCAAAGATATAGGGTTATAGTAAAAAATACACTAGCAGACTGGTTTAAACTAAATATTTTCCATAATATTTGGACCAAAGGAAGAATTTTCTGTTCTGGAACATCCATTATCTGAAATAATTTCCAGAGAACAATGACAATATGTTAAATTATTCTGTCTGAATGAGTGTCCATGTGTCTCCTTTTTGACTCATCCAGGCATGCGGCCAATGACGAGTATTTTTTTTAAAGGAAAAAATTATGTTTTAAAAATCTAACAGAATATGCCAAGGTCAGTGAATTGGCAAAAGTTGTTCAACCTTCTCTTGATTGCCTCCCTTCGCCTTCTTACTTACCTCATTCTTTCCTTTTAATTCACCTATTTCTGCCACAAGGTATCATGCATCCTTTCTAACTACTTAATTCAACAAGGAATAGGAAACTGAAGCAAGTAGAAAATAAGCTTGCCATTATCCTAATGCATTGGCTTGCATGGTATTGCATACAGACATCTTACCTTTTTGTTTCTTGTTCTTTTTTGAAGCATTTTCCTGTGTGGATGTGCTTGACCCACTGTGTTACCTAAAAGATGGGAATTGACTCCATGTGATAAACCTGTTATCTTTTTTAGCCTTCTCTAGATTGACGTTCCTGGTTCTGTCGTAGCTTGTGCGAACTCACTGTAAATTTACTCAGCTAATACCATTGCAAACACTTATCTAGACACTCAGCAAATGTTTGTGGTGTATACTCAGACTCATCCGAGTATGAGCGGTGAGCAGGCGTGTCGTGGAACAAATCTTTCAGGCTACCATTTATATGGTGGTAGTTGATTTAAATCGACACTATGCTGAATCGTTGTGGATGCACTAACTCTGTTGTCCGCACGCCCTCGATGGACCCTTGCTTTCTGCAGTGTGCTCTGTGAGGCACTGAGTTGATTTCTGTTGATCAAAACAGGCTAACATGAAATAAGCCTACTGAAAATTCAAAGGCTACAGTAGACAGATTCTAAAGAGAAGCATTTTTTCTAAGTGGATCTTCCTAGGGTTGCTGAATGTTTTGTAATGTTTCGTAATGTTTCCTTTTCTCTTACGCCATGCATATTTGTCAGCACTACTTCCTGCTCTAGAAGAAGATATGTAAATTATATTTCTCTTTACCACATTGCCTTAAATTTAGTTTCTTCTGCACTACTATGAATGTGAAAAATTAATTTGAGGAATACTGATTTGTTTATTTCAGTTCCCATACCTAATGGATTTCATGTCTCTTTTTTTTCTTTTTTAACATTAAAAGGTGTACTGAGTCTTTTTATCTATTTTTCTGGTTTATCCTAGACACATGGAAACACATTTCTAATGCTTGAATAGAAGTATATCAATACTGTTTCATGCTTTCTATGGATTTATCCACCACATTTTATGTTAAACTGAGGGATTAATTTGTGTCACATATTCTTTCATTGTGTGAGTTTGTCTACAGGACAGAAAACATCAAAAGGAAGGTTTTTATTTTAAGGAATTATTGTGAGGTTTTTTCCTTTTGCAAAGGGCATGAAACAATGAAAAACCACAAAGATTAAAAACTGTTAACATGAAGAGTATAGTCTCTATGAAATCCAGGTAGAATTTTCTTGCATCTAAATCCATATTCTATGTATCTTTGATGCGACATAAAATCTTAACTGCTGAGGTGGGGAGTAGGACACAAAGCCACAGAGAGCACACTGTGGCCACCTGTTATCTTTCTTAATTTCTATCGTAATGCTGAGGGAGGGAAACCTCTTTTAGAATTCTATTATTCTTATTTGTATTTTTTCCAACTAGGTTTTAATTTATTAAAATCATAGGTCAACTTAAAAGAAAGAAGGAAAGAAATTAAAACAGATGCCATAAGTAAGCAGTGGTGCCGGTTGCGAGCGTGTAGGCATCAGAGAGCGTTTTCCTTTCCCCAGCTGCCTGACTGACCCTTCTGCAGCCTCCTCAGCCTCTCCCCATCTCCTTCCTACCAGATATGTCTCCCTGCCTCCGCCTCTGCTGTTTGTGATGGTTATCTCAGGCTGTAGGTAGCGGAGACCTTATTTTCTGATCCTGTCACCTTCAAAAAAAGGTTTGGGTTGCCTGGGTTACAGATTACGCTGTGAAAAGATGGTACTTACACAATGACCGCAGTTGAGTTATCCAGCCCTGCAATGCCTTCCAATTCATCCTTTACTCATAACGTGGCACTGGACCTGAAGGATGCTGGCATAGAAGTTACTGCTCTTGGTGCCAAAAGGCCTCTGAGTTGTTGTGCTGGCAGTTAGTTGGGAGAGGGAGTGTGTTTGAATTTTTTTGTAATTATATACAGGTGTATTTGGTGAGCAGGGATTTGAATTCTGTAGGTGATGAGGCAACCACAGAGAGGTTATAATGAAGTACACTGGTGCTTTGAGGTGGGCCTGTAAACAATTAGCTGCAATGTAGTTCCTCACTAGTGAAGGACCCTGGTTTATGGGCTTTGGTGGAGAAAGAGGCTTCTGCAATCTCTGAGTGTCTGTCTCTAAACATGACATTTTAGCTTGAAAGCTGTTGTTGAGGAACAACTAAAATTTATCGAGTAAAATATGGTAAGCAAAAATCTCCACCTTTGAATCAAGTGAATGAGGCCAATTTAAACCAGCTGAGCTAGTAATATTTATCTTCTCCAGCTTTCCCCAGGTATTATAAAAAAATCTGCCTAAATTCAAAAGCAACAAAAAATTACATAGATTATCATAATGGGGGAAAACATTATTTTTCATGATGGGGGTCATAACTTCGCATCTTGATTGAATAATAATAAATCAAGTAAAGAGTATTAACTAAAAACTATGTCAAAGTTTTAATTAAATCCACAGCAGTTTCTATTTTTCAATGTACATGGGAAGAGGCAGGGTATGATATATTCCCTTGATTGAAGAATTTTCAAGTTCCAGCTGGACAGCACTTTAATTAACTTCATTTTCTCCCTTTTCTCAGCTGAGGTCCCACTCCATTACGATTCTGAATCAATCTTAAATGTAGCATTTTGGAAAAAATAGCTTTCTCACTGTGTGACTGCTAAACGGTGTGGTTTTTTTCAGCAGGCTGAAAACCTTCAAACTTGGGACTTTAAAAGTTGTGGTGGCAAGGGGGATGTGGGGAAGCCGGAGTGAAGATTATGAATGTGGGAAGAGTGTCCCATTCGAAGGCTGGTGCACAGCACATGCTTTTAATGGAGCTGCTTCTCTTTCTGCTGTTTGCCAGCTGTAGTGTGACACCGGGGATGTGCTCGGTAAAATGATAACACTTGCACAACAAACTGTTTGTCCCTGGCTGGTTGACAAGCTGAGAGCAGCGGTATCATTACTGAACAAGAGCCCAGAGTCTCCTCCTTGTCATCCTCTCACACTGAGCTAATTGCTAACAGTCGAAAGACAGCATCTATTTCACAGGTTAAAGTTGAAAGAATTTGTAGAAATACCCGAGAGCTCAGGTCGAGGTTTTCCTCAAGTCTGACTTCAAGGGTGTGGATTGATCTTCACAGGGCTTTGCACAACTCAGGCAAAAGGCTGGAGGAAGGGACCTGTCACTAGTGGCAGCCAATGCCAGTCCTTCTTTCACTGCCAGTCATTGGAAATGTATTTTATAACACATTTCAGTGGGTAAAATATGTCAGGTGTTATGTGTGTAGTAACAATAATCTTTATTCTCAAACAGTTTGGATTTCAAGAGAACGGTACCAGCCAAATGGGGTTGGTCTTTGTAAACTGATTGTTTGGGAAGGCTCCATTGGAAAGACAAGTGCCATGCGTGGGTGTCTACACCATGTTTTATAGCCGTGACTTTATTTTTACCCAGAAATGGCAGAATTAAGACACACATGGTGTCAGTTAGAAGACTAATAATATCTAAACCAGGGAGTTGTCTGTGAGTTCGGCACATCAGAGGAACCATGCCACAGCATGTCACGTGTAATGTTAGGGAACATGATGTCTGAATTATTAAATCAAGGTTGAAGCTTAAAGATTGTATTTTTTTTTTCCTCAGGATTTTGGTTTAGTGAGTTTCCTTTTTTTCCCCTTGTCAGTATTATATATAGGATAGCTTGGGTCTCAGTGGCTTTTGTGAAAGCTTCTGCTGGGTCTTCAAATGATCTAATTTATTGAGATTATTACAGTTAGAGTTACTGAGATCTCAGAGGCAATACTACTGCCAATTTTTTTTTTTATTATTATTTCTTTTTGTTAGTGCTGCTTGTAGTGTTACCTCTAGGACAAAAGAACAAGAGGAAGCTTTGAGTGGAGGTGTAGTTGTTTAGCTCTCTATCTTCTTTGTTGAGACAGAGTATGGCAGTGCTGCAGTGCAGAGATACTCGAGCTGGCATTAAACTGATTGTGCTGGGTACTGGAAGCATGCTGGCTACAGCAGAGTGGAGTCCGGTATGTTCTGATTCTCCCTGCCAAAAAGCTTAGCAACTTGGGCACCAATGAACCAATAACAATAAACAGCAGCGTCTGGATAGGATTTTATGGGGGAGTTTGTCGTTCTGAAATTTTTCATGTTCCCTATGCTGCTGCCTCTCTTGCTTCTGTAGTCTTTTATCTCTCTTTCCTAACTTCAAAGGAAAAACTGAAGCAAACAAGGATGACAGGATACAGAAGCTGTGGGCAATACATCATCCAACAACAGATGCCTGACTGCAACTATTTCTTACACAAAGGGTCTGTGCAATAATTCCCAAGTTAGGCAAAACCAAATCCTTACACAGAAAATAGGAGTTGAGTTGAATGAGAAGACAGGACGGATTGCAGTGATCAGGTGCAGAGCTCAAGCAAACTGACCAGCAACTCAGATGGCCCCTTTTGTCCCCTCTGCTCCATTTCCCATGTCTGTTCTCCCATTCACCTTGATCACCTCTCTTTCTCCACCACTGTCTCCTCTCAAATCAAACCCTGCTCCGATTACTTTTTCCCCACAGGTCTCACTTTTGCTGCATCTGTATCCAAACTTGGTGTTTCTGATAGGGTTACCTGGCCAATCATTTAGCAGTCCCTGGTGGCCTTAGCAAGGTTTCACGCTTCAAAATGTCCACAGTTCTCCCCCACCATTATCTGTGAGATTTCATAGAGTCATGGAATCATAGAATTGTTTAGGTTGGAAAAGACCTTTAAGATCATCAAGTCCAACCAGTAACCTAACACTGCCAAGTCCACCACTAAACTGTGTCCCTAAGTGCCACATCTACATGTCTTTTAAATACCTCCAGGGATGGTGACTCAACCAGTTCCCTGGGCAGCCTGTTCCAATGCTTGACAACCCTGTCGGTGAAGAAATTTCTCCTAATATCCAACCTAAACCTCCCATTCGGCCATCTTCACATCATTCACCATCTTCACCTCTAACCATCTGTGAAATTCGGTCATTCTTCATGGCATTATCTGTAATACTTGTTAAGTTCTTGCTCTATTTTATGCCATGTCCAGTAATTTCTCATGGTCAGTTCATTGATCTAACCCTCAAGGCCTGGACAATCATCTGCCAGTCTACCATCACAAACTGGAAGGGAGAAGGACTGACAGCACAGTCACACAAATGGTGGCATTCCATTTTTGAGGGTTTGAAGTTTAGGAGGAAAGAAGAAATTTTCTGAAACTGTGACATTTCAACCTATTTTTACTGTTTACAAATAAAGACCAAACTTTTGAAAAGTGCTGGCAAGAAGGAACAGTGAGAGAAAACAACTTTGCCTTTTCCCTCACTGCCGCTTCCTTTATTTCCTCTAAACACCAGTAAGAGAAAACCTAATAGCCTGCTGTGTTTGCCTGAGGAACTGGAGACCTTGCCATAAATTTTAATTCCTACAGAATGGAGACTTGACTGGAGCTTTCTATAACTAAACATGTGTCCTGGGCATCCAGCCATTTTAATGTTTTCATGATTTTGCTTTCTCCAGAAATTGCATCCAATATCAGAGAAAAGTGTTTAGTGAACCGTGTTGTTTTAGGTAGTGGAAGAAGAATTGATACTTTAATTTAAAAAAAAAAAAAAAGATAGGGGACTGTGGACAAAAAATGATTTGCAGGATAGCAAGCAATACCTAGAAACTTTAAAACTACCTACCTCAAAACTGAGAACTTAGACCTGAGTGAAATGGAAGACATTTGTATTTAGTCCCAGCCCAAGCTATGGAGTATGGAGGAAGTGGAGTCCTGAAAAACATAAAGCATTTTTAAAACTTTATTAGTATTTAAAAAAACCTCCTAAACACATCTGAGTTTTTAATTTTTTCTTTGTTCTTAGCAGAAAAAAAAGAGGTAAGTATAAAAAGTGGAAATGCAGAAATTTAAGACTTGTGTGTTAAACGCTTTGATTAAAAATTTGAAGACAAGATTTAGAACTTTGGCATTTAAATAACCAGCTCCTTCTGGTATCCTTTGCAGAAGGGAGGGCTGGATGTGGGTATAAAATTAGGATAAAATATGATATTAATTTGCACTGAAGTAGCAAATATTCTACGGTAGTTTCAGGTCATTATTCTGTTTTCCAGCTAAGGGAACTACATTAATAGCTTATGGGATTTACAGGGCAAGCATCAATTTAATGGTTCACCCTAAGTTTGGGGAAAATAGGAAAGGGCAGTATACTGGAGGATACATTCCATCTTGGTGCATTAAAATCAATGGCAAAACTTTCTTGGCCTAAAATGGGCTCTGGATAGTTTCTAATTCCAGTCCTGCTGCTGAACCTTAATTTCCTCTCTGCAAAATGGAAGGAACAGTATTTGCCTGACAAATGTTAAAACGGACTGTAACTCTCATAGCTCTGTCTCGAATAGGAAAATCATCTGAATTAATGTTAAGTTTTACTTGCGTTTTTGGAGGCAGATGGGGTGGGGTTGCTTTTTTTTAAGTGTGGCCTCAGTCTAGAAAAGGAAAAATATTTGCAATGAATTAACAGAGGGTACCTGCAGGGTCACGCACTTTCAATTACGGTATTTTCTAAGCAGCTCTCATCACTGGGGTCCTGCCTGTGATTTGTCACTAGTCACTATGTTCTTTAAACTATAATATTTCCCTGTGCTCTGAAGCTGGGTGAGAAACCCATTTTTGTTCCTTGCTGTTGGAGACGGGATACCTTTATAAATGGTGAGAGGAGTGCATTACGCAGTTTGTAGCTCATTCACGAGAAGGCTTAGAACAAGAACCAGGAAATAATGTCAGAACTTAATAGCTGAAATACTATCTTCACAGGGGAGAGTCATGCTAGTACAGCACCTATAAATCAGCGTTGGTGCAGTGTATCATCAGATATGCAACCTTGTTTAAGGTGATAATTCCCATAATTTGTGTATTGACCTTGTTCTGTGTTGTACAGACTTGTAATCTGTGGTTTTTTGAATGATCCCCACAGGTGGGACATTTCTAATGTGAAGTCAAGCTGTGAGACACCTCTGAGTGTGCTGGGAAGATGGGATTATAAATATTCATTGCTTTTGCAACCTTGGGCTATGAATGTTTCAAATTTTATAAGCTAAGCAGAACTGGGCCTAGGCAGAGAAGAAAAAAACAATCCTCACAATTTTGGTAAATCCAGGTGATAAATGAAGCAGAATGGGTAAGAAAATGAGAGCTTTTCTGCTAGGCTGCTTTTGAACCAACATGCTAATTTGATTAGGAGAAGTACATAAGCACAATATAAAATCTAATCACTTAATGACAAAACCAAGTCAGGCTAGATTTCCCCTCCCTTGGAAATACAATAACTGCCTTGCCGTCTGCTGTCATCACAGAAGAACAAAACACCATGAGCTGTAGATTTGGTCATCTCACAGTTTACCTCCCAGGTGCGAGGAACAAGCGTGGGTGCTGTCAGGCTCCCCACTGCTGTCCCATCCCTTCCCACATGGGACCCTGACCACCAGCCATGGGAAATACGATCAGAGCAGTGACAACATCGCCGGCCTGGAGAACAATCTGGCTCGAATCGTGTATAATGGCACGAGGAGTTTCTTTCAACTGCACGTCTGACAGGCAAGGGATGAAGAGCAGTAGGAGCTCATTTCATTCCTTTCCCACTTAATTTGTCCAGGTACAGAAGAAGGACTCGTTAATGCTTGGTGTCTGCCTGTGCTCTGCAATGAGATACGGCAAAGTCCCATCCTCAAGGCTTCTTCCTGTGATCAGGTACAAATGAGTTTAGGTTTTTTGTTTCTTAAAGAGTAGCTTTGCAGATAAATTATTTCAACATGAACTATAATCTTATATGCCGCCGTCCTGACCGCTGATGGATTCCCCAGGTTTACATGGCAGAAGTTCAAGATGAACCCCTGCTGCTGCCGGGTTCACGTCACCACCCTGCCGGAGTCTGAAAATGATAACGCTGTGCAGCTCAGCGCCTAATGGGTTTCCCACTGGGTTGATACTCACGCAGTGTCCCTTGTGTCACAGGTGAATCTTCAAATCTCTACGCCACTGGCTATTGAGGGCCTGCCCTTCTCATCCTCTCTTGCTTTTTTGTGTGTGTTTTGGTTTGTTTTCAGTTTTTTGGGTTTTTTTCTTTTCTTTTTGGTTTTTTTTTTTAAGCCAGGAAAGACTCTAATATCAAAAGATATCACGTTTTCACAAAATGAAATCACTATTTCCAGTCAGCCCTGGAGATCGTCTTTAAAGCGCAATAAAACCCCAGAGCTCAACGACCTTAAAGCCTCTCCTTGTTTGTGATTTGTTAAGCAGTATGAGTTTGGTGGAGAAATTGGGGATGGCTGCTTCAAGGGTGACTGGCAGGAGGGAATTCTCAAGATCTGTCATGGTGTAACATGCTAGCATGAGGCATAAAAATGAGTTCAAAAGGTAGATCCACCTCTATGCAATGTCTTCCACTAGTGCCTTAGATAGCTGGGGAAAAACAAGAAGAAAATTTTGCAATTAGATGAAAATTTGATAATCCTTGACAACCTATTTTGTTACAAGATTATGGGATTGTGTAAATCAGTGTGTACTTCATAATGACTAGAGCATAAGAGTGCCTAGATATGTACAGCTGGGACAGGCAAGGCAGGAGCCGAGTCTGGGACTCCTCCCTCTGTCTCTTTCTTGCTATTTCTTTTAGAGAAACAGGATTTTACTGAAATCTCCTGGAGTGCATCCTACTGTCACCTGCAGTTCCAGTTCTGTCATACTTTAACTGTTACAAGGACTTACACCCCCGCCCAGGGACACTCTACCTGAGATGGGATCCTCTGGATTATCGCTGTGACACCCAGGGGGGAGTTCTTCTATTGCTGCCACTACATCGATTTTCTATTTTTTCACAGCATGCCAGCTGAGCTATTTATGAAGCTGCAGTGGAAAACAAATCAGTGAAATGTTGCGTATTATAAAAATGATCCTTTTAACAATTTTTATTATTATCATGAACCTAAAAGGAGAGGGGAATGGGGGAAATGTCTTAAACTACTTTCCCTGGTGGACAGACAATGATGCTGGACCATCTCCTTTTTGACGTCGTAGGCTCAAAGCATAATATCTCTGTAAGATACTTCCCTGCTGCTTGTGGCTCTTTAACAGGGCTTAAAGGACAAATTCTTCAAAAAAAAAAAAAAAAGTACCGTGTACTCAAACAAAGTGCAAAGCAAGTGGAGAAACAGTTAAAGCCACAAAAATCTTTTCCCCCAGGATGTGCCCTGCAGCTTGTCCCCCACCTAAGCTGATGTGATGACTCATAGGCATTTACATTCCCCCCGCTTCACATGGCATCTGCTGCTACACATTTGTTGCAGGATCTTGTCTTCCAACAGCTGGTGACAACCCACTTCCTCTTGCTTTCTTCAGCAGAGATTTTTCAATTGTTTCTTGTTGTTTTGATGTGAGACCCAGTGTTGGAAAAACAAGCCCATTTACCCTGATTAGAACCAGCCATTTAAGCACTTGCCAATTAACAACCCATTTGTTATTTTTCTAAGGACTCAGGAAATACTTTCCCCTTCTCTCCTTTCACTTTCTTCAGATGTGATTCCACATAAGCTGAACAAACAAAATCAAACGCTTCTGATATAAAATCTTGTAAGTATCTCCCTTGCTCTCCCCCTTCCTTTTGTCCTGCAGAGTTGGAGATGAAGGGATCCTTTGCCTTCTTCAAGCTAATTGTAATTAGCTCGATGTCGTGATAACCATGCTGCCTCCTTACCCATAGAGAAACTGCCACTGGTGATGAGTGTTACAGACATGACCTTCAGAAAAGCAAACGAGAATGTCACACTCACATTAGCAACAATGATACAAAAAGTGATTAATTTTAGTTACTTGGTGCCAATTCTACTAACAGGCATTAAGAAAAATAATTTAATGTGCATGTGTGTTTAGCAAAATTAGGGGCAGTCTGGTTTGTACCAGTCAAGTACACTCAGTGAAACAGAAATCATCTTTCAGGGTTTTGATCTCAGCTATCTTTATAAAATCATACACTATGCTTTTATGCTTTTGGAAAAAGTATGTACTAAAAATGGAGTTTAATGCTTAGCTACTGTTTTTTCTTTTTGCCCTCTCATTCAACACATCTAGATTTCCTTGCCAGGGACCACTGTGACTACATAAATATTTTAAAGGAAGTACTAAACCTTCAAGTGAGACCATCTTGTTTCCAGTTTTGAAAATACAATTACTTGTCTTGGACAACTCCAGTAGTAGTCACGTGAGAAACTGCATATAATCCTATCAGACCTAAAGGCAATAAAGGTAAGGGCTCTTCTGCTTTAAAATGTTTGCTGTGTTTATTTCTGATTTGATGGCTACACCATTCTGCAGGAATCTTCCAAGGGTTATTTTTCCTCCCTTTTCGTAATGCAAGTTGAAGTTACAATCTGTATTGTTTAGATGGCACTGTACTGTTTATTCCCATAAGTTGTATCTGCTCATATCATCACTTATACTTTGCCTGTCCCCTGAAACATAGGTATACTTATGGTACATGGCTATTTAGGTGTTCTGCACCTCTCCACAGGGGTTTCTTTGACAACTGTTGCCTACTCCAGGTTGAGTTTTCCCTTGTAAATGCCACAGAGCATCTGACTACAGAGGAAGGGGGTTTCTTGGAGTGTCCCACTTTCTTCCTACCATTGCTGGGTATGTTGATTGCCCCTCTCCAGTAAACAGTTCCTTGGATCCTGAATTTAAATACTGAATAAGCACATGTATTTACTGAATAGTTGCCAAATTTGTTTTTTATTTGTTTCTTTCCTGTGGCAAGGGAGGATTTCAAATCACTTTGCTGCTCAGGGGAAATTGAAAACAGGATCTGGTTTCGGTTCTCATTTGACTTCCCAGGATGGATCAGCTGAAACCAGTTATAACACTAATTTGCTTAAAGATGTATTATGTGCATTTCACTAAAATGCTGAGGGGAAAAAGCTTTGCTTGTGCAGTTGTTTGGCCTGAAACCAAGATTCTCCAGGAAGCTGCATGAAAAAGCCAGAAGAGAATTATCCACATATTTTTATGCAGACAGCATTATTGAACTGATTGGCTTGTGAACCTGTGCCCATCTTAAAATTTATTTTAAAAGACAATAAGTAGGAGGCTACAAATGGGCTGAAGGTGCACCCTTTCCCTGCAGCTGTCCAAATCAAGGACTGATATGGAGCATTTGGGTAAATCTGCTCCCCAGACTTGATGTCAAACCAAACCATTACTGCCTTATAGCCAGAGATGAAAGGTTTCTCATTTCCTGAAATGCAGTGCAAGTGCAAAGAGAGATGCTAAAAGCCTTGATGTTCTTTTTTTTTTTTTGCAACAAACCATAAAGGTTAGTCACACATAACTGTTAGATAATTCTTACTGTATTAGCTGTAATTTCCACTTGAGCACGCCTTTGCTTTGTGGTGCTCTACAGCCGAATGCATAACATCTCTTTGTCCCGGGGGCAGCATCGGTAACAATTTACAGTGTGGCAACCTGTGTTATGCCTGCTCTATGAATAGCAGTGTCATTTGTCATGTATTTGAAAAGACTGCCTGTTCAACATAGCTGATGACAAATTTTAAGTTGAGATAGGTTTGTCCTCTAGTTCCCAGGCTGGCTCTTTCCCCCCCCTGCAGTGTCGTTCACCACAGTCTAACCCTTCTCTGCCCTTTCCCTTCTCTGAGAGAAGACAGATCTGCGGATAATTAGATATTCAACACCTGTGTTTCAATTATTGCATTATTTGAAGAATCTGCTGCTTCACTTAATGTTCCTCAAGTAGTTCTCTTGATTATTTGCTATTGTGGAGCTGGGGTAAACTTGTTTGCTTCTCCTTTTCTCTCTGCTTGAATTTGATTTCAGAAAGCAATCTCAGATAAAAAAGAGAGAGATTTTGGAGTTCTAATCACATGCTGCTGTTCTTGGCTTTGTTGCTGCAAGTGGCAACATAGAGTGTACTTTACCTTACACTAAATGAAATGCCAAGAGCAGAATACATTATTCTTACTGTGATATAATTTATATTTTTTTTGGTGAGCTTTTCCAGAACAGGCATATCTGAAAGCCGTAATAGTTCTATTCAGCAAGGATTTATCTATCATATTTAATTACAAGAGTTCTGCATACATTTACATAATGCTTTGGAGGGTTTTGTGGTGAGAAAACAGCTCAGGGCACATGTGACAACATCTCACTTCTTTCTCTCTCTCACCTGTCAATTACCCTTAAGTCATCCCCCTTGCTTAAGCTTCAGGTCAATAAAACAAATTTCAAAGCAGAATCTGGTATCTGCTGAGCCACTAACTTCATCACATGCCTGTAGAAAGTGCATATTTTTTCATCATCCTTTTCTCCTATTGTGATTGTTCTTCTGATTTTCTTCTACGGAAGGATCCTAATGCACGCTCAGTGTGGTTTCATTTAAAGAATTTCTGCATGTCCTCAGTTTCTGTTAGCACATGCTTTATTTCTGTGTGTGTAATACTGGGGAAGAATTGTTAGTTTCATTTGTACCATTTGCAAAAATCATCAGGTCCAGAAGGGGCAAAGTTTATCATAGAAGTTTGATAAGATGGATAAACTCTTGTTATGGAGAATAATAGTAAATATTTCATCTTGTGTTCTAGAGCTTACAGAATACTCTTATTTATTTTTACTGTTAGTTTCAATAATGCTGAGGTGTGCTGTGTGTCCTAGGCAGTGTCAGTTATTATGAAATTGAGAATTTCCATCCCTTTTCATATTTGGTTTTGATGTAAAATTAGGCAAAATGCTGAAATGTCAGAGTTCCGTTGAATTGGAACAGAAATGTTGGACATTGTCCTGGTTTCAGCTGGGATAGAGTTAATTGTCTTCCTAGTAGCTGGTAGGTGCTATGTTTTGAGTTCAGTATGGGAAGAATGTTGATAACACTGATGTTTTCAGTTGTTGCTAAGTAGTGTTTAGTCTAAATCAAGGACTCTTCAGTTTCTCAAGCCCAGCCAGCGAGAAAGCTGGAAGGGCACAAGAAGTTGGCACAGAACACAGCCAGGGCAGCTG
>JAOBAS010000057.1:17792262-17803729 GCA_025311575.1 Elanoides forficatus
TCTATTAAACTGTTCTTATCTCAACCCGCGAGCTTTGCTTCTTTTCCCGATTTCCTCCCCCATCTTGCTGGGGGGGGCGGAAGTGAGTGAGCGGCTGCGTGGTGTTTGGTTGCTGGCTGGGGTTAAACCACGACAGACATTTTCAATCAAAAGAAAATATTTTTACATTCCTGAAATGGAAAAGTTTTGCTTTGCAAAGGCCTGTAGCCTAAAGATAGTTATAACACTGGTCCTTATTCGATTTCATGGTTCCTAGATGCTACTACAGTTCCCAAACTGAACTATAGGATTCTCATACTATACCACATGGGAGAAATACATCCTGAGAGATACAGTGCATTACAGCTGGAGTCCTTTAGAGATCTCTGCCCCACAAAGAGTAGGGGCTGGAGTTAAAAAGTAAACAATGCAATGTAAATATAGGGAAATACAGTGTAAAATATGAGCGTTTGGATTTTCCATGTTTTCCAGTGTATTTCAGTTGACTATTTCTCCTAGGTCTGCTCTACATTATTTCCAGGTACGTGGAATGCTACATTATATACAGTAATTACTCCATTATAGAGAAAAACTTCAACGGATCACAGTTTTTCCCTTGTTTTAGAGGATACTGTACTAGAGAAGGTTAAAGTGGGCATGCGCTCTTTCATTCCACGAGTATGTCTTCTGAGCACAGAGAGCAAGAGTTTCGTACTGATTTTAGGGAGAAACACATTGCATCGCGGTGGCCCACTGCAGAAAAACACGTTGACCTAATACTAGTGAAATCGTTCAATGACAAATTGTCCTGAGTGCAGAGCTGGGTTTGCAGGCAGGCAGGCAGGGTAGTTGTCCAGGTTTTCCACAGGCCAGATCAAGTAGTGCTACAACTTACCCTGTGCAGGGTAAGAGATGAGAAGGGGCCCAGGCTTGAGCCTTAGCCTTTTTTGAGGCACCTCCTGGGTCTAAAGCCATCCCTGAGCACAGTCAGTAGCTGCCAAGAGAGTAGGTACAAAAGTCATAGAATCATTTAGGTTGGAAAAGACTTTTCAGATCATCGAGTCCAACCATATTTGGCCTCTGGATACTATATAACCGTATTTGGTGCTGGCTACTGTACCCTGCATTTTTTTTAGGAACTGGTTTCAGTTCAACTCCATGTCCAGTGGTGGCTGCCAGGTTTAAGAAAGCAAAAAACCCAAACCAAACCAAAACAGGAGAATGGGAATAAATGAAGAGAGAGTTAGATATTCTTTATTGTTTCTCGATGGATATCCCAGATAAAATATGTCATGTCTGGTACACCCAAAACTTTCACCTGACACATAAAGAAAAGGTAATGCCAGGTCTGTTATTTTACTTGATTTTCTTTTTTTTCTCCCAAATAATTGTCTTACTCTTCAGAAACACGAAGGAGAAGCTAAGTAGGCCTCAGTTTCCACCGGCCAAAAATATTTTGAATCCTTCAAATGAAAGCGTATATTTAGACACAATAAGCCACAGATGTAATTTCATTTTCTTCATCGAATGTACTCTGGTGAAAGGTCTGCTGACCTTTTTGTGAAAGATGGCTTCCTAAGAATATGGTGAATTTCCCTTATGTTCTTCCCTCTCTCTGTTGATCAGTCCATCTTCTGCTTATAGAGAGTAAATCATCCACATCATACCTCCTAGGACTGAAGAACCCAACTAGCCCCTCATCTCTTTGACTTTTTCTCCTCCATCAGCTGTTCATCATATGCTTTGATGGGCAAGTCTACCCATCAAAGCCAAGGATTAGATACCTATAAGTACTTAGGATTGTAGCCATATTGCAAACTATTTTATAGATGCATGTAAAGTGGTGGGAAAAATCATCTGCTGAATTGCATTATATCAAGAACAATCAGGTAAAACTAGGACATTCTGGGAATTCAGACACATACAAAAGCTGGAGTATAGACTTCATGTTAATTCTTAAACATGCAGAGCTTTGTCTATTTCTTCGTAGGTAACTATGTACACAATTTTGTTGTAAGCATTAAAAAGTAACGATCTGATCTTTCACTCCCCATACTGCTGTTTGTTCCACGTCAGCAGCCTCATAACAGATTCACTGGCCCCTAAGCTACAGCTTGTCACAAGCAAGAGACAAATGCCTAGAGAGCTTTTCCTCTGTTTGATCCTTGTAATCAACTTTATTTCCTCTACAGAATTCCAATTATCCCATTAAACAATGAGTCAGGATGCTTATATTGATACAGGTGCCTTAATTGGTTAATTTATGCTCGTGCCAGCCCCAGCTAAGAATTCATTTCCCTGAGGCCTCCTTAGATAACCACAGTTCCTCCTAAGCTGTAATGGAGATTCCTGGCAGGCGTAGTACTTGAGCACAACGTTTAGACCTACACAGAAGCACCCCTCAGCACACGCTAATCCATGTTTAGCTGTATGTATGCCTGCTGTTGAGCTTATATTTGCTTCTGCCTTGTAATTTCTAACCCATTTAGTTTTAATTATAAGACTATGATTATACAACGCTGACCGTATGCTTTTAAAACCAATTTGCAAGAAAAATGTCCTAATAATATTGCTTTTTTTAGTAACACTCCAAAGCAATTAAATACTTATTAGATGCCAGCATATTCAGCTGCAGTCTATCATATACACATTTATTTGCATATGCTGTCTGGTGAGTGACATTGTTTTCATTATTGACTTATGAGGATGGAAATAATAGACAGATTATTTACTGAACTGTCTTTAACTCTGCATCAACCAAAATAGCTAATTAAACGTGCAACAGCTTTCACTGACACAAGCTGGGAGATTTTGGAATCAAGGTGAAGAGGAGGACAAGCGCTAGTCTGTGCTCTGTAAGACTCATTCTCACCATGGCAAGAAAATAGGATATCTAGTCTTGTAAATCATCAGAGAAACCAGACAGAAGTACAGGTAGATTTAAAAAAAATTATTTCCCAGGAAACCAGTTTTTCAGGACCAGACAAACCCACTAGTGAACTGCCAGGGTTATTATTTTTCCAAACTTACATCCTGATGAATGTCATGAGCAGGACCTTCTGCTATAGTAGCTAGAAAGAATTTTTCCAAGGGAGCTATAGAAGAATTAAGTGCTCCACTCAGGAGACTGTAATAGTTGTTCCTTAACTTCATTTCCAGTTCAGCTTACTTCACCTACTTAATTTCTTTTCCTGTGCTGATGTAAATTAAGAACTCACCTTCTCCTTCCTTGTTGTGCTATGGCAGCCGGCAGCTGGCAGGCAGGAACGGCTGTAGAAGGCGGCAGTGCCAGCTCTGGTTCATAGCTGTAGTACTGTAGCTGCCAAAGGCAGCGGTTTGTAGAGAGCGAGCAACTTAACCTGCACCTTTTGAGCTGCAGACTAACAGCCAGCATGTGGGATCATTCTGCTTTTCTGTTCATTGGATGTGTATCTGTTTATCCTTTCAGAAGATACATTCAGTCCATATAAAGTAAATTGAACAAGCAGTTTCTGCCAATGGTCGTGTACAATACCTGTTTTGCATTCTCTCTGTTGTGGCTAAACTGTATGACTTGATACCTCGTTGAAATGTGCTAAAAGCTTCATATGCATATAACTTTAAATGATAAAAAAAGTAAATGTAGTTTGACTGGAAAACCCCCATTCACTCCAACAAGATAGTGGTATCTGCAGATGATACACTCCAGCAAAGCATCTTTTTATACACACAAGCTAGGAGGGAAAATTTGTCAGTGGCTTAGTCACCATTCAGCTGAATCACCAATCTTTTAAAAAATAGCATGGTTGTGGGGAGGATGTTCATCTCCCCTGTAGTAAATTAGATTAAATGCAATACAACAGGTACTCTGCAGAGGTATATTTCAGGATGGGGAAGAAATCTTTTTCTCCTTGTGGGTATTGGCTAATATTTTATATTGCTCAAGTAGCATCTTTGATAGACTAGGGTGCCAATTGCTGCTATGCAGCAGTATGAAATAATGTCATTTCCAAATGTGCCATCTTCAGGGATGCTGCTTCTGGAAATGATCACAAAACCAGTGAGGCTTCTCCTCCCAGGCATAAGCGAACTGTATAAAACAAGTTCCTGTTCACAAAAAGCATAATCTCCACAAGAGAATAATACCCACATTTAGGACACCTGCCTTAGAGAGGAAACAACCTAAGGCGGTGACTTAGTCCCCAGACTAAGCTTTCCTTCTGCCTAGGCTCCCCAAAGACAGCAGCTGGAGCACCCAGACTCCGGAGCACAAAGCAATTCCTAGAGAACAGAAATACATTTTGCAATTCTTCTTCCTAAGGAATTCAGCCAGGATCCATTCCCTTTTCCCAAAAGATCCCCTGAGATGTTAATTCTGCATTTCTGCAGATGTACGTGGTAGTACCTGGTGTTTTGATTCTTTACATATGGTGTGTACTTTTAATGTCTTTCATGAAAAATATGTTAAGAAAGAAGGTAGAGGAAAACAGATGAACCAGTCTGGGTTACTTCATGACCTGTCCAGGCTTTCATCTCAAAGTCAAAACGCAGCAGTTCTGAAAGTCAAAGCTGAGGAAATTCCAGTGGGTTCAGCATATTCACCAGGAATATTAGAATTTGTGAATGATTGTCTATTCTCACTGATTATGTTTGAGAAAAGAAAAACTTCTATCAATTTTTTTCACAATCTCTGGGACTTCTACAAAGTTTCTTCCCTGGTTTCTTTGGTGTCTACAAAAATATGAATGCAGACTGAAGGTTTTCCCCCTCAAGTGGGACACTTCTTGGATCTCTCTGCTTTGTCTGGTCACTGTTTTCATAAAAGATGGAGAAATTTTATTTCTGCTCAACTCTAAAGATACTTTTCTTCTTTTATACCCATGTTCATTTTCTGCTGTCAGGAGCAGCCCTCAAGATACTGTGAACTGGCTTTGTGGCACCACAGGTTTGAATTGCTGACCTTTCAGCGACAACGCTTGTGCGATCCCAGATCAGTTTTATGCCATCAAGAAACTGATTGCTGTGAAAAATTTCCAAACATTTGAGTCTTCATTGAAAGCAACTTCAAGCCTTCTTGAAGTTTGCTCATTAATTGCTAGGATTTGCTTTACAGCATCTACAGCTAGGAAGAAACACCCAAGCTATTCCAGGAATTTGAGTTCATTGAGCTTGCAAAAGCCACTGAAACAATTTTATACTTCTACATTAAGTGTTATCGCTACATATGTTCAGTCAGAACTAGAATAAACCCAATACGGCCATGCACTTTCCAGATAAGAAAGGGATGTCCTTTAACATTAGAGCAAGGATACCCACAAGCCACAAAAGGTTTTCCCTATTTAGACAAGTTGTTTCCAGACTGAGGGGGTTTTTTTATAAGAAGTCTGTGCTGGAAAACAGTGGGGAGTCTGCAGTGAGGAAGAGAGGAGATGGAGAGATCTTAGTTAATCGTAAAGTAATCCTATCCTTTATTTTTCTTGGATTTAGGCTAGGTCTATGCCGAGGTAGCCCTTATAAGCTGATAGGGCAGGTGAACAAGCATGCTACTGGGACAGCTGGACAGGGAGTACTGGTGAGAGAGAGCTTGGCAGGAATGTGGGAGAGAGAGGCTGGTTGCAATGCTAGGGGTGGTAACACTGCTGTGTTTCCTGAACAACACGTAGAGCTTAATTTTCAGGGTCTGAGTGGTTTTAAACACTCCCATTGTATGGAACAGTACACATCTTTTTTATTCAGCTGTGTTTTAATGGTTCTATTAGCACTTGCCAAATTTTGTACATTGTTCACTTCAAATATTTGCATCCCACCCTAATGACTCTTCTACAGCTACTGTAATACATGCTGGGTGCGTATCATTGCCAGCTATTCCATTGAAATTACAGGTGATCACATCGTGTGCACTATTTGAAATGTATCATCATCACACGTGCCATAAATTATGAGCTTTGGATGCATGCTTTAGCAACACTGGGATTATTGGCAGAATATGATGTGGAATAATCATAAATATTCATGCAGAGACTGCATTTCCTGTGTTCATGGATCGTTTTCAATCTCGAGGACTCCATCAGTTGCTAAAATTCCTCGGGGATGGGAACTACACAGAGAACTCCCCAGACAATTAATTATTCATTCATTTTGCATAAGGAAACAATAATCTTCAGACACAGTTTGATTCAGAGTTTAAAATGGAAAGCTAAGAAAGCCTTTCCTTCTGCTGGAAGTAAACAGCATATGAAAAGCTTCCTGGAAGACTGCCCGTCCTTTCCGCATGTGCCGAGCAGTGTGGGTTAAAAGGGTTTGTACCAGCACTGGGGGACAGCCACCACAGCAGAATTATCGACTCGCCGCTCTCCACCGTTGTTGTCCAAATGTGACCTCAGTAGAAATGTCCCAGATAAAATTGAAATAGATTTGTGAAGGCCTGAATAGACTGACATTTACCTTCTGGGACCATGAAAAGGAGCGATACTGCTGTCGCCAAACCCATGCAGGAAGGAAGCTGTAGTGCTTGTCCAGCTGGCTGACGTGAAGCAAGAGTCTCCTGCGTTCTCCAGCTGTCCTCCAGTGCAATCGCGAAGTTGCAGAGGACCCTCACTGTTACCAGCTCAGGGCCAGCCCCACCAGGGCAGCTCATTAGGTGTCTGACTGCCATACATTTCAAGGGGGGGTACACCTACATCAGCACAGCAGTCCTAGGCTTCAGAGAGTTTGAGGTTTTGCTTCTCTCCTGACCCACAGCATCTAACAAGAGTCTGGTAGCCAATGGTCTTGAAAGTGGCCATAAAATACTGCAAATAACCCGCACTGTGCTCAGAAAGTCTTTCAGAAGATGCACATAAGGGGAGCACTGATGTTTTGAGGCTGAATTAGTAGTGGTCTCTGGAGCAAAATAACGTATAATTCAGAGTACTTTTTCCCTATGCAAAAAGGTATGAAAAGACATAAAGAAAGGTTTCTGGTGGGTATAATTCCCACTTCAAACGGGGCTTTAGGCAGTACAAAAGTCAGAGGTAAGGCTGTCCAGAATCTGTCTAAATGTTTCCATTATTTCTGACTCTGTCTGAATAGCCATACAAGAGATTTACCTGCCAGCTACCTTGCTATGAAGAAAGTTTTGATGGTAGCCTAAGATTTCTACATGTTTGTTAGGCACTCTGCATCAAAATAGAGAGGATCCAACTCACAATTTCATCTACCTTCTGCAAATCAGAGCATCAGTATGAGTAAAGCAGAGCATCATTTTAGAGGTCCCTTAATTTTAGTGATATTGTAGTCGAGAGCCAGCTTGTTAAGCAGAACTGGTCTATCTGGTCAATTCCAGATGCTAGTAGGAAAAAGTTAGAATTTGGGAATTGCTGCAATTTATCTTCAAAGATGGGGATGCTGAGCTCGCACTTTCAGCCCGGGGTAGAGCATGTTGTGATTGCAGCAGGCCACCTACACGTTCCTTGGTACAGAAATCAGTGTCCAGAGGTGTGGAAGCTCTTTCCCAAGTGGCAAGGCAGACAAAACCTAGAAGTGAGAAATGCTCTTGGTCTTCTCACGAAAAGAGTCCTTTTATCTGTCCCTCCAAGGTGATCAGCATTATCAGCTGCTTTGAGAGCCCATTTGTGCCAGAGCAGTGCAAAAGGAACAAAACATGACTGAGAGATACATGCAGTCCAGCGCTTTTCAGAGCTTACTTTTAGGCTGGAAATAATGTTGGTTTTGATCTTCCTTGACAGCTCTTTTCAAAGGCACACAGAATGGACATTGCTATTTTACCTGTCAATTCAACCTTGTTTACAAAATGAAGGAAACATTTAAATGTACCAAGATTGTAGATTGTAGCTTTCTTTCCAGTTCTTTTTTTGACTCAGCTAAAAAAAACATTCCAGTAACTAACTGATTTTCACAGAATATGACATTTTCTTTGCTGTACACGGGGGAAGTGGGCTTTGGGGATAGAGCAGATTTCCTGTGATTCACTTGATCTGTGTAGTGGGCCCTTGCAGAAGACATGGTAACTAGGAGATAGTGATTTCGAGCCAAATCTAGGCAAAGGATGACCACAGGCCTTGGCTGCAGAGACCCATATGTTAGCATAACCTGAGCCTACCCCGTGTCTGTCCTTAGCTCGTTCCTGTGGAGATGTGTAGGAGTGTACCGCTCTCAGCCAGCTCGGTGACTGCTGGACCAACTTAACTGATAAACTCTAACAGAGATGCCTGTGGGGGGGTCCCACGCAGTACATGTGGACAACACCACCTACATATGTTGTCGTATCTTGAGATGAAGCAGCATGTCTACGTGAGCTTTCCTTTCCCTGACAGCAGGAATCATAAATAGAATTGTTTACTTCTAAGAAAATCCTATAAAAGCTCTACAGACCACAACGATGATGAACCTAGCCGCAGACGGGATATGTGCACCATGCCATGGTCCATGTGAAAGGGCTCATCCAGTGCTGCGATAGCTGGGGTTCCCAGCATCAGCAGGGACGTCAGATTGCTATTACCTTTTCTAGTACATCTGTTAGCATCAGAAGTGCTGTCACCTTTTCTAGTAGTGCTATCACCTTTTATAGTACTTCTATTCTTTATACAATAAGCTAGTTATGCCTTTCTTACTCAGATCCCAAAGGAACTGGCACCTCTTTGGTGCAAAACAAGCCTTCTATTTTCGGCATCATCTTGGTTTCATAAAAATCCACGGGTGAGCTACACGTTGTGGTGGCAGAGCATACTTTGTTACAGATTTTCTGAACTTCTAGAGGTTACTGGTAAATCCTTTGTCAGCTTCCTTCACTGGCTGAGAAGGATTGTTCTCATGGTTTTTATGCTGAGCTGACTTATCTTTGCATGTTTCCCTTCAGTGTTTTGGGAGTGTATCCAAATCCATGTTTTCTTATGCAGAAAAGCCAGACATTTTACAACTCCTTGAAATAAGCGTGATGTACTAATCTGAGCCCAGCCTGTTAGCAGTGACAAAGCTTTCGGTCCCTGGGTGGTGAGGAGGAGTGGCAGGGGGAGAGCAGGGTGCACACACTCAAAAACCTGGACTATTTCTTCTGCTTAAATATGACAAGCATGGAGACCGCTTTCGGCTAACGTGCATGACCCATAGGTCCAACAGATGATTAAGAACCAGCCACAAAGGGCCAAGGCATCAGGAGCCACAGCTGCCCCCCTATTCCTGGGCTGTATCCGTGTTCCTGCGGCTCTGTGGGGTGACAGAGATGCAGCTGGAAAGGCTCTGTGCCAGGTGAGGATGCATCTATCCAGGAGGGATTTCTTCAACCAGGATATACCTTCAGGCTAGGGCTGCTCATGTTTGGTTGACCAGGTCAAACTAGCTGGAAAAGGGCCTGCTTTGAATGTGCAGCAGTAACAAAATAGGTAATCAAAGACAGGGAGAGAGGACGCTCCCTGGAGAATCAGGGCAGGTATGGTTGTTGTAACCCCTTGTTAATGAAGCTACCAATGCTGTAAATGGCAAAGGGAAAAAGAGACTTGGGCAGAGCAGCAGGAAACCGGAGGACAAACACATTTTAAACCTTTTCCTGCTATCTCAGTAGACGGCTTTGATCCTTTCACAGAAACCAATGGGGGAATGAAATGGCTCCAGAGGCAGAAAATCCATTTCATCCTCCTTTTTCCCCTTTTCTAATGTGCTCTCCAATACAAATATGGCAAAGGTACAGAACAGCAGAAAAAATACAGGCAGTAACTGAGAGAAAAAGGGAATGCACTAGATGCTACATGCTCTCTACCCCTCTTCAGATAAGAAGTCATGGGTCTCACTGCACATATTTCAATCTCAGGAATTCAAGTTCTAAGTTGAAATCTGTGATTTCACTGAAATTTTGGGATAAGTTTATGGAAAGGCATAGAGAGAGAGGAGAAACAGGCAGGGACTAATTTCTTTCAAAGGCTGTTCTATCCAAATATCACAGAGAAGTGCCTTAACAAAAGAGATGTTCTATCAAAGGAAAGCCAATGTGAGATCATAAAACAAAAGATGAAAAATGTCTTAATAGAAGATTAATAGACACATAAATATTCTCAAATATGCTAGAGAACCAAGGGAATAAGCCTCAGATGAGACACTTAAAGGAAAAAAAATGTACCTAGTAATCTTGAAAGAATGGTAACTGCAGTTATGTCAATGCAAGAGAGTTGACTCCAAGTTAAAGCTTTCCTATCGTTTCTTTCTCCCACGCTGCTCTAAGGTTGTTGTCACACGGTCGCTAGCTGCCGTTGATACAATAGCTGTTCAGAGACTTTGCCGGTACTGATGATGTATTGAAACTTCAGTTCGCAAAGGGTGAGGTACATACCACTGAAGAAACACCCCCTGAACTCTGAGTTTAGACAACCCCTGCGGCTCACAGGAATCAGAAGCAGCAGCAAGGTGTTTTGAGGAGGAATGGGCATGGCGGAGGCAACCACGACTCATGCAGCTTAGGGTGGTTATACGTCAAGCCACAGTTTATCAATAGCTTCCACAAAAGCAGCCCAGGAGCTGCTGGTTAATCTGGAGCATGTTTCTCTCAAGGCATCTGATGGGTTTTTCTTACATTACAGTTTAATTACAAAGTCTTTTGTTTATCTCTACCTGGCTTCAGGCATCTCAGCTTCAAACCGGTGGGCCCAATTTTTAGGGTCTTCCAACTCACCGTTGTGGAGTGCCCCTGAGACAGTGGTGTGCTTCAGCATTGTAGGGCTTGGCTGTTCTTAAGGTCCGAATTCATTAAACTTTTAAGTAGAACCAGGTGGTAGTTTTCTATCATATCACATTTAATGGACAATGCTAAATATGCCACACAGCTTAGGTGTCTCTGAAAAACAAAAAGGAGTAGACCTTCCAATCATTGACATCAATATAGTAGTAGCCAACTCCTAGAATGGGTCACTTAGCTGCTAGATTTGTTTTTTCTTGTGTATGTGTACAGATTTGTAGTACTTCCATTCTACATATCGGTTGTGTAGAGGAATCCTACTTTATAGTGTATCTGAAGAACAGTGGAATATATCAATGGCTCACAATTTTTATACAGCTAGGTTCCAATTTCATGAAACTTTATTCTGCTCAGATAACAAGCACTAGTACCAAGGCCTAATCCAAAGTCCACTTGAGGCCATTAGAAAGGCACTTGTGGGGCATCTCTTTGTTACACTTTTTTTGTTGTTGCTAAAGATCACTCTTGAACACGCTGCTTTAAAGAACGACCCCCATCCATGTTTTTTCTCTCTCTCAGCCTGAAGGGATACGTAAGGATTGCAGGCAGAGAAGCCACCAAAGGAGCTCTGTGCATGCTAAACCCAGGACTGAAGGCACAAGGAACCCAAGTAGACCTGGAAGCAGCACAGTGATGAGAAGCAGGGTTTACTAATTCAGCCAGTGTCACACAAGCAGGGATCTATTCTTTCTGACCTCAGCAGATAATTTTACGTGGCACTGAGCTGCAGTGGTTGGGCTTGGGCCAAAAACTTTCAAGTATAGGGGATTTCTGACACCTCATATT
>JAOBAS010000057.1:17811978-17835082 GCA_025311575.1 Elanoides forficatus
ACCAGGGTGGGGGGGGAGCAGGGGGAGACCCAGGAGCTGAACCAGCAGCATCCCAGTGGGATAGGATGTCAGGGAAAACAGGAGCGGGAGCGGGCCGGGTAAGGGAGCAGAGCAGGGAGGGCTCAGGTGCCAGGGCACATGTACAAGGAAGACGAGAAAATGAGCAACCTGGAAAGCGGTGAGAGGATGAATGGCAGAGACACGAGGATATTGAACACCCCACAGCCAGAGGAACGGAGGACAGTGGCGTGCATACGTACATTTCCCTGTTGCCAGCAAATACTTGCAAAGCCCACCAGCCCACCACACTTCTTGTCCCTGGCAGTAGCTGGTCCATATAGAATATAGACACCAGTTACTTTTTAGCCAGGGAGATTATATACCAGCGTGGTTCTGAAGGGTGTTGCTTCAGTTCTATGCCCACTGATACTGATTTTTGAAGGCAATCTGAATTTTGGTGTTCCAGTGCATTTGAGTAGCTGACTTTGTAAACCTGACCTTGTATTCTTCTCCTAATGTGTGTGTGTTCATAGAGATATATGATTAAGGGGAAAATGCCAGAAAACCAAGCCTAAGTATAAACAATGCGGCTGGCACAAATCCTGAACTGAGAGAGATACGAGGTTATTGCTACCTGTTCCTCTCCTCCTTCTCTACCCACAGCCAGAGAAAATGGGAAGTTTTCCTAAACTGGTACAGATAATGTTTGCTGGCAAGGCTAATGGAGAACAGAAACTCAAGGAGAGCTTTTTAGTTGCACCTGCTGTTTAAATGGACCAACAACTCATTGTTATGAATACAGCTGTAGTCTTTTCATCCACCACAAACGAGTTTTTAAACTGTGAAGTGTGGCTTTGGAAAAAAAGGAGGAGCAGAAATGGTTGTGAATGCTGCTTACATTTTCATGATGATGCTCTGAAGTAAGGCTAGAACACTGAAGCTGTGAATGCTACAGTGGGAACACTCAGACTGAAACAATTTTAAGTCTCCTTCCCCAAACCTCTTTACATCCTTCCTTGTCTATGATAACAACACGCTTTCTGATCTCCCTTCAAACTATACGCACAAAGATTGCTAAAGCCATTGGTTTTTTTCCTTTTGACCTGATTATGACACTTCCAGCTTTGAAACATTATTTCTGCTGTCTTCTCCTGTCCACTCTTTTCTTCTCTGTGCTATCTCCTTCAAAGACCCATACAATTCTCTTATTCCTTATTTAATCCCTCTGACATGCTTCCAAATGCCCTCACTCCTCTGCAGGTGCTTCCCAATCTTTTCTGACAGCTTAGACAAGAGTTGGCTCCTATAGTTCCAATTATTTGCAAGATTTTGCTGTGTTTGGGGATCAGACCTGAATGAGCAGAGAAAACATCTTGTATTGCATAATCCTTTTTTTAGGAAGATTTTTCTAAAGCTTCCTGTGAACTTTTTTGATTCATAGAAAGGAAAATATGGAAACAAAATGGAAATATATGCGAGTTCTTATGCTGATTGTGGAAAGGCTGAGTAGCAGCCTGTTGGGAGGCAGACGGAGTCCTGGGATCCACAAAAACATTGCCTTTGCCTGGAACGTGTCTTCTGAGGTTTATCATTGGCATGAACTACTTTTTAAACAAACAAATGCCAAAATTATCATCCCATACTTACCTGGATTTCATGATCACCATCTAGAGAAAAAGTTTTTCCTATGACAGGTAAAAACAAAGCATGGCTGATAAAGATGATATTTGAGAAAGAATATGGTCACTAGTCAGATACCTAGTAAAACTGGGAAAGCTGTTTCTTCCAGAAACCCCTTCCTTTCAAACCATTAGATGCACTGTGGATGTAATGGCGTTACACTATGTCTTCTAATATAATGGAAAATAATTTAAAAAAAAATTAAAAAGAGGAAGAAAGGGTTTTGAACTTGCATTAAAGCTTGTCTATGCATCACCATGACCTTTCCTCTTTCTATGGGCCAAACGCGAAATGAAGGGCTTTGCTTTAGGGGACCAGCTTCCCAGGCATCCTACTGGTGAGGCAGAAGAGGTGCACCTAAGCCAGCGGGACTGGATCCCAGCGTTCTCGCTGCAGGTCATATCATACCCCATCAGTTCCCTTCGGCTGCACGGTTCTGCAGGGAAGGCGAATGTTTCTGGAATTACAGCAAGCCGAGTTCCCCAGACACACATGCTCTCAAAGTCTGCCTGCTTCCACAAAGTGGAAAAGCTTTGATTAATAGGAATAGCACTAGACTTTAAGGCGCACTTTATTTCATTGATGAACTTTGAGGTGTCTCCTGCAGTAACGGTTTTGTAAACTGTAATCGTTAACATCGTTTATTCAGGATTTACAAGTGAGACTAACGTTGCCTATTTTTTCAGGCTGCTACAGGGATAAATAACTGATGTTGAAGAAGCAGATCAGGATCTCTGTGGGGGAAAAAAAAAAAAAAGAATAGTATGTGGGTTTTAAAACCAGCAAGGCATTTTTCTGAGGTGCCTGTAAAAGTACGTGGTGTGATGTGACTGTTTTATAAAAGAGGGAAGGGTGATGTGTGGGCTCCATTACATAATATTATTGCAGAGCTTAATCGGTGAAGGGGCACAAGGGAAAAAGGATATCATGGAAATCAATTCACATCATATACCACTTAGAAAATGCAAAAATTAAAGTGTTTGCTCAAAGCCTCCTCTATAACAGGATTAACTGCCAAGGAAATTAAAAATGATGTAAGAGAAAAAGCTGAAGAGATAATCCAGGATGATCCAAAGGATTTTGCAGATATCTCTGTACTGTTAACAATCTTGTCATTAAATCTAGCAATTTAATGAGCTACGTTCTCCATTGGCACAATTAGGTATGGTTCCACATACACACTTAATGCATTTTTTACTTTGACATAGATCTAAGCATGATATACTTGTTGTAGTGTATCAAGTTGTGTATTAGTACATGTATATTTAGCAGTGCACTCCTGTTGAAGGCAGTGTATCTGCATTGATTAAAAGCAAAGGATGTGGTCCATAAACCATTACTTTCAGGGATGTCTGAAACAAGTGCTTGAAATCCTTCTTTGTACTCGCCGTGATGTATAGCGCTGGCTTGTATCTGCAGTTTCATCTCTCTGTTGGTGTTTGGTGTTGTCAGACATTTTGACACATTCTCCTTTTATTGGCTGAAAAACAATGTAATAGTAAATAAGAATAAAATGAGCCAGTTGTCTTCACAAGAAAAACACTTTAGGAAAGGTGCTGTGATTTTCTTGATGGTTAAGTTGTGCCTGTTGAATTTGCATGAATATCCTTGTAGAGTTATATGACTGTTTTTATGAATGTAGTGAAGGCAATTTGGGTCCATCTTCATGTCATGGGTCCCACTAGGAGCAGCATGTGACAAGAGCTGATTCTTGACAAGTTTCTTATCACATGCTCTGTTACAGTTAGTCTGATGCAGTAGGAACGTGTTACAAAAGTCAATGAGTGCTTGCTGCCCTGCTCTCTCCTGTATTTCGCTTGCTTGTTATTACCTCTTGCTCCTGGAGCTTTCTTGAAGCAAATTCGGTGCTATCCCTATTGCTCCAATCAATCTCTTCTTCCCATGAATAATCCTCACTTTCTTTTTTAATATATTAATTTGTGCTTCACTTTGGGCTTGTCTTGCTTCAGCCAGTTCTCTTTGCAACGCAGCACACGTCTCTTCCTCTGAATGTGAAACATGTACAGATCAACTCAATGTTTTATAATGTTCTAATTACTATACTCACAGGTTACTAGGTTATAACAGTATGCCAGAGGGTCAATGAACCTTTTAAGTAAAATGAGGAGATGCATCTTCATGGGACCTAATTAGAAGGTGAAGTTAATAAAGACAAAAGGGAAAAAAAAGCCAGTAAGAAAGATACCTTCAAAAGCTGTCAAAGAAAGTAATTTTCTGGGGATTTTCTTAGTATTAGCTGGCCTTTCCCAAGAGGTACAGTGTGGGGATCTTTGTGAGAGCCCCTTGGCGAGAGCTGGAAGTTCCCCAGTGGCAGTTCCCTGGGGAAGCCAAGGATCTCCAGATGTACATCCTTGTGACACCTCCTAACAGGAGGGACAGGAGGAGCCGGAGGAGCAGCAAGAAGCTTGAATGGCTGATTGCATGGTGTTGGTAGGCTAAGCAGAGGCTGGGAAAGCAGCAGAAATAGGTTTGCTGACGTCTTCTCCGTTAATGCTACCTGGGAACCGTGTGCCAGAGGAGGGGAGCCTACCTATTGACATGCCTGTGTTGGAAAGATGGAAGTAGAGACGACCTAGAGCAAATAAACCCAGAAAGCTTCTGTTGGAGAGAGCATGGAGGCTGTTAGACCATAGACTGTTACTGATGCTGTACGCGGTGAGACCCCTACATTTTTATGGGGGCTTTCTGTTGGGATTTTGAAAATTATTCTGAAGCACTGGAAAAAATAATTGTTCCAAGATTGAGTGAATCATTTAATTACAATGGTGTCTTTAAGAATTGTACATGGAATGAAAAGAGATGTCGTCCTACCCCATGCAGCCTTGCACAGAAAAATTCATGATGAATTTGGAATGGTGTTTGTTGACATCACTGAACTGTATTTGAAAAATGAATTGCACTGCACTGATTTCCTTCAGTATTAGTGATTCAGTACTAAGAATAGAAATCTATTATTCCTATTATTCTGTGTTCATGTTCCTCACTGGAGTTTATGTAAGCAGGTCCCTACGTATATGTGTAGAAACCTACTGAATTCTGTGTGAACTAAGTATCAGGATGCATTTTTTCCCTCAAATGCAGATTGCTTAAAAGGGCAAGACTCTGGCTTTGACTTTCACACATAAATCTCATTTCCTACTTTAGATATGTTCATTTTATTCTCAGATTCTTTCATTCTTTGAACACTGCACAGTTCCTAGATCTTCTCTGGACCCTAAACACAGAGAGGATTCCTGTTTAGTATGTAAACACACCTACTCTGTAGTATTTGGGTGTTTGCTAAGCACAAATATAATCTTCTATATGTATGAAATTATTCACATGAGAACTTTACTTTCCTGATCTTTTTTCTGTGGGTTTTTTATGTGTTATATCTTTGTGGACCATGCATCATAAAAGGATTTACCAAGCAAGTTCATGGCACTGTCTGTCGGGCTAGGCCAACAAAATTATTACTGCTCTGCCCAGTACATGAGCCTGCTACCTTGCTGCTTTGAAAGCGTGGGCTCCTTGCTGGGGTGGGTCACCCATGGAGAGAAGAGCAACCGTGATGCTCTGGGAAAGCCAGCTGAACCTGTGGCCTTCGGATAACCGTCACAAAACTCTGGGTGCTCGAGGACATTTAGAAAAACATTGCAGCCTGTAGGCACCAGCACTCCCCTGAATTTGGGCATTGCTACAGGTGGTCCATCTCAGCTGGCCTCCTGGCATTAGCACTTGGTTGACTTCTGTTGGCAAGCAAGGAGCGCAGAGAGGAGCATGCCAGCCCCAATTTCCTTGTTCCTTTGGTGTGCCTCAGGGAGTTGCTGTGAAAAAGCAATTCCCTACCAGAAACAAGGAGCAGTTTGGAACTTAAGGTGAACGGAAGTCAAAATGTAAAGGTCAATATTAAAAGCAAGATTTTTACTTATAATGTGAATATAATATTCAGAAACATGTAGAGAAGTGTTTTGGCAGCCAAATTTGCCCAACAGATCTGAGGTTGAGAGGTTGCCTTAGGTGAATGACACTGCCCTAAAATAGCTGATGATAGGGCTGTGCAAGCAGATGATGAGGCATTGTGGGTTTTTTCTTGGGTTTTTGGTTTTAAGTTGGTTGGGGGTTTTTTTGTGAAGGAGTAGGAGAGACTTCAGCAAGTATTTCATCCCTGAATCCTGTGCATGACTGAACTATTTCTAATGGAGCTGAAGCACTTCAGGGCCTGCTGTGAGATGACATAACCCAGCAGAGCAGCAAACACAGCCAGTGGGAATGACTGTTTGCAGAAAATTAAGATAAATCTAGATCTATAAGATTTGCCCTTTAGCAAGATACTTGAGATACCCCCATTTGTGAGAAAGCGTGGGGAAATGGCAGAGTGAGAATGAAGAGCACTGAGGAAATTATGCCAGGCTTCCAGGAAATGGGAATGGTTTCTGTGGATGTCACACGTGTGTCGGTGTCCTTGAAGCAGCCTGCCATCATTGATCAGATCAATTCCTATTCAGGAGATGCAAAAAAACCTTGTGTAAATCTAGAAGAGGGAAGTTCAATTTTTTTCTTATTATAATGGATGGGAAAGAATTTGGGTAAAATTTGAACAAAAGCAATTGTCTCTTGTGTGTAGGAGTGACCTATGGAAGCAAAGTACTCAGCTGAAGAACAGAGTCAGAACACAACACAGCATTCCTTCATAAAACAGTTTTCTGTAGATTTGATTAAATGTATTTTTATATTGCTGAAATATAATTTATACTGCTGTAAGACTTGCACAGCTGACACGTCTGTACTGTTTCACGTTTAGCTTACCCATGCTTTTGCTAGGGTTTTATGAGTCTTCTGCACAGCAGCACTTTTACTGGGCTGGCTTACACAGTTCACAAGGCTATATTTATTGCCCATTTCCTGATAAAGCAAAGGGCCTAGTCTCATTATTCTGTTTTCCAGTTGTTGGTGTAGCTCCACTAAAATTGTTATTTGAATTAGGCTTGTAAAAAGATTAAGAGCTGAACTTCCACTTACAGGGGAATAATGTCTAATAGTTTGTGTATCTCCAGTGGATTTTCTAAATTCATTGAAGCACTGAATTTGACCTCGAAGATGAAGAAGGTGCTCTTTTGAAGTTATTTGAGAATTTGGCCATTCATCTCTGTGGACGTGCAGTTTCAGCCCCAAACCAGACTTTATTCCTCAAAAGCTTGTCCCTTTAAGCCGTCACCGTTCATGTTGTCTGTACTGATATTCTCAGGGCATACATTTCCCCATACATTAATAACTCCACTTTCTTACTAAAGCAGGGCCAGCTCCATCTGTAGCATTTTGTAGACAGAGGAGATGATGGAAGACTGGTTAGCAAAGAGTGAATGCCAACCCGTGCCTGTACTGAACTTGTTGAAAAGTCCCATTAGCTGAATGTTTAATGCTTAGCCTTCATGAAATGGTGCTGTCCGAACAGGTCCCAAGGCTTAATGCCTGTACGAGTGAGAGTTACTACCACCTCTTTTTTAGTAGGGAAGAAAGATAAGAAATGAGGTTGTCCTTTAGCGAGCATGATTTGTCCAGAGGAAATTCATAGGCAGGCTGGGAACTGAGTTTACCTGGAGGGCCAGTCTGGTGTTGTAGCAGAAAGACTGGGGATATTGCAATTGCACAGTCAGAGGAGTACAATGAAATCAAAAAGGTTTCTAGTTCATGAAGGTCGTATCAAACATAGATAGCCAGCCTAAACCTTCCAGAGTCATTCTAGGCAAAATATCTTATTCTGTTCCACAATTCTGCTTTTCCAAATTGCAGACAAGTTATCTGTCCCTAAGTCAAATGGTCCTAACAATGTGTGGGCTGATGGTCTGAAATAAAAATCAATTCCACTGGTTAATTATCATTTAATCAGTTACAGTTCTTTCAAAAGTGCACTAATGAAGTTGCTCTGATTAGAAATATATGGATATTGCATCCCTGGGATTTCCAAAGTGCCAGATCTTTCCATCCCCTTAGTCATATGAGAAGCTCCTTTAAATTCCCTTGCTAAGGTTACTCAGTAAGGTTTCAGTAAGTTTACTGAAATGTGCCCTCTATTTTGAGCTAGAGGCAAATTACTGCCAATTTATGTGCTTTCTGTGCTTAGCTGATGGATAATATTTTAAAATATCATTTTGAAATGACTCTAATTGTCACAACAAATCTTTTTTCGGTAAACAGAATCTTCACATTTCTTTTAGTGCTTTATTTTCAGGCAATGTATGCCATTGAAATGCATGAGAGGAAGTTAAATGCCTGTGATTTAGTAAAATGTTCAATTAAGGAACCAGTGGTTTTGCTATTAGCAATTCGTAACAATTAGAATGTTTCTGGGTTTCAATCAAGGCAGTATATGCTTGTTCCATACACCTGGATTTTTGTTAAGTTTAATGTATGTCATTCTCCCTTTTGAGATTGGCTCAATACTTGGGTAATTTCAATTTTCTTGCCTTTTTTTTTTCTTTTTTTTTTTTCTTTTGTTTTGACATAGCCTTTCTATGCTCCAGCCAAGAGGAAAGTGTTACTATGCTATAACATGCAGCATTAGGGGATTCCTTAGAAAGCCTATAAGCTAGCACAAAGTTTTGCAGGTATAGGATGAGGAGAGAGGAAAAAAGTGATGTGAGAGAAAATTAGGAGAAAAAGAAAAAAACATTATTTCTGGGAAGTCAGATATTTCATTGTTGCTTTTTGTTTGGGCTAGAAAATCAAATCAGCATGAAAAATTGCAAAGACACGTAAATTATGTGAGTTTGGCAAGTTTCCTCTTTACACCTGCAATGGAAACGATCGTATGAATCCCTTGGTTGGCCTCAGTGACACCTCCTGCAGTGCTCTGCAGCCTCTGCCTGTGCTTGGGCCGCCGCTGTGAATCCCACAACGCCTCGGACTGACGGCTGTGGCCCACACACTGTGTCTCCAGAGGTGTCCTCTCCTGGGGAAACAGGACCCATGGGAGTCCTGAGGGACTACTGTTCCCACACATTGAGCTGAAGCTTTACTAGCAGATTGGTTAAGGTCAGCTTGGTCTGAGTCTGGATGTTGGATTTTTTCCCAGTGGAAAATTTTCCCTTATCTCTATCTTCCCCAAAAGCAAAATAACAAGCAAAATAATAATTCTTGAGCAACCTTCAGATTATGCTATGAATAAGCATAGTTTCAAACCCAATTGCCTTCAGTTATCACTGCCAGAGCACAAGTGAGGCTGAAACACAGAGTAAAGTGACTTGGCCAAGATCTCATAAAAGCAAAGAGGGCAACCGTTAAGCCCACACATCTTGAAGGTCTTGCCTGCACAAACCCTTAGTTTGGTCTAGAAGTTGGAATTCATCTGATGCCACCTCCAGCAGGATGCATAGTGAATGATTTTGTAGTTGTACAGTCTCTACTTTGGGCTTGAGAGAGAAAAACATCCTGAATAGAACAGGAAAACACTTTTCTTATTTCCTCTTTCTTGTCCTTTTCCTTTCCTCTTTTTTTCCCTTTAGTTTTCAATTTCCTTTGTTCTTTTCAGATGCCGGCAGACTATGGAGTATTTACAGTCTATTTATTAGCAAGGGTTATCCCCCCATCTCCGCTAATACATTTAGTGAAGACAAGTTTACATCATTTCTGCCAAGAGATTTCATATTAGACAGAGGATAATGTTAAACTTTATAGATGCCAGTGATCATTTCCGATGGGAATTTACTACATTGGCTTGATTTTGTGTTTCTGAAACTCTCATTACAGCTGTGCCAGGCTGTATATGGCAGTTCTGGAAAAGCAAAAGGCTCAGTGGGGATTTCAGTGTTCCCAGCTTAATGGTTTTTGTTAACAAAAAAATAAAAGCAAGATAGCGATCAGGGATGAGGTTGGTGAGCTGCAAGGAGTCTAACAGGGGATACCCACGGTGGGGATGATTTGAGTTGGCTTGTTCCCCATGGCAATGTAAGACCTCTGGAAGTCCTGCTGCTGCCTGCACTGCATCCCACAGTGGGATGGGGGAGAGAATTGGGGAAAAAGTAGAACTCGTGGGTTGAAATAAGAACAGTTTAATAGGACAGAAAATAAGAAAATAATACTGATAATAATAAAATGACATCAACAACAACAACAACAACAACAACAACAACAACAACAACAACAACAACAACAACAACAACAATAATAATAATAATAATAATAATAATAATAATAATAATAGAACTGGAATTTACAAACCAAGTGACGCACAATGCAATTGCTCACCACTTGCTGACCCATGGCCAGTTAGTGCCCGAGCAACGATCCCCCTAAGCCAACTCCCCAGTTCATATACTGGGAATGACGTCACACGGTACAAAATACCCCTTTGGCCAGTTTGGGTCAGCTGTCCCGGCTGTGTCCCCTCCCAACTTGTTGTGCCCCTCCAGCCTTCTCGCTGGCTGGGCATGAGAAACTGAAAAATCCTTGACTTAGTCTAAACACTCCTTAGCAACAACTGAAAACATCCCTGTGTTATCAACCTTCTTCTCATCCTAAATCCAAAACATAGCACTATACCAGCTACTAGGAAGAAAATTAACTCTATCCCAGCCGAAACCAGGACACCGTCCATGTGAACAAGCCCGTGAAACATGACTGAGCAGAGAGCTTTCATTAACCAGATCTGTCATCCACAAGCTTCAAGAGTTTTAAGTATATTCCGGAACGATCCACTAAAAATCAATTTTGTGCATTCCTTACATTTAAATTGTCCTTGTGATAACCATGGCAACCATTATAGCTAAAAAAAATTCAAGTGGAAAAAATTCAGACTTGTTTTAAATTAACGGATGGAAACTGGAATAGGAAAATGTGGTTAAAAGAGCCTAAAGTGAGTAACTGTTACTGCTCATGATCACTTTGGTGTTTAATAGAATCTTCTTTCTTCATTGACTTTTATATATAACTACATATTTCTGTACATTGCAGCTAATTTTCTGCTAGTATGTCAGAATACTAGAGTCATTTTTGTAGTCTGCTTTCTTTAACTGAAAAAATCCAGATATAGTCTAATAAAGGGGCTCCAATTCCTGATCTGCTTCATGCGCAAGAGCCCAGACTCTGATGGCTACAGAATGAGATATATATAATTCCACATGGCTTTCAAGGGGTGAAGGAGCAGAGAGATGCTTACATATCCTTCAGGAGGTAGTCCTAGCACAAACAAAGTTCAAGTGGTTGTAAGGAGATTTATGCTTTAATGGAGTAGGTTTTAAAGGTGTCTAGAGACCTGCCAATGTAGGTACACATTGAGGAGTGTGTATCAAAACAGCTAAGCAGGCTAAGTACCTAATTTGTGTAATTTTTCTAGAAGTTAGGCACTTACCGTATTGAGCCAAGTTAATAAATCTCCCTAGGCGCTATCTGTGCCTTAAGATGTCTAACATGCCTTTGTTCTTAGAGTTTCAGCCTTAAATATTAATATCGCCTATGAAAACAACATTTGTTTATGATTGCAAACTCTAACAATACTGCATAGTATTTACCATAGCAATGATCGATAAAATCAGGGGCAAAACTGTGGCATTGTCACTGGAGTGAAAATAGCTTGTATAGCTGTAGATGTAAGCCACCATTTAGGATTATTTTGGCAGCGATGACTCACTAGAAATCCATGCCAGTGACTGTGGAGTGGTGCGGGATAAGTCTAGTTGTTCTGGCAAGACCTTACAAATACTGTTCTGCAAGAAGGAGCTTTTCTCCCCAGCAAGTCTTTTGACCACAGCTGGCTGAGAGGAAATCGTAGCCAATGCTTGGCGGGGAGACTACAATTTGTGCATCCCCGAGTCCCCTAAGAGAGGCACTGGCAAAGGCTGGAGGGCAGGCAAAAAATGAGAAGCAGAAGAGCTGAATTGAAATACTTTACCAGCAGGCTATTGTCTTTAAAATATTCATGGTTTTGTTTCATTAAAATTTTCCTACTTCTAATTAGAATTGGATGGGCAAGTTCTGTAAGAATGATTTTGGTATAAAAAGCTGTTTCTCCATTAGCATGTTACCGCATGGGAGTTGCATAAGTCTCCATTCTCTCATAAGTCTCCATTCTCTCACATGGTCCGGGCTCACCAGGAGAGACAATAAGATCATTTGGCTTCTGAATAGAGCAGGGTACCATGAAGGAAAAATACAATTTGGGGCTGAATTGACATTTGACTAGTGTTTGAGGAATATTCAATAAACCAGAATGAATCTATTTTTTTTTTTTCAACTTGGGAAATACTCTGTCAACACAAAACCTTTCAATACTCTCAATTTTTTTTTTCTCAGTATTTCTGTTCAGCAGCAACCAAAGAAACTCTTTTCACTACAGTGTTAAAGAAAAAGACAGATTTGAATATCCCCAAGGATATTGATTCTGATATTACAAACTCCGGCACCACTGAAGAAAAAAGACCCCTTCCCCAACCAGGCCACGCACGGAAAGCCCTTCTGGTCTTCTGCGAGGGGAGAGCTTGGAGCGAGCGGCTCAGTGGCCCCAGCTGGGAACATGTCAGTGCAGGCTCAACGACAGCAATGTTTTCTTTGCTTTTTCTGCAAATGAAACCTGGGAATTTTGTTCCTGGATAGCTACATGAGGAAACCGTTGCTAACTCTTGTGATTTTGAGTTGACAAAACTCATAAAACATAAGGGCACGTGAAGTGTACCATTAATCCAGACACTTTAGGCCAGCTGAAGAATCAGCCTATCATTTTTTTGCAGAATTTTAGCTTTCCCAAGAATATTTGAATAGAACTATTCTAGACAAACTTATTAGCTGACCATAATTTACCTAAAAAGTCTAGTTGCAAATTCAGGATACTTGCATCCAGAGATGCAGGGGTTTTGTATAAACAGTTTAAATATTTTTTTCAGGTAATGAATACACTCAAAAAAATTACAAATTATTTTTATAAATGTGAAATATAGAACAGGCAAAATGTATGTTATATATTCTCTAGAAACTGTTTGATGCTATCCACCACTATATCTTCCTTTCCATTTGTCAGTGGTGGTGAAAATTTTTGAATTAAAACTCTTGCAAAAGAGTTTCACCAGGAGTGAGATCAAGGCAAAGTCACCAAAGGGAAACTTAAATAGCCCCTCCTTTATATCTGTTTCTCTGCAGCACAATTACATTTCAGTAATTTTGTTTAGCATTTTTTTTTTTTTACATATTGCTCATTTGGGGCCTGCTGAATAATTACATGGGAAATCCTGTGCTGTTACTGGAAGGTTTCTTGCAATTGCAAACAGCAGGAAAACATAGTTATTAAAAACTGATAAAATATTGGTATTTTTACTGCAAAATAACTAGAAGCTATTATTGGCACTCTTAGAATTCATTTAATTTACTTTGCTTTCAATTAGGGTTGTGCATACAGAAAAGTTTGCTCTGGGTTTTGCTGTTAGCTGAAAAAAAGCCGAGTGAGAGATACAGCACTTCAATGCAGTATTTATGGAAAAAAACACCACATATTACTGCTGGAGCTAGTAAAACTGCCTGTGGCTAGGTTTGCTTAATATTTGCCATTAGCCCTATTTTCATTGGTTTATCGCTAGACAGAATTGCTCAAGCTGAAATTTGCCATGCTTGCCTCTGCCTCAGGTAGGGTTTTTTGAAATATTTAAACAATAATTCCTCAGCTGTTTCCAAGAACGAATTTAGGAAGAATAAGTAACGTTTAAGTGGTTTCTGCTTCTCTTGGGCGGCTTGCTAAAGGCTAACGAAGGGCTAACCTTCGATGCCTCTAGGGAAATGCTGCTCATTACCTTCTGCCAGGGGAGCGCGTTGTCACACATCTGGAGGCCACATCTGGATCCACAGGGTCTGGTGAGGACAGGGGTGCACCTTGGTAAGACCAAATGGATGGAGGGTGTGGACCTGGCTGCCACTGGAAATTATTATGCCACTGGAAATTATTATGCCACTGGAAATTACCCCCACTGAGTAGAAGGGGACTGGCAGGAGAAGAGAAGGGGGGGCCAGGGCAACCTTCCCTTCTTCCTCCGTATACGGTGGCAGAGCAGCGGGGACCTCCGTCCGTCAGGCACCTAGCCAGGGGAATCACCAGCGCGGCTTCCCGGCCAAGGTGCCGCAGGGTGGCACCGGGTTCCCGTGACCGCTCGGGAGCACGGTTAGTAACAGAAGATTGCTTTAACAAGTCAACCGAAACAAACGGCGTGGTTATCCTCAGCGCGGTGGTTTCAGCTGCCGCATAAATAGGAACGGAGCGCTCAGTCCCACAGGCAGTCGCTGGCTTCTTGGGGTTAGTGCCACAGCTCTTCACGCCAGGATGCCCATCACTTGGAGCGAGTCGCTAGCCCTGGAAATCCTCGGTATTCAGAGCCTTTTGTTGGCATCCTCCTTGAAAGCTGCTGCTACATATTCACTTGTCATTCCTGGCAAGACTCCCCTCAGCAGCAAGAAGCTGGTTTCGACCTCTCTCTGCTCCCGGCCCACAGCCTGCCCGGATGACGCAGAGGTTTGAGGTCAGAGCCTCCTGGCCTCTGCTCCTGCTCATGGACCATTCCTTGAAGGAGATCCCAGGCTTATCATGGCGGAGGCATTACTAGTTCCTCTTCTCTAACCGTTTAACGTAGCCAGTGGGTACGCTGCGGTGGGCCAAGACCTGGCTAAATGGTCAGTCTCTGAAAAAACTTGCTCACATCCAGTTTTTAATGCTTCTCTAAATCTCTTACAACAAACACGTTCCTCCATGTCTTGGCTCTTTCTGCAGGCTGCACAAAGCTGCAACGTGGTGTGGGATTGAGCACAGCCTTAAGGCAAAGTAAGGCAGTGAAGTGCTCAGGAAGGGTCCAGAAAAAGCCCTTCCACTGCTTGTTGCTACTGCTGGTGAAATTAGCAGCTTTGCATCCGTCTCTCAAGCAGCTGAGGACTCCTACTTTTTTGACAGATGGATAATGGAAGAGACTGCAGACTGTCAACTCTGACGTGGTTAGGGATATGACCTGATGCCACTGTTACCCCGTTAAGCCCACTGCCTTTCAGAATAAATTTGTCAGGACTGTGTTTGCGCTGGAGTTGTTTATAAGCTTTCCAGCACACAGAAGAAAAACCTCATGAATTCAGAGTCTGCTAGCAAATAGTTGTGTAAATCACTGGCAAGACATAAGCTGTTTCTCCTGACTAGTAGTTTGTCCACCTGACCTGTAGTGACCATGACCAGTTTGTCTTGTTGGAGCAGGAGTCATCCTGACTGCTAATTAAAGTTCCTCTTCACATGACATCTTGGGACTTGGTGTTATTTCACTTCCATAAAAATGCTTTGTTCCTTTGCAGCACAGACAAGGAATGTTCTTAGAGAATCTAATGACTAAGTCACATGTGCATTTAATCACCTCTGTTTTTGAATTTATCTAATTACTTTGAGCAAAAGATTGACCATATTACCCATCCTCAGAGTTCAGGCTATTTCTACAATTAAAGATGATATTTCTGCAATTAAAATTGACTTTACAAGGTGGCCTAGTGTGTTTTTCATTTTATTATTCTTATTTCCTTCTCTAAAGAATTTTCTTGTCTGTGAGAGAAAAGAAGGCCTGTGTGCAAAACTGAACAGTGGTTTTATTACTACCTTACTTTTGCTTCCTTGGAACAAAGAAACTAATTTCTTATTAACTGTTTTCTACCCCTTTCATTACTTTTAGATAATTTCAAACCTATTTGTAAAAACATCCAACCTTTATATTGTTGTTGTTGTGAATCTCAACTTAATGCAGGAGGCCTGTGTTCAAAAAGTATCTTAAGCTGCTGTAAGCTGAAGTCTGGCAGACAAGCTCTGAAGAGCTTTTCTCCAGCTGTTTAGTATGTTACCAACCCGTGTCTGCTCTGTGACAGTCACAGGACCTGTCAGAGGTTATTTTCCTTATTTTAGTGGCTTCAGAGGGAACCCCAGCCAGCACCTCTTTGCATCACCCTGGCACCTGGGCAGACATTTGGACTGGTGCGGTGGAAATCCAGTTGGGTTTCTGGCTGATGGGGATAATTAAATGCTGTCTTTATAGCATGGGTGTAGATGAGAAGAACTATTTTTAATACCTTGGCTACTGAAGGTTAATCCCATCTGTCCCTACAACTGGTTGGAAAAGAACAGAGAGATTTAGCAACCTCCCTAGAGTGTGGGGATCCCCATGTAGTGTCCCACGTGCAGGATTTCTAACTCTTCCTGGAGACAAAACTTTAGAAAGATTACTTCACTTCACAGTTACCTTAATCATGTCTTTAGTATTTAATATGTCACTCAAATGATTTTTTTTTTCACGAGCTTCTTACATTACACAGATAAAATGGTTTGTTTGCTAATCATATGCCAATTCAAATGATTTCTATTTGGTGCAGTTTAATGTTAGCATACTCTGATAATTGCTAGAATTTAATTTATTGCAATCTGTACCTGCATGTTCCACAGGTGATAATCAGTGGTCTTTTTCTTTCATCCCACAGGAGACGATGACCTTATCACATCTTTCCTTGCTAAAATCCTGCTCTGTTCCCCAGGTACCAATTGTGTTTCCTTTCAGATTTGTCTAATTGATCGATGGGATTAAACTAAACTCAGAGCAATCGGTCTCAACCTTTATATAGCAACTGGGTTGTTGCTTCTATTTCAGATCTGAAGAGGAGCCAGTGTTCTCAAAAGAAGGGCTGTTGTGCCAAAAGCCTACCTGCTCTCCCCAAGGACTAGTTTTGCTTCTTCCCCAGAAGCCTCGCTTCACATACACTCTCAGGCTATTGGAGCTACACCACCACCACTCTAGAGTCTCTACCATTCTAGACAGAATCTACTTCATACCGATTCATACTAAGAAAAACATTTTTTGAAGATTGCAGTCTCCTGGATGCTAGCCAGAACTGCCTGTGTCCCATCAGTATGCTGCAGCATAGTGTACAAGCTTCAAAAAGGACCAATATATGAAGTCAACACACATTATTACATTATGGTACGTGCATAGCATCAGTCTGTTAAAGGTATAGCAACAGTTTAATGTTCAAACTGCTCTATCTATTTTATGCTTTAAAATCAGTCTGCCTCCAGAAAGTGAGGTAGGATTTCACTGCATGTTTTTGCAGAAACTTGGTTCAGATTCACCTGCTAGCATAACACGCCCTTTAGAGCTGAAGAATTTATTTCTTGTACCACAGTGGCTGTACTGCAGATAATACTGGGATAATACTTCAATAATCGAAATCATGCGCTTTTTAAAGTCATGCTATTTCACTTTATTGCATGAAGATGCAGTTCCCATTACAAGCTCACAGATATGTCTAGTATCTGAATCACACAGGGAGGTATTGCCTTGGGAATCTCAAGTATCCAGATGCAGGAGAAGCTTAAAATATTTAAGGAAAGGAGAAGGAGAAAATTGTATGACATTCCAATATTGCTTGTTATGCACAGGATTCAAACCTTGATGTCCATCACTCACCCTTTAGTGTTTAGAAGGGAGACACAGTCTTGGGCCCTCCTCCAAATAAATGGGTGTTTCCTTCTGTAAGCTGCCTCCTCCAAGGTCAGGATTAGCCTCTGTTGTAGTCCATCAGATTTATGATATGAGAGGGTTGTATTTCAGTTTGGGGGAAAAAAAAGGAAATCTTTATTGGCACACTCAAGAACAGAGAGGAAATAATTCCAGAAAGATTGTAAAAGCTCAGACACAACAATAAATTAAGGTTGGAAACCTCCTTCAGTTGGCACTAGACTTCAAAATTACTACTTAAAAGCCAAATAGAGCTATTGGCTGCACCATTTGACTTTTCACTGATGTATATCTGCTTTGAGATGGTGAAGTCAAGAGCAGAACTGGCTGTACTTGTCTTTCACTTACTTTCCTTAAAGGGTTAAAAATAATTCAGACTTTCATGTTTGGGCTGTTTTAGAAGAAGTGTCACCTATCTCAATTGAAAGAATCTGTCTATGCCCTTTGAGAGCCCTTCTAATTACAGATGTCGAGGTGTCCTTGAGCTTTGAAGCAAACGCTGTTATCCAGTTCAATATATTGTACATTACAGATGATTGTTTTCTCTTTCCATCCAAAAGTACATTTTCAGCTTTTGGTCACAGGTTAGCTTTAATTACGTTACCCCTTCTAGAGATGAAGGCTCTATAAGCACCTAAAAAGACAGGCATAATTCATTTACAAGTACACATGCAATGAATTTTCTCCTTTTAAAAGTGACTTTTTCCAAGCAATGGGTTCTTATTTCCCAGTATTGCATTCACTTCAGCACAGGCTTCACGAGAGCCCTTTGAACAGTGACGGAGTTACTGTTTCGTACTTGCTGAACTGACCGTATGAATGTCTTGCCTAAGGACGTCTTAGCTTCACACTGCTTTGGCATGATAATTTAAACAAACTCTTCATTGTGTTGGTTATTTTCTCTGTGTTTTGGAGTATGCAATTCTGTGAGCGTGGAAATCATCAGGAAGAAACACGGGTTCTAGGAAAACAAACCACATTCACAAACGTACCAGAAAGAATTATTTTAACATAGCCGTAAAACAGGTAAAAAAGGTTTGTAAACAGAAGTGATATTGGTCAGGCTTGCTAGCACAAATGATCTCCTTTCAGTCTGAAATAGAAGCAGAAATCTTTCAACTAAGTAGGGTGGAGAACATTTGTTCTAAGTTTAACTTAATTGTGTTGTTCAATTAATTAGTAACTGCTGGATTCCTGGAGCGTGTAGGTGACCTCCCGATCGTCAGGACTGAAAGTCTGCTTTCACTCATTGCCTTCAACATAAAGCCATTAATCACCACTCTTGCCTTTTATACCAGCACCAGCCTTCTAGACACCACAAGGAAAATAAGCAACGATAACCTAGCAATTATCAAGCTCCCATGGGCTGACACAGTTACCTCCCCAAATCAGCTGTCAACCGCAAGTCACCAGCAAGTCAGCGGTGCAGAGCCAGGCTGTGATTGCTCTTTGCAGAGCACTTATGGCCCCAACCTCACCAGGGAAAAGGGATCTCCTCCGCCCAGGGAGGACTTTCCTCCGGGCTGAGAAATTACAACGCTTTTCCCAACAGCTGCGATAATGCCTGTACTGCTCCCTGCACGTTTTCCTCACTTGTGTTCTTGGATCATCACAGCTCTAATGACACTGTTACCACTTATTTAGCCTGTCAGAGTATTTTACTGAGTTCTGAAACTATCAACCCAGGATACCGTGGTAAATTGTTCTGATGGAGTCTATTGTTCATGAAATACACCTTTTCAGTTCTCATGTGCGTGTATTTTCTGTACTTGTCAGTACTATCTCCAGGAAAACAAACCAAGATTTTAAATGGAGAAATAGAGAACTCCTCAGAATGTTTAATATCTTATCTCTCAGTTCCAGGGGGATTTCATTTATGCATAGTGCTTGCTTTAACAATATTAAGTTACTTTTTTATTTGATTTTAGCACTTTTGAAAAATACCAGACTCTTAACAATAGAACTACACGGAGCTTTATGTGCAGGTCACCTTCTTTAGTCATTGAGAGATTATATTCAATGAATAAATTGCAGCAAGTTACATATCAGGAACAAGAGTGTGTTGTGCAGGATTATTTCAGGAATGACATAACAAGATAGGCACTCTGATAGCTGCACTGCCTGAGCTCCTAAACCCCCCTGCCCACGGGAAGGTTGGTAGCAGGTACAGTCAGCCAAGGCTCAGAACACCAAAGGCAGCTTATTCCACATGCTCTGTTTGACCACAGATTAAATCGGAAGTGAAGAATAAAACCTTCAAAGAAAGTTTCTTTGTGTTTTCCCAAGAAAGTGACTCATCTGAATTCTGGTGGAACCACCTCTTTCAGCATAAATTAATACCATAGTTCTCAAAATACCCTATATTATTAAAGTGATTATATATTCCACATGCATTAGTTCTGGAGAGAGGTATAGGTTTCATCTTCTGTGGCCACCTAACACGCAGGCCTGTTACAAAAACATAACAACATGCAAATGAGAAATCTGAGTTTTATATCAGATAATGTATACTGGATGCATGCACTGCTTAACAAATTGCATCATCGCTGCATCTATACCTGGATTTTGATTTAGTTACTGATTTATAGGACAGAATGCCACATCAGTGACATACTAAAAAATCAAATTCCACTTCTCAAATATTTCAGTGACTTTCCCTGGCTGCTGTTGTGTACTGTCAGGCAGGACATGCAGGTTGAGTGCCATTACTGTGCTTGGCGTTGCTAACAAGGTGAACTGCAAGTCTTCCAGGCTTTCTCCCATCCCTGTCAAAAGGTAGGCTGTGTTATCTGTACTTTCTTCATCTGATAGTTTTGATTGTGTGGCTCTACTCAAAAATAATATTAAAAGTAAGGTCAGACATCAGAGTCTTAAAGTTTATTTGAAGAGAAAGAAGAAAATCATAATTACATTATCATGATATTCCCTAGATTATTGTTGTGGCATAAACATGAAACATAGGTGTTTATTTGGAAGATGAGTCTATGCCACTGTCCAAGATCTAAATTTTTTTGTCCGATGATGAAAAATTCTTATAAGTACAAAGAACCATCTCTGAGCGTCAAAAGCGCCAGCATTCTGAACAGGAAGCCTCTGTAACTTATTTCAAGGTCTTCATTTGACTGAGGTTATGGTCCTCAGTTTCCAAAAGGAGCTACCCAAAATTCAAGGTCACTTTTGAAATCTTGATCTACTGACATAAAGTACTTGATCTGGAATGTGTATTTTGAAGGAGAAGAAAAATAACTTCTCTGCATTGGCAATTTCCAGTTTCATAGAAGTAAGGAGCGTTAACTGCAGTACTTAGGCGCAGAGTTCTTCTTGGCAATTAACCAAGTGTGTTAATCACTGAAAATAATCCTGCAACAGTAGACAGCACAGACACACCATACGGCTTGTTTTTAATTCTCAAGCATGCTAGATTTGCATCCACTCCATATTGCTTTAAGCTCATCCTCACAGCAGTCAGTTTTCTAGCTTTCTAACAATTTGACAGCTAGTTGAGATTCATAGCAGTGACAACATTAAAACAATTAAAGCTATTGCAATTGAGGAAAAAGAAACACGTTCTTGTGCCTATTCTACTGTGTCAAATTCAGCCACTTCAAGTCCTAAAGACCTAATGAAGACTAGATGAAGCTATAAATACACTTTTTCCTCGTAGTACGTACTATTACTTACTATTGCAGTTATCCCATTGTTACTGGCCATGTAGGCCTATCAAAGGGCACACTGTACCTCTCTCTAGCAGTCGTTTTGGGAAGCCAATGGGAAGAGCCAGGCTCCTGATGGCTCCAGACTCCCTCGGTGGGTTTCCACATCAATGCGATAAGAATGAGTAAAAATCTATTCTCCATTTCTAAAGTTCCTATGAGTCCATCCTAGAGACAAAATCTTGGAAGTTAATAATTTTTTTTGCATCTTTAGACTCCGCTTCTATGTAAACCTTGGAAAAATGGTTGTTAAGTGTCTGAAAACCAAAGACCAGAAAGAATCAGGATAGTCTGGAAAAACCATAGAAGCACAGTTATAAAATGCATTTCAGTAGTGGTTTCAGTGGCTGACTTTCATGTTAATGTGGCATTTTTAGGACACCCCTAGTACAGTGTAGTAAGGAGTTCGGTCTGTCTTTCACATCAGCAAGCTGTGCCATGGAAAGCAGTCCAGGGTTTTGAAGCACTGCAGCTTCCCCGGAAGGACAGAAATGAATGTTGGAAGGTGGATCGCAACACCTCAACACAAGACATTTAAAGCACTTTTGAAGTTTGAGAGCAGATTAAATTGTCTGTAAAAGCAATTAAGAAAAGATGTCATCTAAATTGAAGAAATGCTAATGTGTTGTCAAAGATTTGACAAGAATAAATGCACCGTAATAGAAGTATAAGACATTCCTTGTTGTCTCCAGGTTATTGGGATTTCCTTCCATCTAAACAGCCCTGACTTTTAGCTCTCATGTGCAAAAAATCCAATGGTTAGCATAAGCCTGGGTTTTCTACATTCTGTGACAAACTCCCTGATAATTAGATGGCAGAAATTTGAAATGAGAAGAAAAATTGAAGCTGACAAATACATTGAAAGAGAGATATGTAATAATCTCAAGGTAATACTGCTCTATTTTACATCCTGCAACCCCTTAATAGATACTGTTACTCTAGAACTCATGCCCATTATTTTCCAAAACTTGTTAAAAAAGTCTTAGGCAATGTTATTAAGAAGCAGTAGAAGCCGCAGGACAGTAGACGTGCAGCAAACTTGTAAAATTTACATTACTTTCTCCAGGATACTCTAGTTCTCTGCAAGTCTCTTTCCAGTTCCAGCAGTTAACCTTGCTATACATTATCATATCACATTTGGGGGCTTTTTTCAGCACTCCTTTGATTTTGTTAAATTGAGAAATATGTCTGGATGAAGAGGAAACATGGTCTAGTGACACCCTTGGAATGACATTATTAGTAGGATTGAGGAGTGAGGCAGTTTGTGAATGATAACTAGGGATTATGCAGAAAGAACTTAAGTAACAAAACTAGGAAAGACATTGTGAGGAACACTGAAACAAAGATATTACGTTTATAAGTAGCCTAATAGTCCGGATTTCATTTGCCATTGTACAGTCCCTCAAAGATTTCAGTACCATAAAGATACATTCCGCTGGATCCTTTCACATAAAGGCTTGACTGATTTCTCTACAGATTCAGACTGGGTTTTCATTTTCATTAACTACTTTCACATCGCATTTTGAGATCCCAAGTTAAATACTTTCTTTGAATTTCTTAATTAAGAATAAAAGTAATGTACTTTCTGAGTATATTCTGCCAGATTTCCAAAGAGATTGAGGCAGTCTCAGAGGCACACTTTAACTGCGCAAACAGCTAGAACAGTTAAAGACTTTATTGAGTCCAGTAATTATTGATTCCAGACCGCTACTTACAACCCGTTGCCAAAGTCTGTCCTCCCCGCTGCAGGGCAGGGGCTAGAGCATCCCCCAGGCTCCCCAGCACGACCCAGCTCCCTGCGTCAGCTCGGCCAGGGAGGAGGCGGCAGGAGTAACGTGGCCACCTACGAGGTGCTGCCGGCAGACACGCCACCGCGTCTTCTCCTCCAGCACCGAGCACCGGCGCAGATAAATTATATGACTTGTGCAGCCTGGCATCTTGTCTCCAAAGGAGTGAAATAATGTGCCAAACATCTGGACTTTTCTGCCTGGTTGCTTGACATCTCAATTTGATTCCCACATGGCCAAAGACTACTCTGTGTTGTGCCAGGCCACTGAAGAGCATTTCCTACACAAGTTTGGGGACCACTTTGGAAATAAAATGACTGAAAAATCTTTATCACAGATTCAAAAGACTGCAATTGATTGGTTAGGTTTCTCTCTTTCTCTTTCTCTTTCTCTTTCTCTTTCTCTTTCTCTTTCTCTTTCT
>JAOBAS010000057.1:17847348-17867778 GCA_025311575.1 Elanoides forficatus
CCCCCTCCCCAAGACACACCTTTTTTTATTTTCTGCTATTCAGGTATTTCCAATGATTTCATTAATGTTTCATTTTCTGTCCCCAGGAAACATCTGTTTCGGGCACATTTGCCTCCCGATCCCTGGCAAAGGCTGTGACGGGGGAATCATTTTGGCATTCAGCAAGCACCACCTCATTTGTCACCGCGCTGCCCGCACAGCTCCCTCTGCCTCACCCTCTCTGACCTCCAGCTCTTCATACATTTCTAAAGAAGGGGATTTGTCCTTACAGCTCTTGTGATTCTCTTCATTTTTGATGTTTATTTTTGAGAGCGGGCCATCTGTTCTATGTAGAAGGAAGGGCTTAAGGAGAAAGGCGGATATGCGTGCCTTTACAAAATGCTTTCTCTAGCTTTTTCGGTTTATTTGACTGGTGATTCCTGCTCTTTCTGTCTCCCATGATTTGCCTTCATTGACTGCTCTGATCCATGCTCGAAAACATATTTAGATCAGTGGCGCTTCCTTACAAGTGTCCTTCTTCCTCTCTAAATGTTGCGTCCCTCGGCACTAAATCAAGGCAGAAAAGCAAAGCCGCCTAAGATACACTGTGAGGAGAGCGTGCAGTGCAAACCCAGACAGAGGAAAGGATTAATTCAAGCCTGAAAGGTCTGTGTAAGCTGGGAAGATGTGCTGGGAAAGTGTTCAGCACAGATAAGGATAGGAGACCCCGGGAGCCAAAGCCTGCAGTCACTTTTTTTGGAGAATTTGGTAAAAAAGATGCCAGACGAAATAGTAAGTAAGGATTTGACTGGACAATGCAGTAGCTGGTAGAGAGGTGTGAAAGGCGAGCCCTGGCCCTGGAAAAGCAGGGAGACTGGAGAGGAGACGAGGAGGAGTGGAGGCAGCTGTGGCAGTGCCTGCAAATAGCAGGGAGGTGCTGAGACCACGAGAAAAGTTGGGCTCTGGGTCCAGTTCCCAGCTCCACCAGCAGGCAGTGGAATAAACATTAATTACATCGAAACTTCAAAAGTTTTGTGCTCCCTGTGCCCCCCCCCCACCTCCAATAGAGTCCGCTGTTTACACTTGAACCCACTGATGGACAGGATTTGTTCAAAGTCAGGAATGAAAAATTAATTTGAAAATCCAGATTCTGTCTCTAAAACACTTCTGAAAAAATGAAGACTTTGAAAAGGTAGAATAATGAGCTGAAAATCTTGCTGTTGCTACCCAGACTGCAGAAAGACTGTCTGGAAGCTTCCTTCTCATGCTATTTTTGCATTTTTCTTGGAAGCCCTTAGGGTCTCAAAGTGTAGCTCTATGTAAGAAAAAATGAAAAATGTATCTGAATATATCTGCCATAAAAACAACAGGAATGCAGAAAAAAAAAAAAGTGCCTCTGGCTAAGAGAATCTGGAAAAATTGAGGAGGAAGGCTACAGGGAGTTCTTTGAAACGGTTGGTACTGGTAGTCTGTTCAGCCCTGGGAAAGCGAGCACTATATGTCTCTGGAAGGAAACAAAGAGAATCACACATATTGTGAACAGACTTAAATATGCTGTCTGGAGAATTGTACCTCCATTTTAAGGTTTTTAATAGTCCACAAAAATTAATTAAAAAAAAAAAGAAAAAAAATGTAAAACCCATGAGTACTCAAGACTTTGTTTCAACATGAACTTTAAGTCTTTTTTCATTATTGTACCTAAACTCCATACAAAGATGTATGTCCCTACATATTCTGCCTATGGTTTAACTCCTAATACAAAAAAGGTCATAGTGACTTGCAAAGGGTTTTTGTTCCTTGGCAGAATAAGATACCGAACTCACCAGCTTCAGGCTCTCTCCAGTACAGGTCTTCTCCCTGCCAGAGCAAAACTTTTAGGGTGAGAGCCAAAATAACTATTGTCTCATCAAGTGCAACTTAGAGGTAAAGGACCTAACGCCAACGGCACGATCCAAGAAAACCCTGCTCACGCTTGTTAAGGCATTTAAGAGATGGCAATCTCCTAATTTTCTGTAGCAAGCCCACTTAACTGGAGTTTTACTATTGCATACACCTACAAATGTCACCATCCTAGGTGCGCTGAACCTGCACCCCACTTACCTATTTGGTGGGTGCCCCCACCACAGTCTCCTGAAGAGCCTGGCTTATTTGGCGTGCTCGAATAACACCGAAACAGCACCGCTAGCCCTCCATTCGCTCAGAGGAAGAAGGAGGAGATTGAGGAAGCAGAGGCAGCGGGTACTGGTTTTTGTACCAGCCTTGCTGCAAAGGCACTTTCTCAGGAAGCAGGTGATGATACAAATTCTTATTTATCCTGGCTCTGAAAAGAATTGAAACCTACACTTGTGGTACCTAATTTGTCGCTGCTATAGAGATGCTCCTGTGGTGGAAAGGACCACTCCCTCCTTCCCACGTGAAAACGTTAAGGATGGAAGCTACGCTGCAGAGGACCAAGAAAACAGAGCAGGTCTGCTCTTACGTGCTCAGGACGTGCATGCGTGAGGCAATTTCGGCCGGTCGGTCCCAGCCCGGCAGAGGCACCTGTCCCGCCTGGTAAAGCCGGGTGTTGGGGATCCCGTGAGAAGCCGCTGAGCTCCGCGCACCAAGGGCGTAGGAAGCGCACGCTTGGGCTGGCACAGCCTCAGGAGTGCAGTCGGTTTAAGGCTTTGCAGCACTCAGCGTTACAGCGCTGAGGCCCTGTTTGCAAACCGTTTTAAATCTGTGTTAAGCAGCCATTAAGTCTTCGTGGGAACATACTGAGCACAAACTTCGGCGCTTTTATCGCCTCAGGTTCTTCAAAAGTATTATGATGAAACACAGTGTGACTGAGAGCTGCATTTGCCTGGTGGTTTAACAATAAGCAAAAGATAATCAGGATATCTCAAACTGCTATAATTTGCTTAGGGATACATCCCTTTATTGTTTGCTCAGCTTCTATATGAGTTTAATTTCAAATTGACATTTGGCCTTTTGTCTCTACATGGCAAAGCAACCAGAATAATATTTAATTACAATTTTTCTGTTTAATCTATCATTTTAAAAATAGACCAGGGTTGAGTTCTGCAGTACTTTTTAAATAAAAGAATACTCTCACAAAAACCATGTTAGCATAAAGAGAACATTCATGTCATCATCTCATTGTTTCCTCAGTGACATAATCAGGTTCTCTAAAACTTCTATGATTCATTCTTCATGGCAAGAGAGAAGAAAGATCCCCTCCCATTACGTATCTGACAGATCAATGTTGTTTGCATTTCTGTTTCTCGCCAAGGGGAATAAAATATTCAAAAATTGGGTGAGGAAATTATTTTATTTTTGCAGTAAATTTGTCCTTAGATTTATCGTTTCCTCAAACCAATTTCCTACAAAGAGACCAAAAGCTCTCTTAGATGCAGACAGCATTTTTCACATGAACTGTTTCTAGAGTCCCATTTTAATGGTTTTTGGAAGCTTATTGCTACATTGGTAATAGATTTTCTCACTCTGCCAAGTTACCTGACAGCTTGTTGATAGCCAGTGATAAGCTAACATACATATATGCTAGACAGGTGCCTGCATCTGATTGAATTAACATTATCTGCATTTAAACTGTTTTTCTTGCACCCTGAAAGGACACAATGAGGAAGCAATCAGCAATTACAGAACCTGAGATATGAAATGCTACAATGGATTCTCAGTACCAAGATCTTCCTGAGCTGGCAGCGTATTTTGCTTATCGAGTTTGATAAATATGGAAATTCAGCTGCCTGATTTCAGGTGACTCAATAGGTTCTGTGTCTTTGATGCCTTGCAGTTTCAATAGAGTTTCTCACTAGGTGCTAGCTATTCAGATAATTTGGGGGGCATGAGAAAACACACTGTCAATGTCACAATGTGTTGCGATAAATCTTAAGGATTTTCAGAAAAATGTTCATTTGGCAATTCCCCACAGCAACCCAAGCCCCTTAAAATCACAGGTTTCATGTTTTCTACAGTCCTGGTGATCCTCACCCAGAGCTTTTCCTTACCCATTCCTGTCCTCTTCTGCCACAGCCCACTTTTGAAAAATATTGCTTCTGGCCATGAAAAAAGTCTGTTTCCAGAAAATTCCTGCATTGTGCTATCTCAGAAAGCACTATGCTACCTTGCCAAAAGGGCTCAGACTCTCAGGCCAACAAACAAAACGCTTTACTAAAAAAATTGGTGTGGCAGAGGACATCATTTGGAAGATCAGAGCTGGTGCTGTCACAGGCACCCTTCTTGTGATTTACCCAAGATCCTCGTCTCCCTTCAGCTTTACCACTGTACATGTCCAAGGTCCACTGTTTTAAAGACATTTATGAGGAAGCTTTAAGGGTATTTTAATTTCCTGCTGACAATTGTTGGTCAGCTGCACCAGTTATTCATGGTGTGAATTCATCAGAGAGGCTTTAAGAATACTTGTAGGTGTTAGGCTTTGTTGTTTATTTTAATTTGTCTTGCCTTTTGTGCCTTTCCCCGACCACTTTCTTTTCTGTCACTTGCCAGTGCGTAAAGCTGTTTCCATCACTCAGTAACATATTTATCTGATGCAGCGATAAAAGGATACGCTGCTATCCTTTCAAACTGTCATCTGCTTAAAAGAAATGTCAACAGTGCCAAAATCTGTGATGCTCAACACATTGACACTTCAGGGGTACAATTAAATGGCTAGATTAAGACCCACATGGGTCAACTTTTTCATGCATTACAGCTAAATGAAGTTGAGTATCGCAAATGGAAAATGCCTCTTACTAAGCACTTGACATAATCTCTTTCTGTTACCTTAGACACCTACAGAGAGCACATATCCTGCATTAGCTCACTGAAGTACACTCTAAAGGTCCAGGAAAATGTCAGATAAAAAGGGCCACTGTACGGGTTTTCCTACCAGTGCATAGAGGTAATTCTCAGCACAGCTGTAGTGAGGAGACCTGGGAAAGAATGGAGGTGGATTTCAGAAGTCAGGAGAAAAACACCTCAGGGTTCTGTTCAGTACCCAGACTGTGCCTCCTCAGCCCAGGTGCTCTTTCAGCGAGCAATTCGCGTAAAGCCCCAAAGAAGGCTGATGAGAGAAATAAGATTTTGCTCACCTGTGAAGATCTATTGGACTGAGAGTTATTCAGATATCTCAGGTAAGTTTCGGTTGCAGCTCTGGCATTTATAGCATCCTGGTTCATTCTTTTAATATTGAACACATATAATTTACAAACATGTTCCTTTTCCAGGATGGATAAGGTGGCCCTTACCTGAGTAAGGCTGGTATGTTAACATTGGCAGGTTGAAATCATGACTATATGATTCCCTTTTCACATCCTACATACAATCCTTCCTACAAGCTTTGCATGGACCTCCTTCCCAGGTCATGAACAACCCCACAAATATAGCTTATTTACAGTCAAAGCAAGTAATACAGCAGTCCATGGAGCTCATGAATATATGGGCAATATCAACCGACTTTAACAGAGCTCTCCAAGAAGAGCCCAGCCACATTCTTCTGCTGGGTCTTTGGATATTCCACCAGTCCTGAGATTCTTCCTGTCCCATTACCGCAACATGGAGACATTGGATTCCTGTCTAGGGCCTCCACAACTGGAGCATGACTGACGGGAGTTTCCCCCCACCACCCAGCAGCTGAGATAGGGGTCCATGGCAATATGAAGAAACTGGCTGAAGGTGAGGAGAGAAGAGCCTGCTCCCTGTAACCTGGCCAGTCAGTCACTCCTGGAGGAAGGATGACATAGTTTCAGTCCAACACATTGCCGGTTTATAAACTCCATTCCTGCAAAATCCATTTCTTCTTCCTCCAGTCTGCCGCTGTCTATGGTACCTGTGAACACCACGTCACAACACAAGTCAACATCATACGTCATACATAATGCAGCCAAAAAGCCAGGCAAGCCGCCCCCCAAACACCTGCCTGACTCCACCTAACACCACCTGTGGGCACAGGGCAACGATCTAGATGATCAATTGCCAAAACTTTGTTTCACTTAGAAGAGAACTATTGAGTGGTTGGTGAAGCCAGTCAATAGGGCTGGAGGGCTGGAGGAAGTAAGCATAACTCAGCGCTGGGGCAGAGGCTAAGTCGGTTACCCCAAAGGGCATCCAGCAGAACCACAAGGAGGTGTAGCCTCTGTAGCAAAGCCCAGCTAGTAACTACGGTCCTGTCTTAAGAGAGTCGTAGTTACTTCTGCCAATCGACATACAGATTTCAGGTTTCCAGTCTACATACTGATTTCTATATATGACAACACAAGTGGCATGAGGGAAAAGGGAGTGGGATCTTGCTGCACTAAAAGCAGTAAACAGTTACGGTTTGCAACTGCAAGCAATGGTGACTCATAGCCAGCAAGAGAAAAGACAAGGGAGCTGCCAAACATCAGCTGAAACTATTGTGGAAATTAACCTTTGTCTTCTGAGGAAGCTTTAAAATAATGTGCTTAAGATTCAAAAGTCTGCCTTTTCAGAAAGAAAGGGAGCAAGGGAAAAGGAAACAAGCATTTGGGGTTCCTCTAAAAGAAGGTGACTTGGATTTAAATCTTACAGAGGAAACAGACCCCTTTGCTGGCAGAAGTGATTACCTCTCCCACCCGCCCCCCTCCATTTTGTATCTCAAAATGATTTTTTTGTACTAATTTAAGGTGCTGCACTGACAGCACAGAGAAAAAAAAGTACAATCCCTCTGCCTTCAATGACAGAACAAATCCAGCGCAGACAGCAATATTCTTTGTATCGGTCTATCACCGTGTCTCCAGTCTATTCAGAAGCGATCACTCCGAGGGCAAGAAGTTATGCAGTTATGTTACACAGTGCAGTGCAGCCATCAGCGTCAATTTTATTATCTGTCAGCCTGGGTACAGGCTGTGGCAGTGCTGCCCTGCTGCTTCGGCAACCCCAGCAGCCCAGGGCTCTGGCTGGAAAAGTGCGTCTGTTGGTAGCACCCAAACTAGATGAACCTGCGCTAGCTTCGGTACAGCTGGGCTGTGCCAGCCTGCCGTGCTGGCTGTGCCTTCTTGCCGATGGCCAAAAACCAGCCTGGTGGAGGGGAGTTTCTTCAGCATGGGATTTCCTCTGCTAAATCAGTGTCGCTCCCTGGAAGGAAGAAAGAAAGGGGTATATATACCCAGACCTATAATGCCTGTCCGTGTTTCAGTCCAACAGATTACCTTTTTCAGCTCACTGTGGGCACATCATTCTTACCAGACCATGGAAAAGAAGCACAGGAAAGCCATTCCCTTGTTTTCTGAAGGCACCTAGCATTGAAAGCTCATTGAGTCCGTGTCCCTGAGTTTGTAACTCTCAATTGCTTTGAAACAGAGCCTGAATTTCTCTATGTACCTTCACTATTACTTGGTCTTCACATGATTCTCCAAGAACAAAAGACATGGGGAGGGAGACAGGCATAAAAGAGCTGGAAAGTTGTGGCGTGAGTAAGAAGAGTATGCCAACAGGAAACATCCTTCAAAATCACTGCTATGACTCCTTTGCATGGCGAGCAACCAAATAGCTAAAAATGCATATTATTCAATATCACAGAGCTAATGCTGTAAGCAACAACTGTTCTGACAGCTGCTTGATCACTTGGTAATCTGTGGGAAAGTGGATCATCTGCACTTTCCTGACACGCTGCGTCATTTTGAAATTTTGACACCAAGTAGAAGTGCCAAAGTCTTTTGAAATTTCTAGTTATAGTATCTAAATAAATAGGAGTTAAATTAAAATTAAAGTATTCTAAAATACTTCACCTGTGATCAGTAGAACTCAAACACACGGGTGTTAATTTCTATTTTAGGAACTAATGCTAGGTTATCGTAGGTATTCCTGGAGAATACTTCTTCTCATTTTTCATTTTCTAAAAGTAAAAATAAATTAGGAAAAGTAAAAATATGAAATCAGATCCAGATGTAAGAAAAATGGGAAGAAAGAGTGAATTACTTATTGGAAAAGAAAACACTCTCTAGATTACACCTGAATTATAGGGCCAGGATAACAGCTGGCTATTTTCTCCTTGCGCCTTCACGCTCTGTTCTCCATGGGTGAAAAAGGGCACCTCGCATTGCTCTGCACTGACTACTGACAGGCAGGAAACACGACTTCCTTGGGGTCTTGATACATAAGAAAGCTCAGCAGAAATTAAGTTGCTCCTTGACAGAATCCATGGTGCCGTGTGTCACTTCTGACGGAACAACAGCCTTCGCCGTAAGCTTCATTTGGAAATGATTGTGTGGGGATGGCAGGATGTTCCAGCTGCTGCAGATTAGACAAGTCACCTTCAGCATGCTCCGTATGCCAACCTGAATGGGCAGAAAAAAGAAAGTGGATGATGAAGCACTGCTAATTTGCAAAACACTTAACCTGTGTGCAATTACCATATATAGTGCCTCTAGCAGATCAGCTCTGCCAGTTTCTGCTCTTACAAAACAGCAGACCCATGCTGGGGATCACTGCAGGACTATAGCTTCGTGCAACTGGATTAAAATGTAGGATGCTGTGTAATTTTCCACAAACCTGCTTATTTAATTGATGCTGCCAGAAAAGCCAGTGCTCCTCATTTCCTGAAGAAGTTAGAGAAATGGAAAACAAAATAAAGAGCATTTCCTTTCTAGACAAAGGCGATTTGTGCAAACATTAGGGGTGAATGGGTGGCACTGAATTTTTGCTGTAGTTTTTATCACAGCAGGCACCTAAGGTCATTAAATACAGGCGGAATAAACTTCCTCTTCCACAGCCAAGATTACTAATAAATCAAAAGCTGCAAGGGTTCAGAAAGTTGTAATGATTTGACTTCTTTATAAAACTGTTCTCTAAAGTGGCTGCTTTAAGGAAGAACAAGTGGCCTACCTGAACCATAAATCAATGACTTTTATTTAGTGTTTGAATTAAAACAAACTGGGGGGAAATTAGACAGTAGTTCTTCTCCTGCTTTTACAGGAAGTTTAAAGAGTGCACCCTCTGATATTTCCATTGCATTTCTGTTTTCTCAAATGCCCTGTTTTTCAGCTGAAGTACTTTATCTGTAGACCATTCTTCATCTTGTATTCTAAAAATATGTAAGTGCATGACACTTGTCTTAGCTCTAAGTCTCCAATCTGGGGATTTTTCTGAATTCCAGGAAGACCTGGAAATGAGCTTCAGGTCTGAGTTATGTGTTTACAAACAGGAGACGTTTATTAGAATTATCCTTTCATTTTTACTGCCCATCTCAACTGCCTACAGGCCTTTCTTCTTTCCTGCCCATCAACAGCCATTCTGGAACAGCTAAGTAAATTACAGGTGTGCTTTTGGCTCAGCTGCAATAGAAAACACCACCCTTGGAAACTCTGACAAATGCCAGGAGCTGTATTCACTAACTCCTTTGCAGGGGCTCCTTCTGAAGTGAGCACCTCCCACGCTGGGAGCTCTGCGGAGCATGGTGCAAGTGATACCCATTTCCATGTTTCCCTGGAGGAAGGGGACATATTTCCAGAGGCTGTTATGTTACGTGGATCTTGAGGGAACTGCAGCCCTGAGGACTGTTTTCTGAGGTTTCATCTACCTGCAGCACGTCTCACTGTCTCTGTGAGGACGCAGGCGAAATCCCCAGGGCGAACGTCACAAAAAAAGATTTTTGGCTCATAATTTGTCTTGCCCAGGGTCTGTATGAGACAGCTCTGCGTGCCTGCCCCACAGCTGAGATCTACTCATCCCACACGTTAACGCAATGGGTTGCGCAGAGCCCACTGAGCAGTGAGTCCGAGGAGCAGACCAGACGTAGGCAGGCCTGTAGAAATGGATTTAACCAACTTCCCCTGGCTCTGCAATTCATCACACGGGCCACTATCTGCTCCTCGCGCTTGGGGGTCGACCTCTTTTTTACCTTTTTAATACCTTGGATTCTGTTGCTCCAAGCATTTCTTAAATGTACTGCAAACGGCCTCAGACCTGACACAATAAAAATTGTTTTCTGTATGGTGATAAAGTGATGCCCCTGAGGGAAACATTGCACCTCTCTCTGTCAAAACAGAGTCTGGGCAGACGGTATATCCTTTACATCAAAAATAAAACCCTCTGCAAGTGGAATTACCAGAAATGTCATTTATACCAAGGAGGATACCCTGCAGCTCTTCAGGTTTGCTGCATGAATCTTTCATTTGTTTGTGCTTGTTCCTCTTTGTAGTGATGAGACACACATACCTGGGCCTTGCAGGGTGAAGGGCCCGGGTATCATCATTAAGCAGGCATGTGAAGAAATGGTACGTGTGCCAGGTAATCACACCCCGGCTGAGCCTGGAAATCCCACTGCAACTATTTAACACACACAGGAATCTGGCTGCGGACTCACAGGGTTTCATCTGAGGACTTTTGCTGCTTGAGCCATATGAAGCTACGGCTGCATCTGTGATAATTAATCTTCTATTCTCTTTTGTACACTTGAATGTACATGTATTTATTCTCTTTCATAATCTCCTTCGGCTGACACGTGAAACTGAGGCAAAGAAGGGGAATTATTCATTCCCACAACCCAGATAGGGAATTGAAGTCCATGGGTGTTTTTCTGAGGGGGTGCACCAAGTTCAAGGTCAGCTCTTAAATGTGAACACCTTATAAAAGAATGGGACCCCTGTCCGCTTCAAGGTGATAAGTGTAAAGGGATTTTTTTCCCCTATTTTTTAAGCACTGCTATGTAGTATTTGGTTTTATTCCCGTCAGTTTATGAATTTTAGAATCTTCAAACAGCAGAAAGTTAGCATTTCCGCCAGTTTTGCCATTCTGCTTTCTCCACCCAAACCAGAAAACGCCTGTGATGTCCTACACCCAGAAGCGTGGCTGTCAGTGTGGCAGCAGCTCCTGGCCCACCTGAGAGGTGCCACGTGCCGCGGCTTTCGGCAGTAACCGGACCGGCTAAACACCACCGACCAACTCCTCCATGGCCAGGCAAGTCCCTCCCCGCCATGGTAGGGCAGGAGTGCCCTGTGCCTGGCTAGGCCGCTTGTGCTTGAGACCGGGGATCAGCCATCACGGCCTTCAGCACAGCCCTCCTTGCGGCTTGCCCATCGCTCTCTGCGTTTGAGGACCAAGCTGGAAAAGGGTCAGTGCCTACAGGTGTTTTGGGTTTTTTTTTTTTTTTGTGCTTTCTAAATCATCTTCGGGAGCACTAAGCGCACCGTGTAGTGAGAAGCCTTGCTGGTAGGTAAAGGACTGATCTCCTGGTGCCTCGCACTTTTCGCAGGAAGAGCTGGAAGCTCTGGAGATTTAATCTCTAATCTAGCAGGCGAATCTCCAGAAGAAGAAAAAAAACCTGGACCCTAGCACGTCTCTATCAGAGTACCAGACAATACTATTGCAACCTCCTAAAAAACATGCCAGACTGGCCATGACTGCTTAGCAGCCTCTCCAAGCCAGGTCTAGAGCTGCAGCCAGCCTATGATATGGTCATTTCTGATCCCTGGGAGCTGGGAAGGTCCACAACGGTGTTTCTTCTGACACTGGCTTCAGTAGCTACAAAGTGCCCGTCCAACACCACCACTCTGAGGGAGCTATCTAAGTGCCAAAAGCAGAAAGGGTATCACATTCACTGCACGGCAAAAGAGATCCACCTCTTTTGTCATGAGCTTCCCTCACGACGAAGATCTCTCACAAATTCAACGTTACAGGAAGGTGTGAGCACAAGCAGAAGTGAAACAAAAGCATTTGGCATGAGAAGACACACTGGGCAGACCAAAAGGTAGCTATAAATGAGGAATGATGGTCAGCTGGAATAATGAGTCAGAAAAAATTCTGCATAGTCAAAATCAATAGGCAGCAATGAGTCATTCAACTGATACCGGTAAAGACCATGTAGGACTGAGAGAGTGATGGCCAGTGAGTATGTCTCTTCAATGGTTTTATCCAAAGGCTCTTATTCTCCACTCTTGGCCTACTTTCTGTCACTTCTTTTCAGTCAAATATGAAGACAGCAGGTAACTTTTTGTATTTTTATTCATTTATCTCTTGTCCATAAATCCAGTCAGCCTCCCAGCAGCTTTCAGTTTTGATGGCCCCAGGGCAGAGGAAACACTTCCCTAGATGTTCTGATATGCTCCAAACTCTAGTTTGAGCCTGCAATTACCTGCCTGACGCAGTATGTCCCTGCCTATGTTAACGTTCAGATTTTATCACAGTACCACCGTATAACAGTGCTCTAAACATTTACTCTAATTTTGTAGCCAAGAAAGAGCAATGGTAATTTGCCACTGCAATAATGTTTGTGAAGCATTCCTAAAAAATGACAAGCAGGGAAACAAGAATAATGGGAGCTAATGGAGACAAAAATCCACAGTTATAAAGATATATGGCACTTTAGAAAATTGATTTAGTACCTCTAGCCAAAAGCAAAAGGGAGAGCGCATGACATCCAGTCATTCACAATCTACTTATCGTGAGTCTTCCTGATTGAATTGGTATCAGTATAAATCAGGGAAGTAATGTAATTGATACCAATGGTGCTCCACTGACACAAAGTCAGTGTGAGATCAGAATCAGTTTGAAGATGTGGATTTGAGTTACCTTGCTGCATGCTACTTAGTAACACCTAAAATATTACCAAGTAATTTTTAAATCTACACATGACTCAGACCAAAGTAGGATATGCAGCTTTTTGCAGCTCTTGTATCAGGACTGGAAAAACCAGAAAAGTTGCTTTAGTATTTTCAGTGAGAAAAAGAATCACACTTGCCAGGAAATCTGTTTTCTTTTGGAAAGGGTCTTGTACCTAGCAGTTGCCAAGCAAGAAGTTCTCTCATTAGATGCCTAAATATAAATGAAGTTGTTTTATTTCAACATACTTGGACATTATGACTATTCTGCCTTTTTACCCTTCTTTCTTAGTCTGGGTGTTGCTAAATATTATATATGTATACATATATGCACAATTTTATATTTAACCTGTGATCATTGACTTTAATTTATGTAACATATGGCAAGCAAGGCCTCCCATATGCTGCAATGACCAAGAGATTGGTAATTCAAGAATTTTTTTCATTACACCGAGGCATTCCTTCTATCAGATTAGCTCTCCACCCTTTTGCTGAAATTCCCTAAGGAGTAACATGTGGATTTATGGGCTGATAATAATGGATATCATGACTGGTACCCCTTGAGCGATCAAAAGCTGACACATACAACAAATTTTTTCCATTTAGGAAAAGAAACTTGTTTTGCCTAAGCACATTCACTTTGTGAGTATGCATGAATTTTGGGCATGCCCTTGTCATGTTTTTGAGCAGGACCAGAGAATGCTCTTCAGCTTGGAGTTCAACATGAAATTTTTGCATGTATATATTGCTTCTCCCATGGAGCTTTCAAAAAATGTACTCGCCTTTGGTGATTTACAACAGGATTGTTTGTTTCCTTCTTCCAATGTCTCTCAGAAGATTTTTTTCTGTGTCATCCTCCTAGCTAGAGAAATACATCTTAAACTAAACATGCCTCACAGGGAGATTTGCCATCTCTAATGGCCTGTCTTCCACTGCCAGTGATGGTAAAAAACAATGAAAAGAAACTGGGAAGGAAGACAGCTTTTTGGTCTTTTAGCACTGAAAAGCATTAAATTGACTGTAAAGGTTTAGGAGAACAAAGATGATTCAAGCAAAATTTATATGAATCCACTAATTGTGCCTAATTCATACATTTTAAGGCAAGACTACTGCTGTAAGAAGCCAAGCTTTCAAATAAAGCAAACTTCAGTGAGTATACTCTTCTTAAGATTCAACTTTTTAAGGCTTCCATAATCTCCAACTCAATATTATGCCACTCTTGAAATTACAGTCTTAACTTGCACCACTAGGAAAATATGGAGGAAAATGAAATAAAATTGCCTGGAAACAATGAGTGCAATGATATCAAAATTTCATAGCATGGGAATATTCCATGGTCCTGATTCATCCCATTTTAATATACTTAAGTGTCATGCCAGACTTTGAATTGAATCACTTGCTATCCATCCATCCATCCATCCATCCATCCATCCATCCATCCATCCATCCATCTATCTGTTTCGACTGTTAATGGTCAATGGACAGGGCCTACAGTCTGGTAAACAGAAACTGCTCTTTAGTGTTTAAAACAAGACTCCATGCAACACTACTCCCCTGGCTAAGGGGAGTCTCTGTGGTGCAATTGGTTAGCGCGTTTGACTGTTAACTCTTGGCAACCCTGCACTTAGGCTATTTTGTCCAGTGAGGAAAAGCGAGCGGGCCCAAGAACCCATCCCCTCGCCGGGCATCCAGCCCCTCCCGGCCAACAGCCGGCTGGGGAAGAGTGGCTGGAAAGATGCCCAGCGGAAAAGGACCTGGGGGCTGAAGATGAGCCAGCAGTGTGCCCAGGTGGCCAAGAAGGCCAATGGCATCCTGGCCTGTGTCAGAAATAGTGTGGCCAGCAGGAGCAGGGAGGTGATTGTTCTCCTGTACTTGGCGCTGGTGAAGCTGCACCTCCAGTGCTGTGTTCAGTTTTGGGCCCCTCACTACAGGAAAGACATGGAGGTGCTGGAGCACATCCAAAAAAGAACAACAAAGCTGGTGAAGAGTCTAGAGCACAAGTCCTATGAGGAGTGGCTGAGGGAGCTAGGGTTCTTTAGCCTGGAGAAAAGGAGGTTGAGGAGAGACCTTATCACTCTCTACAACTACCTGAAAGAAGGTTGTAGTGAGGTGGGGGTTGGACTCTTCTCCCAAGTAACAAGTGATGGGACGAGAGGAAATGGCCTCAAGTTGCACCAGGGGAGGTTTAGATTGGATATTAAGAACAATTTCTTCACCAAAAGGGTTGTCAAGCATTGGAACAGGCTGCCCAGGGAATTGGTGGAGTCACCATCCCTGGAAATATTTAAAAGACGTGTAGATGTGAGACTTAGGGACATGGTTTAGTGGTGGACTTGGCAGTGTTAGGTTTATGGTTGGACATGATGATCTTAAAGGTCTTTTCCAACCTAAACAATTCTATGATTCTATAATCAGGACACAGAGATTAGTGTCAAGCAGCCTTTGAATATCTCCCCCCCACCTCAATATTCATCCTGTTTTTTCCTCTCAGTTTTGAAAAGAAACTGTAGAGCATAACTTTACAATAGTCTATGCATACCTACTCAGATTTTTTTAACTTCTGTAATAAGAAAACCGTTTCTCCGGTGCAATCATTAGCTGATTTTCCTCCATAGGCCATCAGTGCTGCTGGAGAACATTGTTCTTTGCATTAGCACTTGTAAGCAATACCCAAGCGATATCTTCCATTAAGACTCAACTACTCAAAATCAAATTCTTTCCCAAAGTTCTGGAGACTTTAGAAGAGAAGCATAGGTCAGTAGGTGATTTAAAACCCATTTTTTCAACATTAAACTATATGGAAACTTAAAAATTGATAGATTAATGGCATTCAAAAGTCAATATTTAAACAGAAATTCATATTAACCTATTCCTATGGTCATTGGCTGTGCATATAAGGAAGGATAACAGGTACAATAACATTTGAAGAATGAAAGTGTATTTATCTCTTTGTGTAATACAAATATAATAACTTGCAAAATATAATTTACTAGAACAATGGGGCTGCGAGTGGGTGTCTAATAGATGATGGATACACAAAATATGAAACAGAACAATTTTAACGTTCATTTAACTTCTTTAAAGTGTTTTAAATGAGTATTAGAAACTAAATCAGGGAGAATTGTCAGGACTTGGTTGAATGATGCTCGCTCAACTCAGATTATCTATCACTGGGCTACAGGTTATTTGTTGAACTAATGATCTAAAACACGAGCTAATCGAAAATAATAAAAACCCAAAAGTGATCATAAAAGAAGCTGATAGCAGTATGACAGACAAATCACTCTGTGGGAACAAAATAAGCATGACCTATGTTACTAGGCATGTACTAGGCATGGGCAACGGAGGGGGTTGCCAGCACAATTTGTCATTGGATTTCTGTTTCTCACAGATATTCATAATTAATGGTAAGCCATTTTCTGCTCCTTGAGTCTCTGGATAGCAAGTCAAACCTCCGATAAAATCTTCAAATTAAATAGAATTGGATTTAGCCACTACAAATCAGATTGAAGAGAATATCAGCGTTGTTGCTGTGTTCCTGCTACAGCTGGTGATGTCACCGAAGCAGCAAAAGTGCCAGTAGGATATAGCAGGCACATAAACCAAGGCAGAGAAAGCAATTGCTTCTCCAAGCCTCCCATTGCACGTGCCATAAAACAGCAGTCTGCTGCTACTGCTCCCCTTTCTCTATGTGCTTTTCCAAGGAGGCTGGCATGGCCACTCTTTGAAATGGTAGGGTTTTTCTTGGCATGGGAGGGAAAAAGATAAAGGTAAAAGCTGAGGTCTCCGGAGCAGGCAGACAGACACTGTTTCTGTAATACCGTAAAGACTTCCCAATCCTTCTCAAGGCTGAGATGAGGCACCACAGTCTTGGGGATCTTAAGCAACCCAGAGTTGAGATTCAAATAATGTTGACCTTGATTTGCAGCTGAAGACAGAAACCAGTCAAGAGGCACTACATATATTCATGTCAGAAAAACTAAGCAAATGGCATCTCAGAATAGCTTAGGAGACTGCAAATCTCTTCTTCCTTTATCTGAGCCAGTTCTTGATAAACTAGGTGAGCCCCAGAAACCAATAATACTCATAGAACACTTGCAAAGGACTTTATTGAACAGGTCTGTTAATGCATAATTGAGTAGATCAATTATCTTTTCTCGTTTGATCTTTTGTGGCACAATTCACTGTTTTGTCATGGGTACTTTTTTTTTTCCATAAGATTTCACAAAATTGATCATAAATCCTCCTTTTTACCTGGTTGCAAAAAGAACATAAAATGTCTGCTTTTCTGGGAAAGCAGCTCTAGAAAATAACTATTTTTGGAGATGGAGAGAAATAAAACTAAATACTTCAATAGCTTTTGAACTTCATTTTCATGGCTTTTACACTTTAAATTTTCTTTTGGGTGTTTTTCAGTCATACTTATATCATCACTTTTAAAAGAATCTCAATAAAAATTGTAGCTTATAATTTGGTTTTCAAAGGCAATACTTTTCCCAAAACTCTCTGTCAGATGGAGTCCTTAATCGGTAGAAAGGATAGATATCAGCAAATTTCTAAAAGCATTTGACCTAATATTATTTGCTTAAAATAATAACATTATATGAAATAAAATGTAACCCTTCATAAATGGATTGTAAACTGACTGAATGATACAACTCAAATTACAGGATTAACTGAAAAAAATCACCATCTGAAAGGATTGTTATTAGTCAAACCATCCAGAGATCTGTTTTTAGCTCAGTGCTGTTTAATATTCTCATCTATGACATGGAAGAAAATATGAATCATTGCTGGTACTCTTTTCAGATGGCACTAGCATTAACAGATCAGGAAATAATTATAAGCAGAAGTCAATTCTACAGGATGATTTGTGTCGCTTGGTATTCTGGGTCCACATAGATGGAAATTTTCTATAAAGAAGAGTTGAGGGCCAATGGAAACATATATGGGGCCGCAAAAGTACGTATCAAAGCCATAGAAACACTGTGAGGACATGAGTAAATCTGTCTTGGAAGTAAGACTGTACTGTGTGCAATAAATAAGGTACAGAATATGCACTGAACAATAAAGGGAAAACAAAACGCTGAATAACTGCCTGTAAGTGAGCACAGTCTATTTTAATCCACTGCATGAGACAGAGGTCCTGCAAAAAACCTAGCTTGTTCCTTTACCATAACTTTACAGTTTAAACCTATCAGATATGGTAAATTATGAAAGAATTAATGTGTGCATATGCTCATGAATAAGACTCAAACTCTCTCTGACTGAAAAGGCTTAAAATATTGATTAATCACAAGTATTTGTGCCACTGTCATGGGCTAATAAGTATGTCTCTGTTGTCTAATTTACCAAATTGCAGATATTGATCCAAATCTGATACCTGAAGTTCATTATTCTTTACTGTTCTGTTTAAAACATTTCGATCTTTTCCTCATAAAAAGGAAACCACTGCATTTAACATAGATAACTAGCCTCAGCATGCAAAGCAAATCAGTCAGGAACAAAGCATCCACTGAAAATTACTGGCTGAACTAGTAGGTGGATATTTACAACAGTGATATTGATTCAAGCAAAGTATGTCTGGTTTCCAAATGATTCATTAACCAACAACTGTGATGAAAATGTAAACTCCATAAATGAAAATATTATCTAATAGAAGCATTTGCCTGCATATCTGCAGATTTCTTCTGCCCCCAGCCTCCTGCTTCTTCAGTAGGCAGAAATTATTTTAACTGAAGCAGTACAACAGATCATAACCAATTTCTGAATTATATGAATCATAAGGAAGTACTAGTGAAAACCATTCTGAGATTTCAAGGAGAGAGGAAGAACGAAAATTACCTAAGCCCTTTTAACAGGAGCAAAATAAAGGTGCTAACGCTGAACGATTTGATTCATCTTTCTTTTTAGATGAATCTTGCATTTAGAGCTCTCTTCACAGAATACTATTGGCAGGAAGAAGAGGAATAACATGATCGAGCAGAAAGAAGTGGCCCTTATTGAATTGTAATGAGTTTCAGAGACAGAAGATTACAAGCAAATAAATAAAAATACACCAACAAGTTAAGCTGAGAGACTTAGATGATCTTTCTGTGTTCTCCTGTGTGTCCAAAGTCTATGAGACAGGTGACTGATGGGGTGAAGATATTTGAAGTGCATGGGTACTGCATAGTATGATCTGTGCTGCTATTTTTTTATCCGCCTCTGTCCTGTTCCTTTGCAAAACAACCAAGAGTAAAATGTGCTTGCGTTTGTACAACACCAAAGATGCTGGATACCACAGAGGAAAGTAAACAGATGAAGACCCGGGGAGCATGATGCATGGATTTATAGAAAGCGACATAGAATTCATCAGTTTGCTTTGAAACCTCACATTGTTAAAAAAAATGAGGCAACGTGTACCTCTGATAGTAATCTATGCTTAAAAACTACCACACTATTCCGGAATGGTTCCTTGTGGCACTTTGTTTGCTGCCTCTGATGGGTGTCAAGCAAAGAGGAATGTTTGACTTCCTCCAGCTCCCAAAAGGAAGGGGATAAAGAGATTGAAGCCATTGTTTTCCTTATGGGTGTTAAATGCAAAAAAAACCCCCAACCCTGAACCCACAGAAAACCCATGTAGATGAGTCTGGTTTGTGGAACTGTGGCACAAATGGCTCTGCCTCTGCCCAGCTGGAGCAGGGTGGCACATCTCCAAGCGGTGCGCAGGCAGTGTCCCTGAAGAGCTCTTAGGCTACTGGTAAAAAGCTCAGTTAGAAACCTTGTGTTCATAATTGATTTGAAATCTGATGTTACGTAAACGTTTACTGCTCATTGTTAGCTTTGTTAAGTTTGGTTGGAAAATGAGGGCTGAGAAAACTGCCCCTGGCAGGTGCTGGTTAGGGAAAGCAGAGGTATGTGTTGGAAGCGGGAGCAATGGGAGCTGAAACTGCAAATGCAGCAGATCGCTGTCGAATAGTTCTACGAAGCTGTCACAGAGCACCATAAATGCCATTAAAAATTTAGCTCAAAGTATCTAAGCCATTTAAAAATGTTCCATAGTCACTCAAGATCTCTAGAAAATATTACTCTCTATCTGAGGGATTTTTGTGTTTGCGGAGTGTTGTTACAATCATATCCTGGAAGCAAGCTTAAGCCAACCATCCTAGTAAGCAAGGGTTTAGAAAAGCTCTGTATGGAATTGAAATCACTCCCTGAGGAAAAGCACAGTACATATTACAGCAAGGAAGTGCTTCGGTGTCATTACCATGCAGGTCTGTTCAACTCCTTAGACAAGCATTGCTGTATGTGTGTTTTCTTCCTCTCCATTGACTGCATCAAAATTGGCTTAAAGCGTCATGTTTTGCCAAACAAGTTCAGCAGAACAGAAAATGATTGCCCTCCGTACAACATAAAATTATAGACATCAGATGCTGTAAATATTGTAATGCCACAATAAAGCTACCAACACCAGGTAGTGAGGACACTTTTAATCCTTATAAAACTAGAGAGAGAGAGCTCAGCTCTTCAACAGTAAAGAGAAATGTGAGAGGTGTGTCATAAGATAGACTTATTTATAAAATATCAGGAGGGTAATGAAAATTCATCTCAAATTTTGTATGCCTTGCCCTTTTTTTTGGTGTGTTCATCTATGGCATTGGGCAGTTAAGTAAAACAACATTCATTATGCCTGTCAAAATGATGACACTGTATAATAAATTGACCTATAAAACTCTCTTTATCCCTTTATATTGATTACTATATTTTCTTCTCTGATAAACAACATGTTAGTAATCTATTCATTTTCATCATCAAAGTAAAGTATAAGCAAATATCATTTGCATTTGTACATACATATATGTAGCGCTATTCTGAAACAAAGAAATGTTGCCTAGGGTTTAAGATTACTCTTATC
>JAOBAS010000057.1:17867878-17885817 GCA_025311575.1 Elanoides forficatus
TTAAGATTACTATTAACATTAAAAAAAAAAAAAAAAAAAAATCTTTTTTTTTCCTTTGAAAACGTCCTGATCCAATTTGAACAAAGGTTTGTTTGCATCCCTCCATAAAAAACCCTCATAGAAAAATTCTGGAGAAAGACAACATCTAATATGAAATACCATAGCTTTTCATGCAATAAACCATTACTTAATAAACTCTATATTCTCTACAGAGTGATGGCGAGTCTTAAAATATGCATGAATACTCCATTGCTTGTATTGGATTTTGCTGTGATGTAAAACATGGGACGTGAAGTACCCTTCCACTTCCTCCTACCACTGGCCTTTAGGTAGTAGGGTCAAAATGCTGCTGCTGACAGTCTTGTGTGTATTTGAAACACTCAGACCTTTGAGAGTGCAATGAGCTGCTTCCCTGAGCTCTGGAAATGCTTATATGTATCAGATGATATATTGATATCACTATAGACTGCAAATTTACTTGTAAATCATAATTTAGTATTTCACTTTAATGGAAAAAAGGAAACCTCAGTCCAGGATCAGGCAAATCTGCTGGGGCACATTCAACCAAGAAGGATTTTTCTTAAAATGGAAAAGACATTTGACTGCAAATTCACAAAAGGCACTAAAGTATTCATGGCTAGTTCTACCACAGTATTTCCCATAGAGAGTCATTTAGACATGAAGAATATGCATAATGCAAATATATTTTTCCTTTTTATCTGGGCCTTCCCATTTACTAAGGTTAGAGGACAAGACTTATGCCCTTTTGTGCAATAGAAACAATTACTGCAATTTTTCAGTTTGAGTACTGTGGTATTTTCCGACCACAAAGCCATCTGAATCCCTTGGATTTCTCTGCTTGATGCATAGTTTAATCAAGTGGATCACTTGGACTGTGGAAGAGCAGACCGTAGAGACAGATCCAGGCCGAAAAATATCTGTAAGCTGGGTTCAAATATGAAAGCTAGGGGATGGTTAAGCCTAAAATTTGGAATCGGCCAAATTTTCTAGAACGCTATTTCTAGTACTGTTTCAATTTTTTTCGTACTATGATATTTCGCTTGCTGCACAGCAACTTTGAGGAGGAAACACAGAACAAATATTTCATCTTCTAATGAATATCCACACTCAGAGTTGTAAATGGCCATCATCCACCAAGATAAACCGAAGAAAGCTGCCATGCTATGTGTAAGGTAAGAAGCAAAATATGCAATTTAGGCACTATACAGTTTTATTAACCTGAACTCATGTTTCTTTGCATGTAATGCCACAGGGACTAAGCTTAGCCTTAGTATTTCCAAGGCTGTATAGGAAAAAGTCTCAAATTTTTCAATTCTTGAAGCTGATAGTTAAATAAAGGGCAGGGATTTAATGACAGAGTAAATTCTGCTTAGAGGTTGTAAAGATCAATACAAGTCCCTTCACTTTTGAATAACCGGGGCCTGGCTAAAACTTTGGAGACCTGCGGATCACTGTATATACATAGGTCCCTGTAGCTGTCTGATGGTGTATGAGACATACAACACGGTATCGATCCATTTTCTAATAGATCATAGCTCAGAAACCATGACTGTGGTTTTAAGCATAGCACACACTTGTCTTAAAATCAACAGACCAGACAGTGTCTTCCCCTTTGCCAGCATGGGGACTAGAGCCTGGACAGCCTCAGGACCGTGTAACACAAGTGTGGGCGCATTGCTTGTTTGCAGCATGCTAGATTCATCCTTCCATAGCCTTCAGAAAGGATCTGATGTCTGTCATGATGACATGCAATGGAGAAGATACATTCTGTCAAATGTATGAAATGGAAAATAAGTGAGGAAAAAGCTTGCACAACATGTCCTCTGCTTTTGTCAATGCTTTTTCAGAGTAAAGAGATACAGTAAGGGAAAAAAAAAAAAAAGTAGTATTTTGCCTACATTGTTCATACCAAAGGATTAGATTCTGATATTCATCCTGGTTACTACATGGATGCTTCTGCTGAAGCTGAGTTAAGGGAGCAACAATCACTAAAGGTTCTGTCATACCTGTATAAGCACCAAGTTTGTGCTTCCCCAGCAATTTAAGCTGATGTAACCAGAGAGTACCACAGTAGTCCTCAATTCCTTCCTTGTCTGAGCTGATGCTGAAGTTCACCCAGCTGGGTGGTGAGGTGTCCAGGGATCTCTTCTGGCCTCAGACTGAGCACTGCTTCATTCTGTTGGGTTAGATCTCAGCTGGATGCTCTCCTGGTACCAGCCTGTGCAGGGCAAGAGAAGAGGAAGGCAGCCCCAGTTGGCAATTAGTGTGATTTACACCGCTGTGGCCATCACTCACAGCCTCATTCAGAAGGGAGGAGACCTATTCCCAGTTCCCCTTTCCAGTTCAAGTGAGCTTACACTAAACAACAACAGAATAAATCCAGGCAATGGGAGCTGAAACACAGTGGTCCACACCACCTCCTTAGCCCTTCTTGTCTCTCAAAAATACTGTAACTTTATACCAGCAGCTCAGATGAAACACCTGAAAATGATCCAAATTGATATGCATAGCTTTCCAGGACTCTAAATTACTAACTTTGGTGATGAGAAGAGGTTTTTCTTATCACTGGGCAGAACTCAACATTTTCATCCCATTTGTGGAATAAGTAAAGTGAAAGCCCAGCTCTCCTGTAGTCCTTGGGATTATAGCTGTTGGTGAAGTTGGGACTGTACCAGGAAGCTCCATCAGGCTGCTGAAGGAAACTGCATAACCGGCCCAGATCCTAAATCCCCCCAGGATTCCTTTTTCATGCTCTACACAGAACTTCAGGATTTCTTGCAGCAACGACAATAAAAAGGTAACGGGGATTAAGCACCATTAACTCTATGTTTATGGGCTGTTCTGTTTATAACTCAGTCTTCTCACACCAAAAATAATAAACACTGGAGTGGTAGTTTTCTCAAGAATTGAACTAATGAAAAGAAAATAAGTATGTGATCTTTTGAAGCACCATAAATACTATTGGCTTCCAAAGCATTTTAAAGAAATATGTGTACTTTCTGTGTTTAAATCAACATAAATAAATCAGCAATCCAGAAAAATGGATTACTTATGACATTCATTTTTCCATTGTGTATTTAAGCCCTCAGGAAGGTCCATTTTTTGTGTTCAGACCTCGTTGGTTCTTTGCGACTCTTTTTCTAATTTCCTTAAGACTGCGTTTCCACAGACATGGAGCTATTCTGTAAAAATGATAAATCGGCCTGTTAGAGATATTCCAAAACTCTATTCTTCATGTCTATGTATAGCACTGAAGTGCATGCTTCTTGGAAGCATTAATAGCTGCATTTCATTTTACTATATAAATATTTAAGGTTTGTAATTTCTCTGTTGCTGACACTGCCAGTGCCAATTCAATGTTTCATTATCAGTTCCTAGTATACACATAATCTTGTCAGACTTTGTTTCCAATAAATATAGCATGATATATTTTGAATATTTGAATAGCTGAGTGCATTCTTATTGCTTTCAGTCATGATCTGCTTACAAATTCCCAGCTAAGAAGTACAGCCACATGGAACAATAACCTGCAAGTATTGTGCCAATATATTTTCATTAGTCAGTGACACTTAGCTGCAAAAAAAAATAAAAAATTAAACTACATCCTCCAGAAACAAGTCAACTTGGCTCTTGGATCCCCACATAAGGATGAGCCACATCCAGGACCCATATTGTTATTGTTTCAAAGTTGTAAGTGGGTAGTTCAAATTTAATTTGCCCATATCCGTTCCTTCTTCAGTGATTTGCCAATCTCTTTCTCCATCTTTTTAGAGTTTCCTTGTGCATGAATAGCCAGGAGAAACGGTCGCTCTCTTAGCTGTTCTGGGAAATCAATCTCACAACAGGTATTTATTAATGGTCTCTGATTTTGAACTGCCTGTGAATTCTGCACCTTTCTGAATGCTGCAAGGTGTTTTATCAAAAGTGAAGATAATTTGGGGGAAGTCACTCCCTTCATGCTAGATTAAAGCAAGTGTAATTTTAGGTAATATGGGAGCACTTTGTGAGGCTCCCGGGGATGCATAAGTACATTTAGATCTACTGAATGGCTCTGGAGTAACGCAATATTTTGTGGGAAGTACCCAGGCTCCAGTGCAGAGGAAAAGAGGCAAGAGCACAGGTAGGAAGTGAAACTGCTTTCCTCTAGACAAAGCGTCCTAAACCACGATAAATGAGAGCCCTACCTGACCTCGCAAAACAGAGGTCCAAACGCCAGCTGCCTCCTGACTCCCTCCCAGCCAGCCTCGAGGCTATTCCCCCGTTTTCCCTTCCACACCTGGTGCCAGCGTGGTGGATCCTTAGCTGTCTGCTGATGCACTTCCAGAACTCTTAATCTGGAGTTGATTAATGCATTTCTTAATTTCTGGTTCTCAGAACTGAGTGAGGGTTGATAAGGGGACACTGTCTGTCAATGAAAAAGGTTTCTGGCTCATAGCAGTTGGAGGTTGTGAGGGACAACAATGAAGAATCATGACTTGCATGCATCCTATGAGCTCAGACTCCCAGCAGGAAAAAAATAAATCTGAATGCTATTGTTAATTTTCAGGATTTTAAGCCTGAACTCAGAACTGCTGAAGTCTAATTTGCACTTTTTGAATGCTTCAGATTTTAGCAGTACTGCTCTTATGACGAGGTCCTCTTTCTGCGAGCTCATGGCCAATGCCTTTATTATTGCCTGTTCATTTTTTCATTCATTAGGGTTTTTTTTTAATTTTGTTTTTTCTTCTTTTTTTTTTTTTCCGCCTGGTAATTTTGTCTACATGTATAATTTCTTATATTTTTATTTTCCTGGAGTTTGTGGACGCACAGCAGCCCAGGCAGAGTTCCTCTGCAGTGACTCTGGCTGGCCATCCTGGACTCCTTCACTGCACAGCTGCAGTTCAGTCTGACAGTTTCTGAAAACTGGATTTACCGCTTGGGCAGGTTCCAGTGGTGACTGCCTATTGCCCTGTAACAGATCTGGTACGCACATCCATTTCACTCACATAACTCATTCGTAGGGAGTCCAACAATTCAAGGAGAAGTCCATCCCCTTCTGTGTCTGAGCTGCACTGTCCAGTCATGCATGCACAGAAAATATGACTCACTGGCAATATTAGAGGCCTGTGAAAATGCATATTTGTAGATCTGGCTCGTAGACGCCGAGTAAAACATCTCGGTCCCTTAACTGTCCCTCCAGGGCAGTTCCTGCCAGACTCTGTTTACCTGCTAACTGTGTGCTTTGGCCTCCAACGTGCCTGATTAGCTTCTGTTTATTCTTTTCTGCCATCTTAAATAGTGCTGGACTATGGAGAATGCAAGGGCTAGTTACAGAAGACCACAACTAAAAAGCTATTTGGTTGCCAAACTGAAAAATTTAGAAAAGTCCAAATTTAGACTAGAGTTGGATCCTACTCAGCCATTCCGTGGGCTCAGGTAGAGACATTTCCCACCAACATAAATGTCTTCTGCTTTCCATGCATGCAACAAGTCATGTCCCAGGAGATGGGTTATAAACAAGGCTTTCTTTAGTGATGGTTGTATTGGAGCAACTGCAACATTGGCCACTACTGGCAATACAGACTGGTCAGGTTTTCTCTCTGCCCGGCAGCTCATGGTTCATGGTCAGAGACCAATTAACACTGGGATGTGGGATACCCAGGCCCAAACCCCTCTGACCTCTCTGGAGTTAAGACTGAATTCTGTATATTTCACAGATGAGATGAAACTCAGATCTCTAACAACCAGTATCTCCTCTTTGCTGCTGGGTTTTGTGCAAGAAAAGAACTGTCTAGAGTTGATACCAGGTCTTTGGAGAGAATCCAAGGCTGTATATACCTAGAAGGAAATAAACACCCTCCCCCAGCACTGTAGAAGTCCTTTTAAGGGCAGAGATTTCTAAGCCTGATATTTATATATAAACTTCTTAAGTACCTTACTCTCCTTTAGCACTGAAGTAGGAAACAGTCCAAAATGTTAGGTTTGCAGGCACATTTACAGTGCTGAGCAATATTAACTAAAACTACCCCTGAAGTCCTGTAATACACAAACAATATTTTTTATTATTTTTATTAAACTTTATGTTGCCAAAACATGTGAAGATCTGCAAGACTATACACTATCTCACTGAGAACAAACTAAAAAAAGAGGAAGACACCTCTTTTGTACCACACAGCTCACCAGGCAACGTGCACAGCCTCACAAAGAACATCATTTGCCCCTCAGAGCTCTCTGCTGCTTGGACCATAATTTGGTCCTTGCAGCTCGCTAATCAGCTCAGTTCCTCTCTCCTCTGAAACCAACTGATCTCTTACAATGATATTTAGATGGGTGTTCTGGGCTTTACTGGGCAGGCTGGTGAATAGCCACATAGTAGGTGACAACCTCTTCTCTCAAGGGTCATACGTGAATTCCATTTAGATCCGCTACAATGAGAGGAGAAGCCCCTTATAATCATATTAACAAGTTTTGAAAATGTATTTCAGGTTTATCACACTTTTATTTGAGTTAAAGCCCAAATTAGTCAGGAGCTGTCCTCAAAATGCAGTACTTTTTTAAAGGTTCTGTTGTCTATTTATTCTCTCTTTGGAGAAAAAAATGTGTGCAAGTATCTCCTCTCCAAAGACAGATAAACCTTTCTGTCCCAAGGGACAGACTAAGGGCTTGACCTCTTGCTGGGTGAATGCAAATGCAGCCAATGATGAATTAGGCATGATGCACAGATGAGGGGAAATAGAGTAGAGATGGTGGTGAAGAATAAAAGATGTGGAAATATTAGAAAGGCAATTCAACAAGGACTAGTGTGCAGTATGGTGGGGAAAGGAGTAGAGGGCTTATTTTCAGCCTGGGCTAGCTTTTTTGTTTTCACTTGCTGGACATTTCAAGTGGTTTGAATATTTATTGGCTATAGCATTTAATCCAAGATATATTTTTTTTTGCTATCCAATAAAATGACACAAAGAAGAGCTGAGTAAACCTAACCTTTATGCATTTAAAAAGCCAACCTTGAAATCATTTGTCACTAATGGAGGAAGTCACTTTCCCTTCAGAAATCCTGATCGTGTTTGCATAAACCACGTGTGAAGCTGTGGTGAAGCACTGCCTCACACGGCAGGTACCCACAGCTCAGAGGCATCGTCTTAATTCACCCCGAATCAAGTGAATAACTCCTGTAAAAAAGACTATAATAAGAAAATGTGACATAGGGGTGGACTCAGCCATTGGGCTGGCTTCAACTGCCTCATAGGCTTCAGGTTTAGGACCAGAGGTACCGTTACGATACTGAAGGGTTTTTTTATTAAATCTACCCAACACAGTGCCTAAATTGTGCCGTGACATGCTGTTGCAGCTGACAGCTGAGCTCGGGGAACGGAGTCACCTCTTGCTCTGTTGTGCCCCGCACGGCAATGTTTGTCCTTACCCTCCGCAGCCCCGGGGCAGGGGCATGTCCCACTGTCAGCGAGCTCGTCCTGCATCTTCATCCAGGACTGCAGTGGTGCATTTCAAACGGTGCTCCCCGGCCTGAATGTATATAATCCAGATCTGCATTTCTGTGGGCTCGAGGATGTTCCGGTCCACCAGAAAGCAAGTGGAACCTTGAGCGTGAGCCTGGTTGAGGTTTAAACCCACCCCTGGTTCCGTCAAAGCTTACCTCAAAGGGTGGCCTTAACTGCAGGTGTAGCACACGCAGACCTCCCTGTAGAACAGGGGAAGTTGTTGGTAGAAGGGCAACAGAGCTCTGTGCTGGCAACCAGCATTTCAACGGGATGAGACACCTTCTTGTGAGCAGAGCCGTCTGTAAAGCGCTGGTGAGACAGCACAGGACAGATCTGATCGTTAGTGGGAAATGCTGTAGCAAGCACTAATCAATGCAGTTAACAGAGTTATTTAAACTTTTTTGCTTACAGATTGTCAGGGTAATTAAAAAAAGAGGTTGTGAGAAAATTAGCCAGCTATCCTAAAACACTTCTACTTTTGCTCCATTATTTTAAGTCTCTTCTTTGCCTCAACCAAACATTACTAAGGCATGGGCCATGGTACATGGGTTAGTAACATTCCAGATCACATCTTTCACAATAACATTTTTCCCTTTTGCTATTAAATCTCTGGCATAGCCATAGTGCCTGGAAAAAATGTAAAAATAAAAAGGCAAATAAAGGTGAACTACGTTCTTCTTATGATTCAACATATTTCAGTACTAATACTTTCTTTAAAATAAAAGTGGTTTCTTCAATTAGCTTATTTTTACAGAGGTTATAAAAAGCAGAAACTAGATCAATAATCGTAATGGTTACAGGATTTGTTGAGGCTTTCTTCACAACAAACAGCTTGATTTCAAAACAGTTGATTTCAAATCTTTGGTTGACGAATAGGATATATGAAAGAATTTTCACCTCAGTATTTAAATGCTGATTTCCTCATAATGTAAATGGAAATAGTGTTTTCTTCAGCAGCATGAAGAGAAATGGTTTGTTGTTAAACCGTTCTATATAAGATGATGAGTGGAGGATTTTTTTTTTTCAAATGCAGCTTTTTGTTGCTTCCAAGAATCATTCTGCATCACTGAAGTGGAAAACGTATGTGTGCTCTTCTGGACTGGTAGGGTTTCCCTGTTCCACTCCCTGCTCCCGTCGCTCCCTCGCCGATCTCGGTGCGAGGTTGTGTGACCTGGCCCTAAGCATCATATCTTGGTCTTTGGGAAAAGGTGCTACTTCAGCTGGGGAATTTGAAAGATTACAGTAGGTAAGCCATGAAATGAAGAAAGGATGTTTTCAAGACAAACCCCACTCATTAACTGCTAGAAAGCTGGGGGTAAAAAAGGCAGGCTGCAAGTTTTTTGGGCATTAAACTCTACAGATTATAGCTGCCGAGTGGATGTTCTTCAAATTAATGGCAAGTTGAAAAGAACCCATTTTAAAAAGGTGGCTTTGTAAAGGACCCATGGATTCAAAACATGATTTCTGCTCAGTTCACTTGACAGTACAGGTTTTTCACACAGGTTTGTGTTAATAATTTATGTAGACACAAACTCTTATATGCCTTATAAAAATGGAGCACAGCTGGATTTTTGCATTTACAATCCACCCTCTGTATACAACTCAGAGTGAAAAAGCTTTATGTGCTGAAGTAGAAATCATAGGGAAGCCTCTCTGTAAATTTAGTTCTTATTGTGAAGAATCTGAATGCACCCTGAAGCAAGACATGGGTAGCATTCACCTTTCGTTTTTGGTTGTTTGCCTTAAATTCCCGTGGAGGACCTTAAGGAGCTCTACATCACCTTGTATCCTGTAAACATCCGCAGTAGTACCATTTTAATGGTCTCTGTGAATGTTTGTGGTTTATTTAATGGGGGAAAAAAATAACTTCTATAGCCGTGCCAGCCTTCCAGGTGCAGCCTGAGAGGAGTAAAGGAGGACTGACTCCTCTTGCCACTTAGCAGACCATTGGACGTGGTTATTATGATACGCCAGAGTCAACCCTGGGGATCACAGCTGCTCATCTTAACATATCTAATGAAGTGCAGAGGGGAAAATTTACATGATAGTCTTAATCAAAGCAGAGCTAAGAAACTAAAATTTCCAGTATTAATTTACTGGTCACGCTGATAAAGAACTTCTATAGAGTCTGAGGCTGAGCTTTTCTAGCACGGACTTTATAGCTGCTGGGACTGATCCAACACCCTTTGCAGTGAATGGTAGTCTCTGAATAACGTGGGATTGCCTCCATTGACTTAAATGGTCTTTGGATCAGGTCCATAATGAATTATTGCTTAATACAGTCCACAAGTGTGACTAAAAATGTTAGATTAAAACCTCAAGGAAGAAAAGGAGGTATATTGCAAACTTCTGTCACTTCATTTTCCATTACAAAATTCCCTATTTAATAAATGCCATTGATTCAGATTGCAGCCAAACACAGTCTGATCAAACCTCTCATTCATAAAAACCAGGACTTTTCACAACCCTCTGCAATGCTTGGGTTCCGTTTTTATGGGGCAGTGATAATGGTGTAGTGGGTGCACTCCAGACTCTCTGCTGGAATCGATCAGGTTACAGGGATGCTCCCAGGCCTATATCATCAGCATAACTACCTGTATTTAATACACTGAAGTGACTGGCTAAAGCTCTGAATAAAACAGAAGTTATGTCCAAACTCTAAAGGATCTCATTAGACGGTAGATTATATCTGATCTAATTAATAGCATCTCATGTGTGAGGATAAAGGTTTCTCATTTTTGTATTTCTTTCAAGTTAGTAGGAAAAATGTAACCATCCATATGACAGCTAAACCTATCTGAAAACATATGAATGTGGGACTTATCTAATTCACCTGGAGCAACAGTTAACAGACAATAAAAGTCAGACCGTAGTCAATGTATTTACCAATAACAGAGTGTGTCAGGCTACTGAAATAAGCTTTTCAGGAACTTTTAAATTCCTATATTTAACATTTGGGCACTCCAGAAATTCCCACCTAATCCTAAATTTCTACAGCGTGAATGCAAACACACGGCTAGTTAAGTCCTAAAAACTCTGGGCTGATCCCCGACATAATCTGACATCCCATCCATAAGCACAAAGCAGGCATGCCTGCCAAAATCTCCCCGTGAGAAGAAAAGCCCTCGCCGCTCTGAGTAGGCATTAATGCCAAGCAGGCATTAAATTAACAACAGTGGAGTCCTTTTGTCTCCCTTTCCTACCACCCCTTCTCCCACCCAGGAGGGACGGTTAGCCAGCAGCGGGGCTGAACGTCGAGCAGCCCAGTGCTGCTCGGGCCGGTCTCCAGCCGCTGCTAGAAAGGACTTTTCTTTAAAAAAGAAAACTATAAGCAAGAGGATGCAAATATTCAGCCTCCTGGTTGGTAACAGGCACTTTCTGGGTGACCTGAGGTGACCTGAGGGACAAAACACAGAAAACTCTGTTCCTCCGACTTTTCTGCTAACGAGGAAAGGCAGTTTTCGCCGCAGCGTGGCAGCTGCTGTGGAAGGTGCTCCGTGGCACCCAGCCCTCCTGCCCGCTGTGTGTAGCACCGGACACCTAGTGCAGCAGCTGTGAATTCAACCAGGCTTCCACGTTAAGTGTTGCTGCTCTGAATATCCCGTTACTTCATTCCTGCTTTGGGAATGCATATCTAAAAGTGATGGCATTTCCCTTCTGTGGTCTAGAAGGCAAGACGCAGGTCACTGTCACCTCCTCTTCACGGTGACTGGATAGGTGGAGAAGGCTCGAGTAATGGATGTTTACACTGACCCAGCGATGCCCTCTTAGCTTGTGAAAAGATTTTGCAGTGAGCTGTATGAAGGTTTTTTGCTTAAATTCTGCTAGGGCCTAAGAAGCAGCTTTAAAACGGCATCTTTCTCTGCGAGTACTCTGCATCAGTTGAGCCAATTTACAAATAGAAGTATCTTGTTTTGTCCCCACTGCCACTTCTGCTAGTTTAGCTGCGGATCTGAATATCAAGCAGAGTTATTTTGTTCCTTGTGGACCATCGGCACTAATACCGGTTCTCCATTAGCAAGTTTGTTAACAGAGCTGTCAGGGAGTATGAGTCAGCACAGTCATGGGTTCTTTCCCAATTAGCTGATTTGTGCCATAGGTTTTGTAGAAAAAGGAGCGAGGGGGGGAACAAAAGGTTAGTAATAAACTGAAACAAGAGGACACGGGCACCAAGCAGCAGGTGCACCAAGGGAGAAGGAGTTTTGCAACCCTGAATCCCAAACAAAACTCCAACAAGTACCCCAGGCTCAGAAAGGTGCTATCGAAGGTTACAAAGCCGGCGTGTGCTCCGCTGTCCCCGAGGCAGGGCTGCCCCTGTCTGGCAGTGACGGCTTTACCATCTCGTGTCAGAGCCTTCAGCAGGGAGCAGATACAGCCCTAACCCTCAGCTGGAGCCAAATGAGTCTGCGCATACGGGTGGTACCTGAAGAGCCAGTTTGGAATTTACCCTGTTTTCGGAAAAAACAAAGTTTCTTGTGTGCATTTAAGTATATTAAATATCTATTTACTTGATCCTAACAAATTTTAGACTTGGGACAATATCCAAATTTAACATAAGGACAACTCTAGAGAAAATGATGTGTTTTTCCCTGAAATGTCCCGAAAATCAGTGGCTGGCTCAGAGAGAGATGCTCTAAATGACCCCCTCGATGAAGAGGCTGCAGTATGCAGCCCCCCCTGACCAGGTAGCAGAGGAGCCAGACTAGAGAGGCTTGCTTGGAGGGCTACAGTTGCCTCCAAACACACAAGGCCTCATTCTGCTCTCAGACCTTATTAAATATTTGGGCATTGGACTGCAGATGCAAAGCTGAGGAAACCCAGGCTATATCACTGCTGCTGCCCATGGAAGTAGGTGCTAACTTTCGTGGTTATGAAAGAAATCTTGAAAAGCCTGGAGCAAAACACCTGAGAGGTGTGACTTTTCCCATTCATCTCCATCAACTGTTAATCCTGAAATCTAAAAGTGAAAATTTAATTACCGATGTTCATGATTTCACCACAAACAGTTTTCATAAAAACATAGTGATTTGCTTGTCTGAAAATCTTCACCTGCTTTATCCTTCCACAAATCTTATTTTTGCCAAAACAACTTTAACTTCTAGTTGCCCCATCTTCCATAACCCACAGCTTACTTGATTCTGAAAGGAGAGGTTAAAATATTTCAAATTTTAAATCGATATGAATAGCCTAGGGTGACTGTGATGACTTACTGCATTCATTGGCTTTTTGGTCTGGCACACCAGAACACAGCAGAATGTTGTCCCTACCAAGGGACACAGAAAACTCTGGCTTCGAGATGCATCTCAAGGCAGTCTGGTGAGTACTTTTTGCTGTCTTGCATGCAACAGGCCTAGAATTTAATTTTAACCAGTACAGGATTTATAGTCTGTTAGTAATTTGCCTTTTTTTTTTTTTTAAATCCAAAATTGCTCTTTCTACACACATATAAACACACATGTACTCCCACGCATGCCTGATTAATTTTGATATATCGTTCTCACAATGAAGAATTGTTTACTGGGAAAGATTTTTGGAAAAAAATTGCAATAGTATTCCCAGGATTCTGTATTGCCCGCTACAGCTAGAATGGGAATCCATCAAATAGACAGATGCATCATTTTCCCCAAACATTCTCAAGTATGATCATCACATCAGCCTTTCATCTATCATCACTCAGAAACAAAGATTTACTCCAAACTCAACCTTTTACCATAAAAAATGAGTTATTTGCCCCTTTCAAATTGAGTATGGGAACATTAAAGGCCTTAGTATTTTCCTCCCTTAAACTCAATGCATGTGACTTTACTTGAGGATATGATCCAGTATCTCAGCCAGAAATATGTTTCATCTTCATTGAGAAGAAATTAGTTAAGTTCAAAGTTAAAACAGTGGTTTCTTCAGCATAATTCTGTGATGATGTTAATTTTGGCCTGAATGAAATATCGTTTATCACCATTAAAGCAGAAAGTGGAAAACACACAAGCTAATTAGATAGTTTGCCGTAAAAATATTGCTATTGAACAAGTAAAGTTAAAATGTTTTACTGACATAGTATGCCCATTTAAAATTAAGGTGAAATCAATGCTTATGATAACTCGAAGAACATTATGATTGTGTTTGGAGCTTTTGGGAAATCATCCAAAAAGTCTTGTTTTGGAATATTTCTTCAATATATTCTCGTTAATGCAGAAATAGTTGAGTGTCCTGGAGTTATGAGACGTCAAGGAGTAACAGGGTGGTATGCTCCTTTCTGATCAATAAATCTCAGCTTTGTCTATTAAGAACAGAATAAAACAAATTAATTCAACACGCATTCCTGTGAATGAATGAGTTTCACCCTGGATTGAGACTTTTCCTCACATTCAGACAAATTCGGATGATACACTGCCCCATTGCTTTCAGTTATATGTCTCAACACCCTCAGCTCACAAAGTACTGGGAATTTCAGAAGCAAGCCAGTCAGGATTTCTGCTGCAGAAAAGCAGCTTGGATCATTCACTCTAATCTGAACAAAATCTCCAACCTCAATTTATGACTGCTTCTGTTCGTTTGCCATTTAATACTCTTGGCAGAGCTCCACCGGAGCCAGCATCCTACCACATCCTAAGGTCAGACCTCATACATACTTGATGATAACCCCCCTGAACAAATCGACGGATGCACGGGTCTCCTTCCTTGTCAGAAAAGAGCAGTTATAACTATCAGTCTGTACAATTATCCATATAGTTATTTTACCTCTTTATACAACCTCAGTCACTAGCCCTGCTTCTTACATGCGTGGGTGACCCGGGCAGGCGAACTCAGGAGAACTCCACCAGAGCTCTGTCAAAGCCGGTAGAGTCAGGCTTGATTCATGCCAACTGCTAACCTCACTTTTCTCCCTTTCTCTTCCTCCCCCTTTCCCTCGCACGTGCATCCATCAGATGGCAGAAAGTCATTTCTCATTGCGTCTGTTCTTATGCACTAAATCCGACAAAGCTCATCCCCTCCTCAAGAAACTTTGCTACCGGTAATCCACAGTTCCTGTCCCTCTCTCACGTCTGTAGTAGCCAGCCAGAGGAGACAGTAACAGTCAAAGGGATTTGCCCTTCAGCTGCTAACATTTCCCTAGTAAGTTGTTTTATTCAAGTATGATTTTACTGTCTGTTACAAGTGTGAAAACCTGTCTTCCCAAAGGCTGCATGCAGCCTATGCCTTCATTACAAATGACCCGCACCATGTTACTTTTGTTCTGTGCATGTCTCCCCCGGTCCCCTTCTTATTACTGTCTTCTGAACATTTGCTATTTACTACTATTTTCCCTAAACCAGGGGTTACCGGAAGCTGAGAAAATACATCGTGTAAAATCCTCGCAGTATATTTCTCATTTCTTACAACCTTTCCTGGGGCATATTCAGAAAGAGCTGAATGGTCTTTTGGTCTTACCCAGCACGTCCATTCTCACGTCACTGAAGTATGTGTTAGTCTGTAGCCCACAAAAGGTCTTTTCTGTCTGCAACAAGGGAAGAGTTCCTCATTCCCTGCTCTAGAGGTGTTACTAGACGTGTGTCTATGTGTCAGGTAGTATGTAACACCTCTTTGGGCAAAAATGGCAAGCTCGTGTCAGAAGAACATTTTGCAGCTGCATGTGTTGGGGAAACTATACGATAAACATGAATGATATTTTGAATGATCAATTTGTTTCCCATCGAAAGTGAACAAATGGAGTAACTATGAAAATGGCACTTTGGCAGCAATGACAGATTAAGCTGGGTGTGCCAATTTGTATGACAAGAAACATCACTAGATGCAAGTCAAGACATCGAGTAACAGGAGAAACTTTTGGAATTGGGAGAGCGGAGTGACAAACATCCTTCCAAAGAGGGTATGGCAAAACGCTGCAGACAGCCTTAGCCTGTCAGAGTTGTTATAGGAAAGCAGAGATGACCTGACAAAAGCTTATAATTTTGCTGGCAAGCACGGCTCCCATACTGCTCTGCTGTGCTGTGACACCTTGTGTAAAGTTACAGAATGAAACAGAAGAGAAACCTCATTACCACTCTCAATAACGCAGTTCCTAGAGTGGCTCTGTGCCAGTTTACACCAGCAAAGTCTTGCTGTGGGGCTGTCTGAGGGCTCCTTTTTTAAGTGCTTGCCTAGAAAGGGAATTCCCACCATCACTGCATTGGGATAGTAACTGCTGAAAGATAAATGACCTTCACAAGCACAAAGGACTCTCCACTGATGCCTGTGCTACTTACAGCTAAATTTGTTGCCCATGTATTTAGAGGGTCCATTTGTTCCTGTGGTGGTTTCAGGACCTTCCAGGCGATCCAGAACTGTACCCATTCAACCGGGTCTTTATTGCAAAGACTGAGTCTGGAGATGAAAGGGAGGTCCTTGGAAGGAGCCATATCTGCCAATATGGATAGCATGGACTATTCATATTGCAGTTTCCATCTTTATTTTAGCCTTAATAGGTACTGGTGGATCCCTGCTTCCCACCGTGGGCTCAGATGTGAGTTGTGCAGGTAGGAAGGTAGAATCACTTGAAGAAATCTCCTCTCAAGACTTCACCTCCTCAGAGCATCTACACCACTCATTGCTAAGTCAGTCCACAGCCTGAAGATCATCTCTGACTGCCTACATACCCAGGACCACAGTGTGAAATTGTAATTATGGCAAAAATAGTTTTTTTAAAAAAATCCAAGCATCCCTCTGAAGTCCAGGAGGTCAAGACTCTTGGACTAATAGGAGCAATTATAGAGCGAGTTCATAATATCATACTGTCACTTGCATTTGTATTCAAGACAAATGATACGGTTTGACAGGAGCAATTGGTGGCCTTGGAAGAGCACCCTAGTTCTAGTGCAGAGAAAGCTCTGGCTGGATTTTGGCTCTGATACCAGCACAGAGATCCCAAGGAGTATAACCCCAACGCAGTGCACCTTGGACTAGAACACTTGCAGTGATCACCCGCTGCAGTCAAAGAGCTTTGCTCTCCTGCAGGGAAATGACAACATCAGATTCAGGAAATGATAGATAAATAAACCCACACAGTTGGGTGAATAATTTCCCTATTCTATTTAGCACTGGGAACATCTTGGCTGGAGTAAGTGTGACTGATATCCAGCATACGTCAGTAAACCTGTGGGCTCTCTTGGGAGAATTTATTGAGCACTGGATGTGGATGCTGTACACGAGATGCTTGGGGTTATTTTTTTCAAAAAGGGGAAGGCTGAAAAGAGAGTTGATAATTAGTTTTGGCTATATGCATGAGATATAGAAATCAAAGCAAAAAGGAATTTTTTTCCCTCCCTAACAGGGCTAGGACAAGTAGCAGTGAGCTTAAACGGCAGCAGAGGAAATTTAGGATAGACATGGGCTAATGTTTCCTGATGAAAAGGGCAGCTAACCATTCCCCCACTGGAGGACTGTAAAGAGTAACTTAACAACCACAAGAGATCCAAGACCTTGCCCGGAAAAAAGACAGAGGGTAGGTAGTCTCTTCTGGGTCTGTTTTTTAAACTTCTAAGAGGTTTTGTGAAACTTTCTGTTGGACTGGCTTTGCCTGCTTGAAAATGTCTTCCTTGGTGAGCCACAAAGCAAAATCCCAGTGAAAGTGTCAACCAGTAGAGATTATTTGCGTAGCTGCAGAATACAGACATAATGCTAGAAGATGCTAAAGTCTTCAGGATTTACAGCAAAGGAATGATAAAAAAAATGGGTCCTAGGATTTAAAAATGTCACTTCTGAGCCTCAATTTTTCTAAATAGTACCTCAATCTTTCATTTTCTATTACATGTATGTACAACTATTACACCTAACAAAAAATGAACAAGCAAACAAAAAGAGTGCTTCTGAGCAGCAAAGAGAAATGCACTTTATAGCATTATTGTGTTTGCACTCATGGGAAATGCAGAGATGCTACAGTGATTGCAGTGCTGGATGGAAAAGGGCATTTATTCTGAAAGTACGAGAGTCACCTGTCCTTGACCCTCTCTTTCCAGTAAATCAATATCGCACCTGGCATTATGCATACCACTAGATTTTTAGCTAGCTTTGACATCTAGTTATTTTCAGCTTGAATTGAAGTCCTTCATTCACTAGTTCCAGTTTTCCCCAGGTTTTTGTACAAAACCTTTTTTTCCCCCAGGTTTTCTCATAATGAAAATTGTTTGCTGATTCACCAGGTAGCTTTCTGACAGCTATTGTGAAAGAACAAAAGGTGGCTTATCTCTTCCTCATTGACAATATCACCTCGACTTCAACATGTTTCCAAATTGTTGTGCTTTGTCTTCTGTATGCTTTTAATTACAGCTCTTGTTCCTTTGGAAGAGTGGGGTTTGCTTCCCTCCCTCCCAGGGGCTGTCCTGTTTCTCCTAAAGCTTCTCTTCTCTTCTCTTCTCTTCTCTTCTCTTCTCTTCTCTTCTCTTCTCTTCTCTTCTCTTCTCTTCTCTTCTC
>JAOBAS010000057.1:17885917-17911237 GCA_025311575.1 Elanoides forficatus
TTCTCTTCTCTTCTCTTCTCTTCTCTTCTCTTCTCTTCTCTTCTCTTCCCTTCTCTTCCCTTCTCTTCCCTTCTCTTCCCTTCTCTTCCCTTCTCTCTTCTCCCCTTGCTATCTCGGTATGGACAGGATCTTCATTACTCTCTGATTATGTCACCTCTCATTCATTAAGAATGCTCTCTGTCCATCTCAGAAAAAGTGTCTCAAGGATTAGGGCTATATCTATCTAGGTGTTTTGGAGCAGGGTCAGTGCCATCCTCAGATCCCCACTCATTGTGCCCTCACCGTGGTGCAGGTAAGACCATCATAGCCTTACTCCACACATCAGGTGCCTCTAGAGCTGCACCAAAGACAAAGAGAAGTTTGGATAACCTTAATTTAGCAATTAGTGTGATAGTAAGGGCCAGGAACATTCCAAGGTCCTTCAGCAGCTCTAGCTGTTAGTAAGTGGTATATCTTAACTGCCAGGAAAGCAAGGACGGGCTGGAGGGTGGGGGCTTTGTCTCCCCTCATCTCCTTCCTTTTAGAAGCATTTTCTTGCCATGCATCCTCAGAGACAAAGTTAATATGTCCTTACTAAACGTACGGGTACCACAGGATGATGTTTCCTAGGCAACATTCCTACGGAAAAGCAGACTACTGACCATTCTCACCCTGCTCTTGTGAAGTCAAGCAATAATTTCATTTATTATTCTTCAAAAATGTGGTGGCCACTCTGCAGGTGAAAAAGAAGAAAAAGTAGCCACCGGTATTTAAGAAGAATCACAAACTGGTCTTTACACACCGCTCTTCAAGACAGCACAGCTGGCAAACTGCTCCGTAGGCTCAGAATCATTCCTATGAAAATTAGCATCAGCTATGAGATCTAGGTGTTCCACAACTGAATAAACTATAACTAGCCTTCTTATTTAAACTAGCCGCAAAACCCCATGTCAGCAGCCGTAGATGGAGGTGACGATAGTCTCCAGGCTCTGTTGCAGGAGGCTTGTGCTGACCGCTGAGGTCGAAGTAACGCACTTCGGATGCGCACAGGGCTGCACGAATGCTAAGCGCTGTTACTGGAGTGCTCCCCTTTTCTCCGCATCTGTCTCTAGGGCACCGTGAAATTTCTATTTATTTTTGTAAGCTAATTCAACCCTGCCTCCCTGATAAGCATGGCTTTAAACTTAATTTTTCTTTTCTTTTTCGGGGAGGAGGAAAGAAGGAAGCAGTGAAGGAAGCATTGCGCACTGATGTAATCAAGCACGGGAGAGAAAAACAAAACCTCTCCAGCAACAGGTGGCACCTAAACGAAGGGTGAACAAGGCAGTTAGTCGATACGCTGGTCCTGTGCTTCCTGGGCTGTCTTTCTCTCCTCAGATTCTTAACTTGACGGACCGTTGATTCCCCCCTTTTTTCCCTTGAGACAGCACTGAAGCCTGTCAGAGGAACTTGCTGTGTCTATTCTTAGCCTCCAGATCTATTGCGGGAGAAGAGAGGTGGGGTTCTTCTGCTAGCTGAGACAAAAAAGATCCAGCTGCCTGCAGGCTGATAAAAGCAAAGCTGCAATCTCCATTTATTTTTCAGTTTTGTATATATGGTGTTGGGCTGCTTCAGCTCCCTGTCACTGCAAGATTTGGCTTATATTAGCAAAGCTCACATTGGGGAGAGCAGCAGTAGGTAACAGGAGAGCTACTGCCACTTTCTTTTTAGAAAAACCACTCCTAACCAAGAAATAACGCCCTCCTCGCAATCACAGCAATTGTATGCCAGAAGCATACAAAAGAATAAAACAGGTGACATGTTTTAGATGGTTCAGACATGGACGTGACACTAAACTGAGGTTGTTATTTTATACTGGGGAGATGGGGACTCCTGCTTTTCTACTTTATCCTGAGCAAACCCTGGGAGAACACAGGCCGCAGAGGGCAAGGTTCTGGCCACCTGCCATCCCCAGGGGATTTTCTGCTCCGGCTCCCCCAGCCTGGCAGCATTTACCAGCACTGTAAAATTATGCAACTGGCTCTAGAGCAGAGTAGATCCTTGCAACTCAGAGGCATTGGCGGTGCAATTCTGAGTACTTGCGTGAGGGAACTTGTGGACCTCACACAGAATATAAGACAAAATATCGTTGTCTTTACGGGTCTTGCCTATGACCCTATGCATTCAACAACGAGGAGGAAAAACTCCCTCCCCTCCACAGTCCCGGAGGGCTGATGCAGGTCACACGTGAATGAAGGCAGCTATTTCACACTTGGCTTGCGGAGGGCACAGTGTGCTTGTCTGGGGAACGGGGGAAGGAGGAGGAGGAGGAGGAAGGAAAACAGCACGGTGGGACGTGAATCTGTCCTTGAATCATTCACAACACTGCTGGATCTAAGTGCAATTCACTGAAGAGGCTTTGTTTGGGGGTTTTTTGTTTGTTTGTTTGTTTTTATCTTTATAACTTGTCAAAGAAAGATTGGAGGTTTTATTACTTTGGGGTTTTTTTGGAGCTCTTACGTCGTCTTTGGTCCTCTCTCTTTGGCTCGGTGTAGTTTGAGACTGCCTAGTTTATCCCCCAGTCCTAGGAAATCCCACAGGCTGCCCTCCCAGTGCCTTTTCAAGTTTTGAGGTCACTCGTTACATACACTGGAAAGAAACAAACTAGATTCATTTAGCGATGACCACGCAAGGCATACCTGGCAGATCAAACCCAGCGCAGATTTTGAAGAGATATGCCTACTTCAGCTTGTGCATGCTATCCCTGATGCTGCTCTACAGATCTTCAGGCCAGTAAAAGCCTAAAATTTATCCCAAGATCATCTCAGATAGTGAGGAAGTGATGAGGATAATTGTTCATGCCTCTTGGTAAGCGTGATTACAAGCCATGATGCTTGCATGAAACCAGAGAGATGCAAAGCAGGCTGAGTGAGTGAAAACTGCCTGTTAGAGGTACTATATTTAGACACATTTGCAGCTCAGGTTCTTAAAAAATTCCAGCAAGAAACAGAAACAATGTTCAAGTCTTGCTGAGGGAACAAGTTTTAAATCAAATAATCTAAAAAGATTTCCCCTAATCATATTTTTCTGAGGAAAAAATATATTTGGAGAGGTGGAAGAGTGTTCTTAAAAAGTGAGCAAGGGCAGCAAATGGATGCACATGTGTCGTTTTATTCCTTTTCTGCTTTGGGCTCAAACGCAGGGTTTGATATGAGTGTACTCAATGACAGAGAAAGGTCCCCTGAATGCAGCTTTTTAAACAGGTTATGGTCACCGTCTTGAGAATTGGTCGCAGAATAGTTTCCCTCACACTTTGGCACAGGAGAAACAGCTTGGGGGTGGTAAAGTTGTTGCCACATATTTGGCATTGGTGGCACTAGGTAGGCTGGTGGGTTTCTCCTTCTCAGGACCCATCTTACAGTCCTTGCAGAGGCTGGTATCCCTGCTTATATCAAGCACACCCTGACTGGGACGTGTCCCTGCAATGCTGTACTTACAGCTTAATGTATCAAAGCCAGCGCACATTAATTTTAATTCCTGTGACTATGCCAAGCTGTAAATTGAGGTGGTTCATGAATCATTCAGCTGGGGAGGCAGCTTCCAGGAGAGAGGCGAGGCAGACGCTTGTGACAGCTAAACTCCCCAGCTACCCAAGGTTTAACGTACCCCTCTAGGGCAGTAGTCTTATTTACTCTGCCTGCTACAGTCCTGCAAAGACAAAATATTACCTCTCCCCTGCAGCTTGTTCAGCTTTCCTCCTCCCAGGAGTTACTCAGAGCTGTCATCTCACCCATATTTGTCCCTAACCAGCTCCAGATGAAACGAGAAAGGAAAGCCAAACAGCTTCAGCTGTAGCTTGCCGGTAAGAAAGCCCTGTTTGGACTGCAAGGGAGCAGAGCTCGTCTCAGCACCTCAGGCAATAATTCAGAGGGACGGGGACAAGCAAGGGCAGGGCACAGGCAGCTGAGTTTTCCCTGGGAAACCTGGCCAGAGTGGTATCAGCCAGGGATTATCCCAGAAGCTGGGAAGGAAGGTGTTGTCTCTCGCTTTCTCAGTCAAGGAGCAGAGTACAGAAGAACTAGAAGGCTTCCGGAGGCCGGAGAAACGTCGGCCAAAGATGGGATGTTGCCTCATCCCTGTATTGTGTGGGCCACAAGCAAGCTCCTTGCCCCTGCAAAGGAGCAGTCCTGATCTGCCTTGTAAAGATTTTATATTTAAGAAACCTCCCTTGAGGAGTAACGCACACCCTTCCCCCATTTCTCTGTCTCCCAAACACAAGGCTCTCCGTCTCCGAGAGAAGGAGGGCAGCTTCCCCCCAGGCTGTGATGCACGGTGGGTGACAATTCAGGCAGGGCTCCCGGGGAGCCCTCCTGCTCCCAGGGTAACTCAGCCCTCGCCTGGCTCCTGGTCCCCGAGAGGTAAAGCACGGACGCCCACACAGCTACAGCTCTGGGAAATGCTTTTTCTCTGGGGGATCCAAAAGCTCAACAGCGGTACCAGGGTCCGGCTCCCTGGAAGTTGTCTGAAGCTCAGCAACCCGGCGTTGTCCTTGGACTCTCCTCGGTTCCTCAGGTTCGAGCAAAAAGCGAGGCAGAGGTATGTCCCCAAGGAGCGCCCCAAACTGAGTGTCTGAGGAGGACATGCTGCTTCTGAATCAGCTCTGCAGTGTTACAGGAGTCTTTGAAACCAGCTAACTGAAAAGCTGAGGGAAGCCTCAGAATTTACTTGATTTGCATTGTATCAGTTTTGTAAATACCTCAGAAGGGATATAGCCAGAAATAGTGTTTCTACCATTAGATAGCACTGGTTTTGCATAGTAATGAGCAAAATGTGAAGGAAAGGAGAAAACAATGTTCTACAGTTGTGTTATGTCTCCTGCAATTCAACCAAACAACTCCCTGTTTTGAGCTCATGAACATTTACTGTGCACATATTTTATGGGCTTTGGGTAACTCTTCTCTGTCAAAGGATCTTTTTCAGCACATATGGGCTTCCAAATATAGTGAAACCAATTTGCTTTGAAAAGCAATATATCTGTTAAAGGGCAGTTTTATTTTCCTTTAGGTAATGCACATCTTTTATGCACAGCAGGATCCTGAAATACAAAGCCCACTAATTGGGGGCAGGGAGAGACAGCATACTAAAACTAGTTAAAAACTTGGTGGCATATTTTAAAATCTCAGAGGATCCTGACCTCAAACCTTTTATAGCAGCTATTCCCAACTATTCAAGCTCCTGCCAGCACTTAAGCAAGAATGAGCAATCACTATTTTATAGCTGTGTGTATTAAACAACAACAACAAAATGTTTATACATTTGAAGGATCATTTGTAGACATTTCACTGAGAACACTTTTGACAGTGATTAAAGCAAAGCAGGTCTGGCAGGAGGTCTGCTTAGTAAAACAACGAGACCTCTTCTGCCACGTCTTATGCACTGCCCCATTCACCCCTGCCTGCCCCACACTTCAAGCTCTGCTCTCATGAAGAGCAGAAGCTTCGGTTTTTTCTCTTGCTGCCATAACTCCATGAGTAAAAGCCAAAACCTGGAGTTCAAAGATATCTGGGGTCTAGGTGCCATGTCCAGCAAGCTGAGGACAGCAGGAACCAAAAACCTACAGTCTGAGAAAGAAGTTGCCGAAAGTTTGCCCGTGGGAAACGCTAGCAGTGAGATCTCGCTGGCATGGTGTGATACCTAAAGCTAAGCGTGGTATGTTAAGTGTCAAGATGTGAACAACACGCCCAGACCCTGATTGTAAGCAGTGTGGCGTCAGGTTCCAGTTCAGGTCCCCAGCGTCACCTCCTGGTGCCATCTGGGACACCAAAGGGTAGCCAAGACACCCACACAGGGCTGGCTGATGTGATGTGGAGCTTAGGGAAGACCTCAGCCTCCTGGAGGGAGGCAGGACATCATAACCCCAGAATAATGCTGCATTTAAGCAACTGAACCTTGCCCCTACTCAGTCCAGCTGGCAGGTTCAAGGGGGTTCACCTACAACAGATGCCAACTTTTGGCCTGGTCAATAGTTCTCCTGGCTCAATTAACTGTATTGACAGTATGGTCCACTGACCATAAGGGGAGCATGGCCACCAGGTTCTTATGTAGACAGCTACACTTTGGTGTGTTAAACTGGAGCTGAATCTCACTCTAAACACAAAAATGCATCTGAATTCCGACTCACCTCTGGAGCGTGCGTGTCTCCATCCACACGGGAACAGAGCGCATGTCCTCTGCAGGAGGTAGGTATACAGCTGGATGAGGTCCAGTCTCCTAAAACGGCTGGTGAGGCTGGTAAAAGTGCTCCTCTTCTCCAAAGTGGTTACCATGCACAGCCAAACGTGGAAAGGTCATGGCACAGAAGGGTCCTGACGGTAGACGCATGTGGTGAGCACTGCCAAGGGAAAAAGGAGCTGGTTCCTGATCCTGGATTGTGGGGCTTCGCGGGGGAGTTTGAGTTTGTTTGTTCATTTGGGGGGGGAGGAGGGCAGTTAGCTGTGGACTGCAAAAATGCATCATCAGGCCCTGTAACTGGAAGCATCGTCTGCCTCTTTTTCTCCCCAGGTGACTGACTGAGTAAATCACAGGGCTAGAGAGCTCAGTTCCCACTTGCCTGCTCTCACCCTGTGTCATTAGCATCCTTAGCTTCATTATGCTGCAGCAGAAAAAGACGTTTTGGAGGCTACTCCTTTCCCGGCCACGCTGCAGCCTGGTCTCATGAGTCTCACATTCACAGTTACACAGTGAGGAGGAAAAACTGAGAGAGCTCTTTGCTGCATAAGCATCCCTGTTTGAAGAGACTACCAGAGTAGAGAAGACGTATATTTGCTGGTGAAGGGATTCCCCAGCCAAGAAGCAAGAGGAGTGCCCTAGTCCATGGGCAGACACAATGTTCACTGTTATAAATACAGCACAACGTGCAAACAGGGTCCACGTCGTAATATTACAACAAAATATTATCCTGCAGGGATATTCGAATATTTAAATTATTATATTCTGAGGACCTCTCTACAGGATCTGGAGAAGCTTCTTCTCCAAATAGCGCATCATTCTAGGCCTCAAAGTTAGCTTTTATAGCTGTGACAAGTACTGACAAAATGGCACCCATCCCCTCCACAGCGGCTCCACAGCTAGGGCTTGTGCCACCTCCAGCCGGGACAGGCCCACCTGAATTGCTTCCAGGACATTAAAAAGCTGTTAAATTTCAGCAACAGCTCTTGTCTTCCACAGTGTTTTGACCTCAACTCATTGTGGGAGAAAAGGTATTTTATTACTATTCAATAGCTGCCACAGTAAATCAAACTCCATGTATTAACAGGAGGCTCAGAGTAAGTTAAATATCAATGGATTAATAAAATATGATGGATAAAGATTTCTAGCTAACACAGGCATTTCTAATTTTATCGCATGTTTTAATAAACAGTCCTTGAATTAAATTCTGTGGTCCGTGTGTACTCTGAACACACGCTTTCTGCCTTCCCTCGCCTGCCCCGCTGCAAAAAGCATTATCTGCTGCTGGTGTGTGGTGGCGAGCGACTCTGCGTATGGAAGCAAGTGCTCCCCGGTTATCACAGGCTGACATTCAGCAGCGTCGCTGATGTGTAGATAATGTCAGCCTGGAAAGGTGGCAGGCAGCATCTTGTCCAGCCTTCCCTGTGGTGAGGAAAGATAAGCATCTCCAGCTGTCAAAAACCTTCACCTTCCTTCTGTATGCAAAACTTACATCCCGTTTGTGGCAGCTGAGAATGAGAGATATGCCCTTGGTTTAACGTGCTTCGCAGTTAATCCTCTCCAAAGTGTATTCTAAAGCCAACTGCAGTAACTCAGTATATTAAGGGATTTGGTCAGTGACCATATTTTAACGGCCATCAGATTGATGGTGCCCCTCTTTATATTGTAATTCTCTTGTGATACTTATGTATGCATTGCATGTACAAGCAAAAAGGGAGGAGGGAATTTAATAAATCCTGGGGCCTGAGAGAAATGCAACCCTGGCCAGGAACAAAATGTGCAGCATTTCATTAATTTTTGTATCATTACCTATCTCAATTTGCAGAAACAAGCTGCTTATAATTGTAATGAAGAGACTGATGTATGATGGTTAATATTTTAAGCACTTTAAATAGCACACGATGATATAAGCTGGTACTATTGTACTTGCTCTAGACAGTGGCCTGACACAATGTTATGACATGCGGTATTGCAAATCTCGCAAAAAAACCCAAAACCCAGGCATAGGTACAATAAGATAAACTGTTTTGATACTGCAAAGAAACATCTTCAATCCTTGTTTCTTGAGGTTTACGTGATTGCACTGAGCGTGCTTTTGTCTCTATTTGTCTGAAACCTGTTGAGTCAGTAGCTAATTTCAACCAACTTTGACGGAGCTTCCAAGGGTATCCTGCTCCTGCCACCTCTGTGAACACTGGGGGTCTGAGTACAGTTAAGAGAGACCCGCTTAATACCCTGATCAGGGAAGAGGGGGAGATAAAAAAGGAAGGGAAAACCGAAAAGGGAAAAGGAGAAAGAGAAAAGTTCTCGCCTTACTAGACATCAGCACACTTGCTGCTGGATGCAGACCTCGGGGTATTCGCTGCTTGCCTTGCCCCCACACCTGGCACCACGTAACCCAGCCTGCGTGTAGCAGCTAAAAAGCAGCAGCTGGACTTTAAACCCCACCAAGCTCAGTTATACTCAACAGCACGAGCACACCTGGAGGTACCTCTCTGGGCCTCCATGGGCTGGGGGAGAAACAAATCCATGGAAAATGAAGGAGCTGGAAGAAAACGCATCCACCTTTTCCCCATCTAAGAGCTGATTACTTTTGGCCACTACTATAGCTTGACACTGGTCTCTCCTGACTCTTTGAGCGCAGTTGGGCTACAACCAAGAGGACTCTGAGCAGCCCTCACTCGCACCTCGAGGCTATAAATCCCTTGGCGCGGAGGAAGGGACGGATCCAAATCTCCCACAGCCTGGTGGAGAGCTTTAACTGCTGAGTTATTACACAGCAGGACAAGCACCTGAAAGAAAATCTGCGCAACTCGAGCACGTTTTACATCCCTCTTGGAGGTAGGCATTTGACAGCAACTAAAAACCACAAAGGGACAAGTTTTAATATCCGCAGCCATGCATGTTCTGTACAGACCACCTTTGGTAGCTCTTTTTTTTGGCACTTAGGTGCCACGGATCCTTTCTGTCATACCTTACCTCTCCTGTGCACTTCTACGAAGGACCCAGGCACCACACGCGGATGACACGGATTCCTCCAGCAAGTAGCTCCTGGCACTCACTGCCCCGTGCTAACACAGTGCTGGTCGCCAAGTTGAAGAACAGCCTTGCCAGGCCTGCAGGCAGGCTGAGGTTGGAAGGCACTTCTGGAGACACTCAACTCCGACCCCCAGCGCTCCAGATGTGTCTCACCAGGACCTCCCCCATCCTTATGCTCAGGCCCAGCAATAAGTCATCTGTCTTACATTGCTTTTTCTACTGGTAGCCACCAAAAATCAGTAGGAAAAAAAAAAACAAAATGTGGGAAAACCTCAGAACCTGAGAATTTTAGGACAGTGCTACTAGAAATATGGGTGTATTTTTAAGGCAGCTACATTTGGCTAGGTTCGTGTAACCAAAAAGGAAGGTAAATGGAAATATAGTCATTTTGTCGGCATTGTGACTGTCTGTTTTACCTTTCCACAAGCAATACCAGGTTCTAAAATGTTTTTTTGCCTGAACACATAGGTTTTCAAATGTACTTTTACTGCAGATAGAATAAACAGAAATAATGGCAGGTAAACAAAATTGCAAATGCGTCTGGGGGAAAGGTAGGGAGGATGCCGAATCTATACTCACACCTCTGTCAGCCTGGCTGCTCGCAGCTCGGATGGCAGGACGGTGCTCTCTAGGTATAATGGAGATCTATAAATAGCTGCATCATTATATAACCCAGCGGCAGTCTCATTCCCTTGCTAAATATAGGCTGTGCAGCAAAGGACAGTCTGGTGATGTGTTGCTACTGATAGCGATTAATAGCATGACTCACACTGCCCAGCTAATAAAAATGAAATGTGTGCCTTGGAGGTACTGCACTGGGTAGGGTATATTTATAGGAGAAAAAAAAAAAAAAACCCCAAACCCACGTTAGGTCTGGTTTTGTAACCAGTGAAGGAGAAACTGAAATCTAAGCGATTTCATAATGCAGGGCAATATTACATTATGTTTCTCGAGTCATAATGACTTCAAAGAAATGTGAAGCTGTCATTAATGAAACGTTTAATGTCTTGTGTTCTGTTCATAAAAACTTGTTTATTGCCTTTGAGTAATTACAGCAAACTCATTTCGGGGGTTTAATAATCTCACATTTCCTAGGTTAAGCTGGTTGGCATGCATACGATAGGAGTCCAAAGGTGGATCACGCTCACCCGGGACACACACAAGTGCAGAGCTCCCACTATCACCCAGGGCTGCACATGCAGAAGCGAGGGACAGTTTTCTGTAACATGCAAATAAAGAGCTTTGAGATCAATGCAGCAAATTGCATCTAACACACACTTTGCCCTTCAAACTTTAATCATCATAAATAGTGAGGCGTGTATACACTTGTTCAGTCACGCTGCCTGCGTGCTCCCTCACATCCAGTCCGTGCAATCAATATTGCCATTTCACACACAAGGATCTTACATCTACCTTTTTGTATTTCCAGTCGGGGTGCTGTCGTTGGTGAAGCCCCTGCTGATGTCTCTAGTTCATTATTTGGGGATGGTGAATGTCTCACTCCAAGCTGTGAATTTAACTTTGATGGAAAGTGCTGCAGTGGAGTTCCCTTATAGCTCAGGACGTTGGTCTTTGCTCAGGAGCGAGAAACAGCCTTCTGCAGCCAAGTGCAGCAGCATCTTGTACCACTGTCTCCACCAATTTATCCAGACTGTTTAGAAACAGTTTGCTTGTCTTCCAGGGGCCTCCTTGTGCAGTAAAGCAGCTCTCAACAGGAGTAAAGGTCCCGAATTGATGTAACGTCTGTCACTAGAAAGAAGTTAGTTGGGGAATTGAAGTAACCCCCTCCACCCTTTGCACTAGCTAGGGACGCAGTGAGAGGAGCTCAGGTCTCCCGTTTCTGTGAGTGAGGACGTGGACGGACAGACCCCTTGGTGCCCGATGTCAGAAAAGACATCGGGTCTGGCTCAGGGGCCGGTTTGGGATACCTCTGCACCCTGACACGCACATCCTCCAGCCCAGAGCCTTCTTGGTGTCCTTGGGCAAGTGAGGTAGTGCTTGCTCGCTGCTGGAACAGCTACTGCTCTTGCGGGAGGCTGAGGTTTTGCAGCTGCCAGGGCACGGGAGCATCGAGCGACATCATCTGAAGCTTGAGTCTCGACTTCCTTCTCTGATATTTTTTATCCACTGCTTCTTCAGACTCCAGCCCTACCGTTCAACAGCAGAGTGACCGTTTCCTCACAGCACCGCATGGTATTTTGATGAGGAAAACCTTATGAGGTTAGCAAGCACCAGAGAAGAGGGAGTGTTGGGATCTGTTTTGCACAACTTCTCTGACTTTTCCCGGTCTCTTGTTTCAAGCAGTTAGGTGTTCAGTTTGCACCTCCAGCAGCCACAGTGTCAGTAATTCCTACTTTAAACGATTTAGCTGACTTTCTCACCAAAACAATATTTTTTCTTCTTTCCCCGCAGGGTGTAGAGCTCTGCTCCAGCTGCTTCTCTTTGACAGGTTTACAGTAATAAAAAATAAAATTTAAAACCCCCTTACTTTTGCTTTCAAACGCAAATCTTTTGTGACAGATTAGACATGGAGGGATAACCTACCCAGCCGGAGGAGTCAGGTCTTAATCTGCAGGAGCCCACAGCAATATTCAGCGTGATAGGTACCGGCAGCGTGATCTTGGTCACGTGGATAACCTTAAAACCTTCAAAACCCAGGGAAATGCTAAAGAGAAGCTCGAAGGGAAGTTGCTGGGAAGTGACAAGCCTTGTCCATCAGGAAGGTTTCTGCACCGAAAGCCTCGCCTCCGCTGCGCAGCCCTTGCTGTCCCCACCACCTCCGAGCGCCCGCGCTGTTACGGCTTCCCACCAGACCCCGCTGTAAGTATTGATCTGTAAGGCATTTTTAGAGCAAACGTAAAACGTATGGACGCTTTGGGGTTTATGGTAAAAGTACAGCAGCGCACTGCTGCTTGCATTTAAAGTAGGAGGAGGCAAAGGAGGACATTTTCCATACTCTGTTGGATCATGAACTTTCCAGGGAAAGCCAGACTGCTTCTTCAGGAGAGCGCAGATCCCATGGGAAGGCTCTGGGACAGACATTCCCCAACGCACCGGGCACGTGGAACCCCACGCAGCGAGGAAATCCAGAGTAACTAGGTCTGAAGGCACACACGAAAGGTAGCCAGACGGCAACAGGGCATTTAAGTCACCGTGCAAGCGCCAGGAGAGCAGAGATGCTATTCTCTGCTCTGCTCTCGGCCAGAAAGCGCTTGCAGGTTCTCCGTCACTGGCCACGAGCGTGGGCAGGCCGCCTCGCAGGCAAGATTTAAAACTCGCCCGGCTCTGGCATCTCCCCAGCGGCTGGCTCCCGGCAGCTGGGCACCGATCCGGCTGCGGCTGCGGGCAGCAGCCTGCCCGGGCTGTTCTCTTGATCCTCCTGAAGGCTCTCGGACTCCCCTCGCCCTGCCTGTAAAACTCCCAGCCATCTGCATCCGCGTCTCGGCGAAGCTGCTGTCACTGATTTACAGTCTCTTCCCTGATTAATTATTTTGGAAGGAGTAACAAATCATTAAAACCCAGGCCTTTTATTGATAATTTGCGAACGGGAGCAAGGGTTCAGTTCTTGGAACTGATCATTCGTCACGGCCACTTCCCCACGACTATGCAAAACATGGCATTTGTTGCTTGGATCATGTAGGTTAAAACTGCATCTAGGAAGAAAATATGCCTCCCTGTGGCATGCTGCAAAGGCATCTTGTCTTTTACAAAACAGCTGCAAGAGGAAGGGAAAAGCAGCAATATGCTGCCTAAAAATAACGTGCTCCTGCTCCTGTGGAGAACAGAAAGGTCCTCCTTTACTAGCTGCAAGAAGAAAGGTTAAGATGCAGGACAGCATGGTGATTCAAAGCTTACAAGCATGGGCTGGAATTTGTTGAATCTTCCAAGCTAAGACACAAACAGCCAGGCCAAAGTAAAAAGACCTACGAAGCTACAAAAACCATTTTTTGGCTTAATAAAAGTTAATTTACTAAAGCTGGGAATACCCATCCTGCCCATCCCCCTGTTCTGCTGGAAGAACCGCAGCAGCCCTGCCTGTGTCCCCATCTGTCTCCGGGACCCCTCCAGGTGTGAAAGCCTCTCCCATCCCCTCCACTATTTTCGGCAGGATGCGCCATGAGCCTGCCTGACCCAGAGAAGCCCAGACCATGGAGGGGTTTAATATGACGAAGCGCCAGACAATACGATCAGGTTAGCCTTTCCTTCGGTATAAATCCCTTCAGCCAGCATGTCCCCCTGTAACCCACTAGCAGGGGAAAACCCCCGCCACAGTCCCAGTTCCAGTGGGGTGGCAAATGGTGCTAAACACGAGGGAGACCAAGTGATGCCATGCAATTCAAAGCAATAGCTTTGAACATCACATTTTCTTTCTGCTCTTAGAAACGGAATTTCTCTTTTTTGGCTATGAAAAACACCCTCCATGCTTTGCATAGCCAAAAGTAATGCAGCAGAGACCACGGGCTAAACTGCTGTAACCAGGCAAGCAACCTTAGAAAGGTAAAACTTGAACATTTTACCCTTCGTGAGCAAAATGCCATCACAGTTCAGGCAAATGCTGGAATTATTTAAAAGCTGATGTACGTTAATCCACAAGTAACTCTAAATAGATGGCTCGCATAGCAGCTACATTCTGTGTTGAAGCCCCTGCTAAATCTAAAATAGGGTTTATTTTATTACAGTAATAACAACAAAATCAGACACTTTAGCTTACATTTGGTGTTTGAATGTACTAATGCTACAGAAATAATACACTGTTAAGATGGTCCTACACTGTGCAGACTATGCCTTGAAGAGACAAGAAAAAAAGAAATAGTTAGGCAAAGAATTATCACCTTTATTACATAGCTGAGGAACAGGGGCACTGAGCGATTATCTCTCTTGCTCATAATGCCATAGGAAGGCTACAGCTGAGCCTAACCGAGCCTAATAGGGTCTGGTTGTCCCAGACAATATGTTCTCACTACACTGCCATCTTTCTTCACTGATGTAAATGGCTTATTTTAAAAGTAGATTTTCATTGGCATCAACTTGGTTAACAGACACCCAAGTTCTCATGGCTGAATCATACATGAAAGCTGAATAACCCTTCTTCTTCTGCCACAGATGACTACTATAGACAGCTGTAGTTATAGGCACTCTGGCACTACAACATAAGAAATACGTTAAATTTAGTAAAAAAAAAGAAAATCACTAAGGCTCCAGGACCTGAAAAGAACATTAAGAAAAGATCTTATCATCATTAACTCTACGTGTTCTTATACTGTCAGGTGACAGGTATGTGATTCTGTACAATACTGCTGTAAAAAGCATAAGATTAAAAGCATCAGCAATCTCCCTAACACACAACAGAAATATGATAACGCAGGGCACACTGTTCAAAGTCCATCTGAGTCCAGGTGACTGCGGTTAGACGTGCACACTGTGTAAAGAGGTTGTTGTACGTTGCATTTGTTCCTTGGTGTTTTCCCTCTGCTGAGGAGTTTTCTTTCATTGATGTGGACAGAGCTCTCACTGCATGCTCAATTTAATTGAGCAAAATCCCTGTGATAACAGACTATAGCAAGATAAATCTTCCTTTATGCCAGCTGCTTTGTTTACATAGCCCTGTGCTAATGTTTCTAGCACTTATGTATTTTATCAGAATATTAAATTGGAAATGTAACATTGGGTGCAGAGATTACAGACAAAGTAATGGTGCATTAATTATAATTTTTTTTGCCTAAATTGCATCCGAGCTTCTAAATGATAATCTAACTAAGTTGAGAGGGAGACAAGAAAATGTGAATCACTGGAGTCTTATGAGCAGCTGTTAAGAAGAGCGATGGCTGGGCACTAAGAACAAAGCAGTGGAAGAGCAGACCCGATGCTCCAGGTGGTCTGGGTTCCTATAAAGCAGCATAAAGGGGAAAGCAACCGCATCTCTGCAGCTACCCGGGAGCTGTCCCAGAAATACACACACTCAGACCCCATTTTTTTGTTGCAAAATATTTCCGCCTGGAAAATGGCTCTCCCTGAGATTTCCTACTCTCTAAAGCCCATCCCCAGAGACTCCACAAACCACGGCTGACACCAAAGTTAGTGTCAAGACTCTGTTGCTTTTCCTTGGTGCCAGATTTTCCTCCTGTGCTTCTGCTTTCGCCCTCAGCGTGCTCAGAAGCTGCAGGAGCTGCACCTAGTGTTCATGCCTCACGGTCGACTGAGAGCAGGTGGGCACAGTAATGGTCTCTTCTCTTCCCATTTTCACCCAACCTTTACTTTCTCACGTTAGCTAGCTATTTTATTTGTGAAATAAAATTAATGGCCCAGGTGCAATCTATTCCAAGTCTTACCCAGGCAGCAATTAATCTGAGTGTCAGGGGCCCTGCTAACCAGTTTTTGGGTTCCGGTCCTCACCAGGAGGAGCTGAGCCACTGTTGTCTTGTTACACATAGACATTGCTTCCACATTCGTTGGCAGCTAGAGACCCCAGTCAGGCAAAAAGGCATCGTCCCCGAGAGAATACAGCTATGGATTCAGCAAAAAGGCACAAGTGATAGATGAAACAAACGTGGAGAGGACAAAGACAAGGCAAAGTGACAGCAGAACTCATCGTTTCTTCCATTTTCCAAGCAGCTCCGAGAGCCAGCTGTGACCTCTTTGCAGCAGTCATCACACCGCAAGCAGTGACTTCACTTGTGTTTAAAATATTATTCAGACGAGAAAGGGTGTCATTCTTGTCCTAACTTTCCCAGCCAATCTACCTTTTGCAGCAGACATCTATGCTTTCATGAAATTGCTTTTCTTTTTCCTCTCTTACTAGTCATAATTGTAGATAAATCTTTATCACAGAAGTTTGCGACTCTAGTGAGACCACTTTCTGCAATTTAAAGAGCTGAGAAGCACATTACATTGTTAGTCAAAAGGGCAGGAGAAAAAAGATTTTAGATTTCTAACTTAATTCGAGCTGTTCTGTGCTTGTGTTGTGCGATAACGTTAAAAGTAAAGTGTGGGCGGACACTGGTTTTGTAGTGCACGAACCTCCTCAGGCCCTCTTCCCAACAGCACTGCAATAATTCACTTGCTGTACAAGCTACCATGCAGAGAATGACATTATGTTCCAAACTGGTAGAAGAAAACCTAAGCATAGTTAATAAGGAAATATGTTTTCTTCTGCGTGTGTCAAGGTTTGAAGGACAACTGATTTTTCAGAGAAGTCAAAAGAAATATGTATCTCTTCAGTGTTTTGAAATCCAGGTCCACTGATACTTTTTCTTTGTAACTGTGGCAAAAAGGCTGCTTTCAGGGTTTCCAGGACATTTTTCTCCTAGCACAAGTCAGGTTGCTTCATCGTTTCTAATGGGGAAAAAATGATTTCTGGAGGAGTTGGGCAACTGGAGAAAGATCAGATGGCAGCATTTCTCTGAGTACAACATAAGAAGCACTCTAAGCGTTCACATTTACAGAAGGCTGGATTTTTAGATTAACATGCACATTTGGAGAAGAACACAGTGATCTTGTAGTAGGAGGGTAGTGCAGCTCCTTACAAGGTAACGCAGATGAAGTAGAGACAAAAACTCCATACCCAAGCTTCTCCTCTTCAAATCTCATTTGGATTCCCCATGGTACCTGAGTCTTGCCTTTTTGTAATACACTCTAATGCTTGGGCCAAAGCCATGGTGTCTGGGTCTCTGCTAGGATAAAGCTAATGCAGATTTTTTAAGCTCGAATTCCCTGCACGGGCAGTTTGCTGTCTGCCTTTGCAGACTGCTGCCACTTTAGATCAGACTGTCAGAAGGGAACGTGTGTGAATTTTAGTCGTAGCTAAAGCAGAAAATCACCTACTTGCTCTTTCAGGTGTCATGTGCATTGGACGAGCACACTCTGGATTTCAGAGCCTTCTGAAAGGGTGCGAATTCGAGGTGATACTTTGGATCATCCATTTGCTCTTTAAATCTTTTCCTCTTTTCTAGCTATGTGGCATGCCAGGGCCCATAAACCTCTTAGTATTCTAGCTTTACCACACAGCTTTTACAAACAAGGTCATACAGAACAGAGGAAAAACATATAATTAATAATTATCAAGACCTACTCCTGTGTGGGCTGCAAGTCCCTGCTCAGAAATCAGAACCAAATTATTTCAGACTTTAAAAAAGGTAGTTAAAATATCCAGCATATTTAAATTAACTCCTCCGAGAGAGTACACCAGCTCCATTAGCTCCCTGCATGTATTTTGCTCCACGCTAACACGTGCCGTACCTCCAATCACAGCAGCCGCGTTCCTTCCCATTGCGCTTGCTGCGCTCCCCATGCCTCCTGAAACATCATTCCAGTTCCTCGTGCCTTGTCTCCTTCACTCCCCCTGCGTTAATGTCAGCTGATCTGGAACAAACACATAGATTATTAGGCAAAGCAAGTCAAAAAAGGGAAAAGGTTTCAGGCAACTAACTGCAAAAATAAGTAGCGCAAACCTAGTCCCTTTAGGAGTCCTCCAGGTTTGTTTCTGTCACTGGTAGAATGAGAGGGAACTGCCAGGCAATGCAAATCCTTACCTAGGGTATTTCTGAACAACTTAGTTTAAACAGTACATGGGGGCATTCATTACCAGAGTCTGAAAGTTAGCCAGTGAGTTGTTAAGGATGTACAGATTTTAAGACTAGGAGGCACCAATAGGTTAACTAATCTGACCTTGCACATAATCCTGGATGTTGAATGTGTCCCCTGTTCCCCTGGGAAATCCAGTAGTTTATTATTCTGTAAGGAATTGCTTTCTAGGCAAAAGTGTTTATATAACAATTTAAGACTTGTTAATTTACCAGTGATTTCCATAAAGAAATTTACCTTGGGTTTGGAAACTTGAAAAATTGAGTATACATCCCCATAAGGGGCATTTGGAAGGGGTGGACCAACACCCCCCTGGAGAAGCACTCCCTGAGAAGGTCTGTCCTCTTCATGGAAAGGAGCCACCATGTCTCAGATATTGTACATTCCTTCATCAAACACCGTGCTCGTCCTTCGCCCAGAGACAAGGTCTGTGGTTAGTCAAGTAGCACTTCAAAGGCATCTACTTCCTCCTAGTAAAATAATAAATTAGTGACTCTTAAATTGTGATATAAACACTTTCACCTAGAAAATAGTCACTTATGTTCTTCTGACAAATACTAAAAGGAACTCAGATTAAGAGCATTTATTCCATAAATAAAAAGTAAGATTGTATCCAAACATCTGCCACCAAACGGAATGTTTCTGCAGCCCAAATCCATTTGTTAATTGTCTCCTCTCTGCCTGGAATGCAGCTGTTTAAGTAATTTCTGAAGCAGCATCTCTGTCATTGACAGACATCTGTGCAGGATCAGTGATGTGCAGAAAATAGTCTATTTATAGAGAGGCAATCATCTCTTTCTCTTCTTCCCTCCTCCCAGCCACAGCTCTTTGCAGTGATATCAGGGGAGTCCAAATCCTGGTATTAATTTCTTTTTAGCTGAAATGCACCCATAAACTTTAGTCAAGAACAAGTAAGATCGTTTTTTTATGCTGAGAAATATTTTTAGATGCCAGCCATGGAGCTGGCAAATGCTAAGGCTTTAAAAATAAATAAATATATAAATAAACCTGTATAATGTCTCATGGATGAAAAGTATTTTGTGAAGAGACGAGTTCTACTTACCTACCTGTGGCTTTCTATGGAGCTAGGACGCTCCCATTCCACCACAAACACACTGCCTCAGAATCTTATCACACAGCAGTTCTCATGTTCCAGCCCCAGAATAGCTGGATTTGATTGAGTACTCCTCAAGAAAAGGAATAGGAAAGCTCTTGAGAAACTCTGTAATGAAACATATGCTAATAATACTATTATTTAAGAGTAAAACATTTCAAAGTATACTTTACAGTTTGAGGCACTATTCAAATATTAAAGATCATATATTATTCACTTTTGAAGGAAATGAGTTATTACTCTAAAATGGAACATACACAGCAGGGCAGACAACTCTGTCATGACATACTTCTTTATCACCTGCTCTCACCCCCAGGAGAATGAGTTGTGAATTTGGAAGCATTCTAGCTAGTAATTGTTCCGTTTCTAAGAAACCTGTGCTCAACAATAGGGAACGTTTAAGTAAAAAAACCTCCTATGAAATGTTTTTAACACCAAACAAATGACTGCACAGGTCCAATGTGAAGGGAAGTTACTTGGGTTTCTGCTTACCATTGTCTTCAGAATAGTGGTTTTGCTCAACTTTCTGCATTGCCTGAAATAAGAAAATCCCGTACTCTGGCTTTCACCTCTCTGGTCAGAATAGCAAAGGATCTTAGGATGACTTTGTAGAAATTAGGGTAACTCGGTATAGCACATGGGTTCTTATGGCTTTCCTGTCCTTTGGGCAAAGGACATTGCACAAAATTAGCCAATCGTTCCACAATTCAACAATTTAATCTATATCTGTGTTGTTATGTGCAAATTTTTCATATGCACGGTCTTTGCTGACGGCCACAACTTCCATTAGAAATATTTCTAAATAACACGAGAAATTTGCAATGATCAAGACATATAACTGCTATTTGTAAACACCTATTCTATCTTAGTTTGGTTCATATCAAGGTTAGTGTTAGCCGTATGCATAATGTAGCCTGCTAATTGAAATGAGTATCCTCTGCAATTAGCTTAAGACCTTTCTGCAGCATGGGTGGGGCGATCTGTTGGGTTTTCCTTGCCTAACAATGATATCACAACATTTAAAAATACTCTCCGTGGAACCAGCTTGCCATTCAAGCTACACTAACAGACAGTACCGCAACCAACTCTTCTGTCGATTCCCTTCTTGTTATTCACGTCAAATATTTTTGCGTCTCATGCAAACAGTCAGGCTTGGTCCTACCGCTGCTTCTGATCAACAAAACATCCGAACTAGGCTTGCATTGCTAATTCCACCAAGACCCTACACAAACCCACAAAAGAGAGTGATTCATTTTTGCAGCCCTGACAAGCCATCCAGCAGACGGATCTGTTTTCCCCCAAGCTAAAATGTTCAAGAGCCCAATGTGACTTCTTGGATGTAATATAGGCTAAGTACTGAACAGTTTAGGCGCAGCTTTGCAAAGCCTAAAGCGAAACCCTGACAACTGCACTGTTCACGAGGACTAGTGCTCGTGGGAGAGACAAACGGAGAGTCTGACCAGACACGTACTAATTTGGAAGCCCCCCCGGCAGAGCACATCACAGAGACAGTCCTGAGTCCCAAAGCAGCGCTGCCCCAGCAGAAAGACTGCCAGGAAAACATCTAGCAGAGAACAGCTGGAGGCTAAACTCTTTGCTAATTTGCTTCCCTACCTCAATCTTTTCCTTTTACTGAAGGCTTTTACAACCACTGTGTTTGTCAATGCCAGACAGATAAAATGCAAGGCAGCCAGGATGGAGACAGTGGAAAACCCGCCAAGGGTTGCTCCCTAGATTCAGTCAAGCCCTCGCATCTTGGAGCACAACAGCTTCAATTTTTAAAAGCAGTTATGTAAAACTGAGACTGCATCCGTGTAGCCTGCAGCGGCAGGTCACTCTGCCCTCTGCCCTGGCCAGGAAGGCTCCACTTTCTGGCAGGGAGCAGAGAGAACATCATTTAAATGAGCTCCTTGCCTGCCGGCGAAGATCTGCTCCGCAGCAGGCTGGGAAAGTGCCGCACCGCTTCCGAAGGCAAACCCACCTGCTCATGATGAAGGACAAAAAGTCCAGTTTAATGCATTGTCCATGTGTGTGGCTCTCTCTGCGCTTCATGTCCTTCCTCCTAAACGATGAGGCCACAGGTGTATTTGAAAGCCAGGAGGTAGATAAATGAATTTGCTGTCTCCCTTTTTTTAAGTTTGTGTCAATTTTACTTTACTTTGCCAACAATCCCAAGAAGGAGTTTACTAGATGACCTTTCTCAGATGTGTTGTTACATGTCTGGAAATAAATTACTACAGTTATCTGTTGTCTTCTTTTTTTTTGTTCCTGTAGCACTTTGAAATGTGGGGCCTGGAAAGAGATAAGTGATGCAGGTTTGCTGGACTGGCGGAAATGTAACAGGGTCACAATTTATGACTCAGCTCATTCATGGTAAATTGTATGCTCTTCAGATGCTCAATGATTTATAGCTGATGTAAATTGTGATACTTACTGTGCCATTAGCAAAGCCATTATCTCTGTCGTGAGAACTTAAGATCAATATATGTCAGCAGAGACAGAAACAGTATTGTGAGCTCGCCGATACAAATGGGTTTGTGGAGAAGCATTCTAGGATGCCATTGGACACAGCCCTCTGAGAATTTTGAGAACAGCAATTTTATTAATGAAAATCCTGAAGTCAGGTAGCTATGTCCTTTCCAATTATTAGGTATGTAATAATGGCCAGAGTGCACTAGCACCCTCCCTCAAAAAAGAATTTTGCAAGTTGCAACAAATCCCTTTACTTAAAAAACTAGCCTGTGATGTGATGCTGGCAGCCATTTTCTAGACAATAGCTAAGAATATGTTGAGATATTATTTGTGATCATGAATATTAGTTCCCAGAATTAAATAATTTTATTCTGCAATTAAAGAAAGTGCATTTTGTGGAGAAATGCAGTACTGATTAGAGCCTCCTACCAAAGAAGAGGATCAGCACCATACATTCAGGTCACTGAGCACAGACTGGGTGTCATATTGGACAGCCAAATGTCTGAGCTAAAGCTATGGTAAGCAAGAGACTGACTACAGTCAGCCCACAATAAATAGCCACACAAACTATTTATTCAGAGTCACTTTAAAAATCATTATTCTTCAACTGACAACTCTGAAGATTAACTTCACTATATAAACCATGTTTTAAGGTTGTTCACCTTGTTATTTTCTCAGGAAGGACTATTTGTACAAAAGCACAGCTGAAAGCACCACCTGCTCTTTCTCAAAGGTGTTGGTTAGGTCTAGAGTTGAACTTCTTTCAAAGCTCTGGAGCATTTGATAAGGCATTTTGGTCCAGCTCACTCTGAAAACAGTTACTGACAATGAAATGCTGATCTCTCTAACGGAGGGTGCTCAGATTGGTCATTTGTAATTTTATATGCACAGCATTCACAAGCGTGCAACTATTCAGGATTCTCCATGAGGCTCTTAACAGCATCACAGTCACTGTGTTTGGCCCCTGCATCAGTTCCTTCCCCTACCTCTTGCAAGACTGGTTTGCCTCGTCAAACAAATCCCAAAAGCATGATGCTCTCTTGCATCTACCCTTGCAACTAAAAAGTTGTCAGCATCCCCATACCTAAATTGACCAACCAAAACAGTTGGTCTGATAGTGGTCTCTAATCCACCATCTTCTAGTTTCACAGTGTTCGTGTTATAGGACTAACACTGTCTGAGAATCACAGAGTAATTCATGTTGGAAGAGGCCTCTGGCAGTCTCCAGTCCACTTCCTACACGAAACAGGACCAGCTAGAGCAGGTTGCCTAGATTGCCTCCAGTCAAGGTTTGAGTATTTCCTAGGATGGAGACTCCACAACCTCCTTGGGCATTTGTGCCAATTTTTGACCTCCCTCACAGTGAAGAATTTTCTTCCTATCATTTATTTACAGTTCTCCCTGTAGCTACTTCTGTCTGTTGCCTCTTATCACCCTCCGAGCAGAGTTTGGCTCTGTCTTCTCTGCACCCTCCCATTAGATACAACAAACATCTTGTCTTCTCCAAGCTGAAAAAAACCAATTCCCACAGTCTTTCCTTTATGTCATGTGCTCCAGCCCCACGGCCACCCTGTTGTCTGGAGTTGGACTTGCTCCAGAAAGCCCATATCTTTCTCGTAGTGAGGAGCCCAAAACTGGATGTAGAACTTTCAATGCAGCCTCACAAGTGCCAAACAGAGGGGAATAGTCGCTTCCTTGGACCTGCTGGCTATGGTTTTGCTAAAACAGTGCAGGATGTGATTGGCCTTCTTTGCCACAAGGACACGCTGCTCACTGATATTCGACTTGCATCATCAAGATCTCTAACTCCTTTTCTGCAAGGTCACCTGCTAACCACTCAGTCCCTGGCCCACATCCCTGCCGGGGATACGTGTCATATATCTGTCATACCAGTCTTTCTGGGCAGGAGGGATGGTGCAAAGTCCTCTCAGTCAGCAGAGCAGGATCAGGCTTCAGTGCGGTGTGGCGAGCGGGTGACATTGGATGCAGCAGGAGGATGGTGTGCTTAACAGAAGAGAAAGGAAGAAACTAATAATGATAATAATAAAATGACAATAACAATAATAAAAGGATTGGAATATACAAGTGATGCACAATGCAATTGCTCACCACCCGCCAACCAATGCCCAGTTAGTTCCCGAGCAACAATCCCTCCCAGGCCAACTCCCCCCAGTTTATATACTGGGCATGATGTCACACAGTACGGAATACCCCTTTGGCCAGTTTGGGTCAGCTTCCCTGGCTGTGTCCCCTCCCAACTTGTTGTGCCCCTGCAGCCTTCTTGCTGGTTGGGCATGAGAAGCTGAAAAATCCTTGACTTAGTCTCAACACTCCTTAGCAACGACTGAAAATGTCAGTGTGTTATCAACATCCTTCTACTAAATCCCAAACGTAGCATCCCTGCAGGGATTCTCCTTTCCCAGGTGCAGGACTTTGCACTTCCCTTTGTTGAACTTCATGAGGGTCCTATCGATGCATTGCTCCAGCCTAGCAAGATCTCCCTCAACCCAAATCGGCGTCAACTGTGAATTTTCTGAGAGTGCACACTGTCCCATCATCCAGGTAATTAAAAAAGACATTAAACAATCCTGTCCCAAATATCAGTCCCTGAAGACCATCACTAGTGAGCACCAACTAGATGCACATTTTGCTATTGGTTACAATCCTTTAAGACCAGTAGTCCAGGCAATTTTCCATTCACCTTATTGCTTATTGTCCACCTAGTCAAACCATATCTCACTAATTTGGCTATCAGGATACTGTGGGGAACCACACCAAAGGCTTTGCTAAGGTCAAAATATACAATATTCACTACTATTCTCTCATTGAGAGTCATCTATCTCATCACAGAAGGCAATCGGTTTCATCAGGAACAATATGCCGTTGGTAACTCCGTGCTGGCTGTTTCCAACTACCTTTTTGACATTCAAGCACCTGGACAGGACCTCCAAGAGGACTTGCTCCATAAACTTTGTCATGCCCTTCCACACCTGCTGTAGAGCAGCCCCACAGTGATGTTGGCCCGCTCCCCTGGTGCTCCTAAAGATATCCCATCTGGTCCCGCTGGCTCGTATATGTCCAACCTGCTTGAGTGCTCCCTTACTCTGTCTTCCTCTCATCTGGCATTGCTGCGCTCCCCCAGACTCCGCAACCAAGTTCAAGGATGTGAGAGGTCTGAAGGCAGTCTTCAGTAGCAAAAAAGGCAAAAAGTCACCAACTACTTTGGCCTTTTCCATGTCCTTTGTCCCTCAATCTCTAGGTGTACTTACCAGCAGGCTCACAGTTTCTCTAGTTTTCCTTTTGCAATTCTGTTATAAGAGTCCTTCTTGTTGTCCTTCACATCCCTTGCCAGTTTAAACTCCAGCTGCTTTTCTGGTATCTCTATGTTTTCTTATATTACAGTAAATTAGTTGAATTCATCCCATTGGTAGGAAGAAAAACTCCAAGGAAGAACTCACTGGAGCCATTTACACAAGCGAACTAGCCAAATGCATCTAAAGCTTTCAAGACTTGGAAGCAGCACCCAGATGGAAATGGATAATGTCCAGATGTCAACCTTCCATGGAAGATTTCAAGTCCTCAAAGAAAACAGCTCATAGAAAATTTATCTTATAAGAGACATCAGAGAGAGAGAGAAAATTCATTGTTCTGTTTTGCTACTGTGCCTCTCAAATCCTTTCCCAAACGCTGACTCTTGCTCTGTATTTTTTATCTCACAATGCACATTAATAACCAATTGTATTTTAACATTCTGCCAGCACATTATATCTATTTTCACTTGGAAAACTTTTGTTTTTTTCCCATGGGGCATTAAGATAAGCACTTTATTAATTAAGCTGCCTGGGATTGGATTCAGATGATTGGGAGTGCTACCACTTCCATCAAGTGTGAAACATCATTGTTAGGAAAGATGAAAGACAGCTCGGGGG
>JAOBAS010000057.1:17911337-17957959 GCA_025311575.1 Elanoides forficatus
AGAGATATATACTGAATAGATGGACGGTTATATATTGCGTGGATTGAAACGAAACCTAAAATGTAATATTGATTGATGCATTAACAATATTTTAGCTAAATTGTATCGAGAATAAAAAAAACGAAGTATGATATATTTCGTACCGATTTTGACGCATCGGATGTGCACATTGTGTAAATTCATTACTCGTCAGCGATGCTAAGGATCAAAATTTTGGAAAACAATAAGGGTTATATTCCCATTCTTCTTCTCCCTGAAAGATGACAGTGTTTCCAACATGTAAATACAAAAAAACCCAGGAGAAGATAAAATATGTTCTTGATCTTTCCTTTAAAGATTCTAGTTTGCTGCTAGGCATTAATCTTCATATTTTGTGTGAACTACACCGTAGCTCACAGAGGGTTCAACACATTCACTCTCTTCACTACTGGAAATTTGTGACATTTTCTCACGAAACACATCAGGTGTGAAAATGGCAGGAAGAGAAAACAGTGACTATCAAAGGAGGTGCTGCTTGGACTCCTGTCTTTTTTTCAAGTAGCTTTCCAGCCTGAGGTTGTGACTGTAAAGCTAAGAGAAGAATTCATATCAGCTATCTTGCCAAAATTATCTCCTCTTGCATTTGATGGCAACTGTTTTAGCTCTTTTTTTTAACTTTTTGCAGTGATGCGTAAAGGAAGAATTCCAGTTTCACTTCATTTTCCACTAAAAACACATTTTACTTTCCATTTTTTCCATTTCCACTAAAACAAAGCACACACCTAGTCACACATTTACGTCTGCTGCTTGCTGTATTAACACCCAGAGTCAGCCTGGCTCCTCCTTGAGGCGCACAGCTCTTTCCATGGTCAGGACCTGAGGCAGCAGGTCTCCAGTTGTATTCCAACTGAAAATAGCAAAATGGTACATTGCCTTGAAGTTGTGCATTTATATATCATCTCTTGCACTGCTGTCTGTTGCCCCTAAGAAATACTCTGCTGGGATGATATGACTGTTATCATCTTGACTTCCCACACTGTGCATTCTTGCAGCCTCTTCCCACACCAGCTGGAGAATCCCCTTTCTGTTTCTCATTTCATGTGGTATTTTGGCTGATGCCCTCATGGTTAATGACTGTCTAACTGCTTCAGTCAAGGCCTGGGAGCTTTGCCTGGCAAATGAAAAGGCTTTCATCAGGGGTTTATTTTACATCTTCCCGTATTCTTGCTGCATATTTTGACCCATATCCCACCCAGAATCTGCTTTCTTAATGCTCTCTCCTTTTGCCCAGCTTGCAAGAACCGCTTTTAAGTCCTTGCTTTTAACTATTCATGAGCTCTGTCATAGATTCATATCTCTGTTGTACCACACTAAAATTGTACCGCTTGCGTGTCATCTTGACATGAGGAGCAGGGCTCTTCCAGTTCCTGTACTACATAAACATAGTTAATTTCTGCCAGAATTATCTGAAAATTATTTTTTAAATCCCATATATCAAACCCAACTATTTTCAGGACATAAGTTGCATTTGTTGGTGATATCCATCCGCTGCACAAGCAGAACCAAGCAAGTCTTGGGCGCTCTTCAGGTCCCCTCTGAACTCCTGCGAAATTTTGGGTGAGGAGACATTCCATGTTTCTGCGCTTTCATTCGGGGTCTCTCCCGAGGCTGTTTCACTCAATCACCCCGAGAGAAGGACATGGACAGAGACTTGTCACCTCCAATTCCACCTGATCTGTGGTCCCCACACTGGCGTAGGTCTGCCCCTTGCCAAGTTAGATGGTCCTCTTTGGGCTTCCCCGTGCTTTTGGCAATGTAGGCACTGGAATAACATTGCAAACACCAGTCCTTGGCAAGTGGGGCTCTGAAAAGTTTTGGCACTGGGAGAGTGCTAAAAAAAACCACCGAATTTTCTAAAAATTCCTGGCTCCCAGTCGTTTTGGTGGAAATGTTATTCTCTGTAGAAAAAAGAAAATCTGATTTTTCAGAAGCATAGAATTTCATAAACAAAATGATTCACGAAAGGATAGGAGAAGCCACAACAGGAGTTATTCTTTGGTTCATTGATTTTAAGGCCATAAGGGACCATTATGAATAACAAGTCTGAGCATCTGAATAAGGCAGGCCACAGAATTTTCCACTTTAATTCCTCCATTAAGGCCATACTTTGTAGTTGAACAAAGGAACAGATTTTGGACTGGCATCCAATTAGTTCCATTAGCAAATGCCACTTTTCTCTCCAATTCCCCTTAGTAATTTTATTTTTAATAGATACACTTAAAGTAATTTGAAATATTTTTAAATGAATGTTCAACTTCCCATCCGAGCTGGACCATTTACAACTCCTGGAAGAGACCATTTGCTGTGAAGAGCACAGGTGCCCAGACTTTGGAACCAGGTAAGAGAGAGATGAGTCCTGTTGAGAAACACACACACACTCCCACCCCCCCCTCCTCACTTCCAGCTGAACACAGGGCAACCTAGGAGAGCAGAAAATAAGTTAAGGAACCATTGTGATTAGCAGAAAAGGCAATGGTAAACTTCCACCCAGAGTTCTCCATCTAATACAGAGCAAAGCAAAAATGGTATGTAGAGAGACAGCTCTGCATCCAGACAGAAAGCACCAATTTCTCTGTGTTTACTCCTACACCTATAAAAGCGGGCAGAGAGCGAGACTGGACCCGGGCAGCCCAAGGCAGCACTCGAAGTCCCACATCTCTCAAGGTTTCTGTGATCCTTTGCTGGCAGAGGTGTGCCCCAAGGCTGTTTGCTCCTCTGGTGCACGGCGGAGAGGTGGCCTTTTGCAGCAGCACGGCTCCGCGCTCCTTCCCTCTGCTGTGCCCGCACAGCCCAACTCAAACGACGGCACCGGAGAGTTGCTTCGCGGCAGTAAGTACGCCAGAGCAAGACAAGAACATCAGACCCTGAGATTTAGGGGAAGACTGAAGCAGAGCTGCTAATCCCACTTGAAAGGATGGGCTCGTGTCCAATTACAGGGTTTTTCCAATCTACTGGGAAAGCCATTACACTGATGGCAATCGGATCGGTGCAGCCATGGCAATCTTGAAAGCATTTAGGATATCTTTGATTAAATGATATAGTGGGCAAAGACTGAAACTGCTTCTCTAGCAAAAACCCAGCATGGATAGTTTTTTAATTACAATGAGCTAATATTTGTAAAATCGCATGAAAAGGGGGAAATAAAACTGAGGGATACGAGAGAGGAAGAACATCCCTTTGTTGTCTCTTCTGGCTGATTATCACCACACTGTTTTAAAAATCCCTTTGCTTCCCTGTGTAATCAGGTTGATTAAAATCCTCTAAAGAAATAAAACAGCTGCACAGACTTCCAAAATCACACTCTTCTCTACTGTGTGTGCATTGTATTCTTCTCAACAGCTTTGTTTTCAAATTATTCTTTTCCCTTCATTGCCTCTGAAAGCCTATTACTGGATTTATTAAAACAGACCCGAATAAGCATGCTGTATACAGACACAATGATTGCCTCAACACATGTTGTTCTTGCAAGGAGTACTGCGCTAGCAGGTCTGAACTGCTGGCTGCTGTGAACTGACTGCAGAACAAAGGAAAACCCAGCTGAAATAATGAAAGTGTTCACTAAAGGAAGGCTCCGTATTTTGCCCTTCTATCACGTGCTGAAGAGCTAAAATAATAATAATTAAGCTGGAGGCAGACCATGACATTTTACTTCAGCCCGGGCTAGGAGGAGAAACGTTCCTCTATTGTCTCCAAAACGACCCGACACCGTTCCACTGTCTCAGGCTGGGACCAGGTAATGCTGCTACGTGCAAGCTGTGCCTTGCAGCGGATTAGCCCGGCTGGGGTGGCTTGGGAAGCGGCCACGCTGCTTCCCTCCCGCTCCTGCTCCCCCTTGTTTTGCCTAGCTGCGGGAGGGAGAGGGCATGAGGAGAAGCCGGCGGGCAGGCTGGAGGCAGAGCACACGCGCGTTGCACATACCCACGCCGCACGTACGCACGTTACGTATATACGCAGGTTGCACATCCCCTCCCCGTTGCCGCTGCTGCTGGCGAGCTGACGGTGACAACAGGCCGGCCAGGGGACTGGCACCTGGCTGGGAAATTTTGGGGAGGGAGGAGGAACCCATGAAGCCTGGCAGCTGGCTCGATGGCACGCCTGTGCTTGCACCAGTCCTTGCACCAGTCCTTGCACCAGTCCTTGCACTGGTGCTCCTGTGGACCAAGGTGTGTCTGACTGCTAAGACAGATCTCTCCGGGCCAAGCCCCTTCCTCCTCTCCATTTCACTTGGGTTTTTTTTTTTTTCCACAGGCAGGCTTCCCTAAGGAGGAAGGAGGTTTAACCAAACGGGGTTAAACCTGACTCTGTGAGGAGGTGCATTGCACCCGCTGCTGAAGCGGGAACTGGTGCTGGAGCTGCTGGTGGCTCCTGCCCGGGCACCACCGGGGTCCCCATTTTCTTACCGAGCCTCCTCTGGCGCTGTTCTCCCACTGGTGGGGGGTTTGTGGGGTTTTTCCTCACTGCCATGGTTTAACCCCAGCCAGAAACTGAGCACCAGGCAGCTGCTTGCTCAGCATGGGGGAGAGAATTGGAAGGAAAAAGGTAAAACTCGTGAGTTAATAAAAGTTCAATAGAACAGAAAGGAAGAAAATAATAATGACAATAATAACAATAATAAAATGACAATAATAATAATAAAAGAACTGGAATATACAAAACAAGTGACACACAATGCAATTGCTCACCACTCACTGACCACTACCCAGTTAGTGCCCGAGCAGCGATCCACCCCCCCCCCAGGCCAACTCCTCCTAGTTTACATACTGGGCATGTTGTTACATGGTACGGAATAGCCCTTTGGCCAGTGTGGGTCAGCTGTCCTGGCTGTGACCTGTGCCAACCGCTTGTGCCCCTCCAGCCTTCTCGCTGGCTGGGCATGAGAAGCTGAAAAATCCTGGACTTCGCCTAAACGCTACTTGGCAACAACCGAAAACGTCACCGTGTTATCAACATTCTTCTCATCCTAAATCCAAAACATAGCACTATACCAGCTACTACAAAGACAATTAAGTCTCTGCCAGCCAAAACCAGGACACTCACCCAGCCCATCCAGCATTTTGCATCATCTCAAAACGAAGGGAAAGCCACACTTGCAGGCAGCGGAGGGTCTGCAGCTGCCCACGGCTGGAGCAGGCACAAGCAAGACGCCAGGTGCTTTTATTACCAGCCTCAGTCAGTACGATACCTCGAGTTTTCCCACCCTTTTGATTTTTCACAAGAAATCTACTTTAATTTCTTGTTCGGGACAATAGATGTCTTTGTTTCGCTAGGCAGTATCGTTTAAATGTCTTGGATGTAGCGCAAGGAGCACGGGGCAAGCACTCGCCGCCTCCTCGCCGAGCGGCTTTTCCTGCCGGCCATGGGCCACCCACCTCCTCCCCGGCCACCCCGCACCCAGGCAGCACTGGTCCTGCCACGGGCACCGCCGGCTTTCCCCGTCACTCCAGCAACACAAAACTTTTCTGTCTCACCCCCGGAGACAAAACCGCCTCGGTGGCATCAGTAAGCCTACGCTTAGTTTGATAGCACATACTGTGTTTAATGGTTACTAGAACCTCATCTGGGAAAGTCAAGTTGGAAAAACTACTTCGCGATTCTGAAACACTGATAAAGTAACTCTTAGAGTGTTTAAGAAAGATGAAAATCCAATACCTGCTTGATAAGTGCAAACAGAGTCAGTCCTATGCAGATGACTGAGGACAGGGCAGCTTTTGAAAACCCCAAAAGCTAGAAAATTTTTTCTGGCTGGAAGAAAGCATGTATCCCAAATAGTTTCAAATCAGTACAGTCTATTTGCGGTTATCCAGACGGAGTAAAATGCTGGCCCCACAGATGTTAATCACCCAAGGAAGTCAGAGAGGTCAGAGTTTTATCCTGAGACTCTATTTTTTTTTAATTAATTCATATTTCTGACATTTTTATATATACTCACATAGCACAGACTTACAGACTTCCTGTGCCATGCCCCATATACATATATATTATCTTTTATAGCACTGCTTGTACTAATGCTTTTTAAAATCTTTAGTGATTTACAACACTAAAGAGTTTCTAATTTCTCTTTATCATCCTATTCAGAGGTCACTCTGCATGTTGCTCTCCTCTCTCCAGTGCAAACCGCTGAAGCCCCATTCTAGCAGAATGAAATGAAAGTATAAGCATTAAGTGTCTGATTAAGAGCAGCCCTATTCCACAAATATGCGGGTGTTTTTAGGGTGCAGTGATGCTGTATTGTTTTGCAGTACGGACCTATGAAGGCACCATTTTTTTCCCTTTAAAAAGCCATGATATGGAGATTGCCTGATTCAGATGACTGTTCTGTGTGCTTGGGGGAAAAGAACAAAAAAAGGGCATCAAACTAGAAGTCAGTGGCCGAATTGCAGGCACAGCCTTCCAGGGGGCCCTGGACACCCTAGAAAAGGCAGATAGCCCCTCCAGCCCCGACGGGGTGAGCTCTGGCCAGTGCTGGGACCCCCCCAAAGGACCGAGCTGTAACACCCACACGTTCCCCAGGGAGTTACAAAGGCAGACGCGTCTCCTGCACTCAGGTTCTTCTCCCAGCAGAAATGATCTGGCAGGTTTCCCCTGGCCCAGTCTGGCAACCGTGTCTTCTACAAGAGCTTTTTATTTTTTAATTGCGTATCATGGCATGTATTCATAAATTCATGTTTCCCTAGTTGTTGTATTTGAGAAGATATTTTTTTTTTTCTCCTGGTTTTACCCAAATACTTTCCTGCTGTTGAAGTAAGAGGATGTGACATCATATTTTTTCAGATTCCCATACCAAAATCTCTGCTACTCACATTTCAGAAGTGGAATACGTCGTTGATATAAAACGACCAACACTGTCATTGCTCACGGCACCACTGGTACGTTAAATAAACTCTGTGATAGAAAATGTTTTAAAATCCCTCTTGAAGCCTTTCCCCACACTTCGTTAAACAGGTCACTTTTTCACCAGTTGGAACAGTAGATATGGATGTAAGAAAATTTTGAGAGGCATTTTTAAAAATCTGCATCTAAATTCACACCCACAGTTAACGTATTCATCTGTATATGTGTCTAACCTTGTACATAAAGCTGTTTCAGCTGTGGTGCTTAGGGATGATTAAAATTATATCATTGTATCTCTTTGATCACAAATTAGTGCAACGCATTATCTTGATTCTCAGTAACTTCCAACTTTGATGTTATATTTAATAAAACATAATGCTGTGTTGGAGAATCCCCCAGGAATCTTTAATTTCTTTTCTTTTTTTAATATATATTACATTTTAAATGGGATTAAATTGTCTGATTAGCGAAGCAGGCTCTTGCTGTAGCAGATAAACCCTGAATTCCTCCGGGCGATCTCTAGCTGTTGTTAAAGAATCTTTCCAAGATACCGGCAAGCTCAGCAAACCCCATGAGAGTTAAGCAAAACATTCTCCTCGTGCTGAGGCTGGTTTCACGCTCCAACCCCAAACTTTGCTTTGTTCATTCATCTTCCTCCATTCAAACCTTTGCTTTTGCCGCAGAAACTTTGGTAAGGCTGAGCTGTAAAGGAGGTGACAGAACTGATGCCGGCTTTCAAGGACAAAATCTCCCTGCCACCGCAAACCCAAGGGCTGTGCGGAGAGATGCCCGCACAGAACGACGGGCTTTGAGAGGCCGTGTCACCACAGAGCATCGTTCCAAAGATGCGGCAAGGCCAGCTTCGGCCATCGTGCCCTACCGGGTACAACTGCTCCTCGCTGCTCACGGGCTTTGCGCTGCCTTGAGGTGGGCCAGCACCGCGGCCTATGGGCACCCGAGCAGTGCCAGGAGGCTGGTCGGAGCCCAAGAAATGGGGCACTTGGCCCAGAAGAGCCAAGTTGGTGATGTGTAAGGCCTTGGCACTAAGGTCCCCGTGCCCGAGCAGCCCTTGAACAAGCGCTCGGTCAGGCTCATGAGGTACCTGGTGAGGAAGAGCAGCAAGGTAAGCTACCTGCCGTCACACCACAGCCTGGGAAGGCAGCGAAACCCATCCTGTGTGCTGGCTGGGAAGAGACGTCGCTGAGCTGCCGGTCGTGCTCGGGCACGGCGCTGGGGTTATCCTGGTAAAGACGCTCCTGGAAAATGCTTAAACAGCAATTGAAAAGCAGGTGAGGCTACAAAGGATGGGCTGAGGCAGGAATGGACTGGGGCAAGAGGAGAAGAGTGAGGCTGGTGGGCAGGTAGATCTTCTCTCACCCCTTCTCATGCTCTGCCGCCTGCCCTGCTGCAATTTCTGCAGCGTCAAGCTCATCCTATGTTCATTTGAATTGACTCCAGCAGATTAGTGGGGGCAAGTGGAGCTTGATAAACTCTGGCTGAAGGTGGCTAGACAACCCTCGGAGAGAGGAGGTCCTTCGTAGCCTGCCAAGCAGTAACGGTAGCCTTGAGAACCTGGGGCCATGTCATTACGCTCTTTATTACATTTTATAAAGACTATATATTACAGAAGTAACATTGTAGAGTTGGACAGTGACTGGCCAAGCAGCTTTTGCCATACTGCAAGCATAGGAAGATTCTTCATCACTTTGGCTTTTATTGGCTAACACAATTGTCTTTAAAACAGTGAATCAACCTATTATGTAAGAAGAAAAATTAAAAAGTACAATAGACTGACTAGTGAAATAAAAATCTGGATTAAAAAGACATAGACACAAAAGACCTGCTAACTCACTATAGTTTGACCTCTTGAGTTGTCAGGATTTTAATATTTCTTTGGAGACAGATATATATGTGTATATATATATATAACATTGCTGTGAGATATACTTCTAAGCCTGTAATTTGCTGAATAATACTCAATGAAAAGTTATACGTAAAACCACCTGACTATTTTATAAATAATTCAAACATTTAGTGTCATAATAGCGTTCCTACCTAAAGAATGCTGAAGTCCCCCTGCACAGGGCATGAGGCAGAGCTTTACAATGGAACTGGGTTTTTTGGTCCTTTGGCATCCAGACCCAGCTTGGACGTCATTTACGTACCTAAGCAGTTTACACGGGTGAATAGCACAGCCACCTTTTCAGAGAGCTACTCGTGTGTAAAGCTAACTCTTTCACAATGCGATCAGCAGAACTAGTACTCACAGTGTGTAAGGTGGTGGTTTAGGGTTTTCAGGGTTGGGCCAGAAAAAGAAGGTATAGAAGAGAACGGAATAGAATAGAATGTTTACATGCTTTCAGGACCCAAAGAAGGGGACATGGGACAGGGGTAGAGGTTGTTTCTTCATGTCTACACAGTAGAAAAATATCTCTTCAAATTTACACATGTAAAAATGTTTCATTCATAGGTGATCCTTCCGCTCCTGATCACTGGAAGAGAAGATTACCAAGCCAGCAGAAGAAACATTTCACAATATTACTGGCAGTTAAAAAACCCAACAATTTAAAAGCTCTGGGAGAAGAATATATATAATGAAGGATCTGTTTGCATAGATGTAATAAGTGAGCCTGATAGCAACACAGCAAGGCATTGCCAGCATAGACCCAGGAGGCACAATGTGAAAACAAAGCAGGGCCAGGGAGTCTGACAAAACAGAGGCAACGGGAAGAGCCCTCACAAACCATCACTATGTTTTGGCTATCTTTGGCGACCGAGTTTCAAGAACGCGTTTGATTACCTTCTGCTTTGCTTTCCAACTGGTACCTAAATACCCGACTCCAAAGCGAACTGTAAACCGTGTCATCAGCTGTTTGGTTCGAGGTGAAAAGCAGGCAGGTGAGGCAGGCCAGGATCCTCCCATGGCCATGTACGAGACCTAAGCCCACGGCACTGAAAACCTGAATCGGCAGCAAGGCTTCGCCGAACGGGGATGCTGCCAATGAACGTGCCAGCCAGCAGCAAGGACTTCTGGTTTTTCTGGCAGCATGTAGGCCCTCTCTCAACTGGTAAAATCAGGGTACAAAACCTGGTGATGCTCTCTCTTCCTCCCTCCCAGTGCATTGCCCCCAAACCCTCCAGCTGCCCGCTATCCCCCCAGCCCAGGACCTGCCCCCCTGCCTGCTGCAGCAGATGCCCTAGCAAGGATGAAACAGTTTTGCAGCGGTTCCTGTGCTGTTGGGAATATGCATACCACAGTTCAAAAATCCTTGGTATTAAACACAAATGTCACTCTTGTTGCTCCTTTCAAGGCAGCAAACATGAGGCATTTTAGAAGAAATTGCTATCCGGTACAGAGAAACAACCCCATAAACCAAAAAATGACAGAATCTGTCCCACTGGAAAATAGCCATGAGAGAGGAGCTCTTGCAAATGCATCTCTGATCTGAGAGATAAAATTAGAAAACTTAAAGATGACTGTTGTGAAACCAGCTTTGCATAGTCCAGTAATTTAGAGAGCTTAGATAAGTCTTTGAGTTGATGTCCTGACTTTTCTGAGGACAACGACCATATTGGTACTACCTTTAATGGGGCCAGGACGTCACCCCTGAACTTTGTGCTGTTGATCCAAAGCAGCCAACATCAAGTCGCGTCAGTGCTCGTATGAGCACAGGAATGAATTCAGTACACTATTCAGTTTGCTAAGGAACTTTCCCATTAGTAGGCAAACGGTATCACTTTGCTCAAGACCCATACCTGCTTGCTTGAGGAAAGTCTCTGTGAAAATACTGCCATCACAGTTTATGTGAAGAGTATCTCCAGGAAAAAAATTTAGTAGTGGCAATTCAAATGACAAACTGTAATCCATGGAACTCAGGAATAGAGCTGGCTTGAAGGAAGCAAAAGTGCTTTTCCTCTTAAGAAAACTTTGACTTTTTCAGGGAAAAATTGAAAAAAGAAAGTCCTGGTCCCACAACATAATATTTTGTTTCTGAGAAGTGGCAATAGTGCCTTGAGTTCAGGAGTGTCTGCTTCCTTCTCTCTGGAAGGTAGCTTGAGGGCCTGTTTCCTTCCATAAATTCTGTTTTCATGATGTCCCCCTTCTTTATAAAGAAGCATAGGAAACTAACCCTATTTGCAAAAACTTAGCTTCAGTTGAGCCTTCCTCCACCTTGACTATTGGACAATATTTGACCAATCCTTGTAACAAAAGTTTATCTTACTAACATTTCTATACTGATAAAATAAAATTTAAGCAAATAGAAGAATTTATATATTTTTTGTGTATATATATATATATATATTAAAAAAGTATATACACACAGAGACATATATAGATTTGCACTAATTAAATCAGTCTAAAGAAACTCTCCATTTGAAACAATTCCACCATGTAAGAATGAATTAATGCACCAGGTATAAATAAATACCAGTTAAATATCTATCTTTCTGTTGGGGAAGAAAGGGCTGGTTTGTTTTTCCTCCCCTTAGTAATAGTTATGTGTTAAAGTTTTCTGCTGCAATAAAATATGTTTTTTTAATGAATATTGTTAGAAACAAAAAGAAAAACTCACCTGGCCTGCACGTATACTGTATTTAAAAGTCCTCTACTCCTGAATTGCTCTTTTTATCCAGACAAGTCAAATGCTGCTGGTACTCTGTTTTTCAGTCACATATTCTTCTTTCCTTAAAATCACAAGTCACCCTGCCCTGTCCAGAGCGTGAGGACAAACATGCACACTACTTACATTCTTCTGTAAGACCCAAGCCCTAAGAAATCCCTAAATTAAAACTGGTATAGCATTTCAGGTTTAAAAATAAAGGTAGGTGAAGCTACCTTCAGCACAAGGTAAAAATCACTCCTTGGGAAAAAACCTGCCCACTCTGTAAACAGGAATAAGGGCTGTAATACCGTGGCTGCTGGGAATTCCCTCTGCAAGCCTCTGATTTTCACCATACATAGATTTTTATCATAAGCTGTTCTAAAATTAGAAGAGGCCATGATCTGACAAGTATCCTTTCTGTTTAGTCCTAGCAGATGGAAACCATGAGGTGCTTTCTCAGCTTGAAACTATTCCAAAACCTGAGGCACTAATCTGACATATTAAACCGAATTTATATAAAGTCTTGTGTCTTTACATCATGCAACATCATTTATGGCATGCTGGGCAGTGACAGTTTAAGCTATGAAAAAGCTGTATCACACAGCAGATCAGAGCTGGCTTTATAGCAGGTGTCATGAATTTCTTCATCCAGAACGAATAAATTTTGTGGGGGAGCATTCTGCATAGCACCCCTGCAGAGCAATAGATTAAAACTGGATTTTAGCATTTACCTCTTGCTCAACTATAAATCAGGAATTAGAATTGATAATGGCACGTATCCATCAACAGCAGTACAACTGCAGATGAGCAGGAGTAGTTTTATGGATAAAAGGAGTTCCTTTTTTGTTATTATCATTAAAGAAAACCTATTCTCTTCTATTTCAAATGTTTCTAGGCTCTGAATAGAGAGTGATTAGATCCATGCAGGTCATCAGCATGGATAAGGAAGATGCATTTGAAGTAACACCCCTCCAGAACATTACAATTGCAGAACATTACTCTGAAACTCTAGCAGTGGGCCTGAGCTCAGGTGCAGCAGTTGTATTGCAGAACCTTCTTGACAGAAGACCTGGAAGGGACGTCTACCACAGCCGGCAGGATTCTGCCCCTCGGTTCATCGTCGTATTCGTTGGGCAATTAAAAGCTTTACGGAACTCTTCAAAGTTGCTCATGGCACCGATAACTCTGCAAAGAGAAAAGTGATTGACATGCAGCTTGTCTTCTGTTAAACACTACAGGCCTGTAACCGTTTCAGTGTGCTCACTTCAGGTTTAATTTTCAGGCTTTCCATGTCATTTTTCCACAGATAAAACCAAAAAGTTCAGGAGAACCACTCCCATTTAAAATTAATGTGAAGACAATCTTGTTTAATTCGGTGCTTTGAGAAGCATCTTCGCTAGAAACTCAGCGAAAACCAGCTGCGTTTTGTGGCTACTATGTCATTTAGAACAATTTTCTAAACCGACTCTTGGCACAAGAGTAGCCTTGTGTGGCGGAATCCTCCCTCCAGCCCCTGCCAAACCGCGGCAGCCCATCCAGCAGTCGGGAGGATGGAAGCACCCACCGCGGCTGTGCTGGAAGTGGGTTGATTTGGCTCGTGCCAGCCAGATTCTTGTAACACCCCCCTCTGCCCACCCATGTACACACGCACGCGTGTGGGCTCCCGGGGGCTTTGCAGCCTGAAGCAGGGGGGGGAGCCCAGGCAGAGCTTCTCTTACCGGCCACCTGAGCATTACACCTGTGAGCATCTCACCTCCTCTGGTATTTTGGAAACAGGTTTTTTCTGAGGTTTCTGCCCTGCCCAGCTGCCAGGCTCTCTGGCTTCCAGCACAGATGGTGTGATACTGGAAGAGCAGCATGTCCCTGCCTCACGCAAGGTGGACAGTGTCTCTGCATCCCTGACTGGCACCATCAAGCCTAGGGGAAGAGCTTGCTCTTTGTATGCAGTCATCCTTGGCTCCTGCTTCCATGTCTGTATTATTTCATGCTGTCAGAAATCATTATTTTACCATTGCTAGACTGGGATTGTGTTGTTTGCTGATTTTTCCTATGCTTTTTAGCATCTTGGAATTTACTAACCTGAAATTTGCAATGGTATTGAAGTAAACAGCATCCTGAGTTAAAAGCAGAAAAGTATCTACCGAGATATTAACTGTATGCCTTTCCTCCCTCTTTGTTATGCAGTGGGAAGGCATTTTTCTCCATTACAGACAATCAGCTTCTCAGTGCAGCTCAGCGTGGTAGAAAACATTCTTATTACATTGATTAGACTTTCTGTGGGTAAGAAAATTTGCACTCAGCTGGCGCAAAAATGTCTAAAGGTCGGTTTTGTAGGGAGAATTACAAAATGAGGTTAGGCTTCAAGTAAGATATACAGCTTTACTCTAAAAACATTGCAAATATATATTCAGGGACCGGAACAGCAAGAGCTGGTCATGCAGAACTACTGCTGAAGCTGGTGGGAGTTCTGCCTGCCATGCTAGGGATTTCACTCTGAAACCAGCATTCAGAAATAGCAAAGACACATGCTAATACTGAAAATCTGCCAATTAAAAATAAATAAAACCAGAATCTAGCCAGTGAAAGATCTTTATGTGTCCATGCACATGACTTTTCTACCCATGGTTTGATATTGCTACACATTAACTGTGGAATCAGAGTGGGCTGTCCGGATTTCATCCCACTGAACTACAGGAGAGACATCTTCCCCTGAGCAGATCACTCTGGGCTCCCTTGGCAGTCAATAGAAAGATGTATTTGCAGAATCTAACTCATCTAAATTTATTATTTACAGAAGGATTATATATATATATATATATATGTATACACACGCACACTTTCAAAATGCCTATTCTTCTTTGTGAAGAGAACCTGAGGTGACTAGCTCAGATGCACACACCTATGCTCAGGATGTGTGTTGCTCATTTCTATCCTCTTTTATAGTTACTTTTTATAATTACTTTAAAAAGGGCTGTTTGGGCTTTTTGGATAGCAAGAGCTGTCAATGTTGAAATTAGCTGTACTGCTGTTATAATCATAATGGTCTTGGGACATAAAGGAAGCAAAGTTGGGAGAAATAGATAATATAATTTGTTAGCCCAGTTGATATGATTTGCAGGAAGAGATAAGCACCACAGGTACTCTTCAGGTCTGAAACAGAAGCCTGTTCTGAGTATCTCAGATAAAAACTAAAAGTTTTGTCTGTATTTTCTAGATCCCAAATTCATCTAATCTTCTCTGGAATTTTCTTTCTTAGCCCTATTCCTTCATGAGTTTTCCTCATGAACACACTATCCCCAGGTTTCCCTGTAGATTTTTGAGATTTGCACCTCTCATGGGAATGTAGCTATGTAATGATTCAGAATATATAAATATACATATAGGTAAATAAATCTGAGGACTTTAAAAGGTAAGAGATGGTTATTTTATCAAAATCTTAACAAGGGTAGGAATTATATAAAAAATTCACTCTGTAGGCTGAAGATCAGCCTGATAGTCCTGTCCTCCTCATCATGGTGTATCTTCAGTTGTTAAAAGGCATGCAGATTTGCATGCTGCACTAGTTTCACCCTCACTAGCTGGTGTAACAGGTATTGCAAAGGTAGAGTAGTGCAGATTTCAATGGAGAGTATAAAAGCCTACCAAGACCAAGCGCACACATCTGCAATGCTAGCTTATATACAGTTTGTGTCATCATGTTTCCAGCTCCATTATTTCTTAACCCATTCTGGTTAGAAGTAGCCCAAGGTGTGTTAATGCGTGCCGTGTTTGTATCTTCAGCTTTGGCACCGCTGTGTCCAGGGAATATGTCAGAGAGCCTGTGAAGCAACATCACAGCTCCCCTGGGAAGCCAGTGTTGCTATTTTTCAATTTACCAAGAGAGAACTGAGGCAAAGGGGGCTCATATCGCCTAAATTTAGCCATGGAGAAGGTGAGATCCCAGCTCCTTTTTTAGTCAAAAGAAAGCAGTAGGAATCCCCAGAAGGCAACTAATCCAGTGTATTGGAGACACCTCCACTATGAATCGGCTTGTGGAGTTAACATCCTTCCCCCAAATATAGAGGTAATGTAGCACTCAACTGAGGACAAACACACAATTCTTAGTGAAGTAAATGCAACCGACATGAATCCCAACAGAAACAACTTGTTCTTGATCACTTAAACTCTGTGGAGAAGCAGGGAAATAAACTCTGGCTTCCTAATTCTTATGTAGTCTTTAAACTTTCCCCCTTCTCCAGCCACTCCTTCTTGGGGTTCATGGGTGTCTGTGGTTAGGGGAGCCTGGGGGACGCCTTTTGGGCAAAGACACAAACACTCTTATGGCAGGACTACCACAGCTCCTTCAAGCAAAGTGTTTCTTGAAGGCCAACTGTAGAGTTTAATCTCGAACTGAACTTACAGGGCAAGTTTTGCTTTGCATTATCAATATAATTCAACGTACTCACTTTAAAGCTTTTAATGAACTCAGGAAGATTAAATCAAGGACCCTCCTAATATTCACTGTTTTCTAAACTAGAATTGCATAGGAAAAAAAAGCGATAGATGAGGCATTTTAGATACTCAGGCCATGATTCCAGGACATCACAGGGGTCAGAGTGCATTCTGGTTCAACCGCTTTTGAAGGTAGATGCAAGACCCTCATCTTTACAGAAAAGCATTTGTAATAGCGAAAGGTAAGCTAATAAAAACAGTTCAATTTCAATCCAAGCCAAGAGCACAGTCCAATTTTGTGTTTGCTCTTAAACCCCTCTTAACATGCTAAATTTCTGCACTTGTGTGCTGCAGTGATTGATATATACTGAGTAAATACATTATTTGCACTACCTGAACTGAGGAGGGCTGTGAGCTCCAATATGTATTTGCTCTCTCGCAGATTCTGGTCTAAAGGAGTTGCATCTTACCTAATAAAAGATAAAAAGCAGAAATAGGCATGTTATCTGGGATGACTTCATAAGTAAAGCAGAATGTAATGTCACTGTTCTTTGGATGCCTATTACTTACAGAATGCACAAAATGGAAAGACACTGCAAACTCCTATTTCGTTTCACCTTTGCTAACTTGCAGGTTTTTGTTGGTATATTCTCTTGTTTTTCAAATCCCTTAATGGCTCCAGCCTTCCACCCACTGTTACTCTCTACCCACTCATTCCCATCATCTAATCATAGCCACTTTAGTAGTTCTTTTTTTGAAGTTCTCTATGATGGTAGCTTGCTTTTCAGCTTGTGCTGCAGCATCTCATGCTTTAATAATTACCAAGCATACTTCTTGGTCTCAAAGCTATATAATGTGTGTAAAAGGTACACATAATGATGCTTATCATCTGTAGAATTGCAGCTATATTACCTGACATATTTTTTCCATGTTGGAATGATGGTTTCTTTTGAAATTACACAATTTTCAAGTCTCTATCAGTGGTCTCCAATTCACTATTCCTGATATGACACTCGACCCAATTGTAACTAACCACAAAACAAGGTAGAGAGAATATTTGCACAGCTGAATAATCCCTCTTATGCTGCATCCATTGCATGAAAAATCTCATTTAAGCAGCCTCTACTTTACCTAAGCTCCTGTGTTGAATGTTTCCTATTGACAAAATCCTTTAAGCCAGACTGCCCATAGGATATGTGGACTTCAGTGCAATTTTGTCTGGCTGAAGACAGCCCTGGCAGTTTGAATGAGTCTGTTGAGTGTTTTGAGCTCTGTGGAAATAGGCTGAACTCAAGGTTACGTGGCATACACAGCTCTCACTGTGCCTGTGCCTCCCCTCAGAGGGTCCACTGGACACCCGATTCCTGCAGCAGTCCCGGTAGAACCCCAGATCTTCCCTAGGGCTTCAAAGTTTTCTTGGAGAAAAACTGACACAGTGCAAAACTCAACTCAGCATAAATGACCTAAGTGGAGTCTTTTCCTTGGTCAATACTGTCCAACTGAAATGGCCATTGACCCATACACTGCTGCACCGACTCTCAGTAGGGGAATTATTTTCAGCCAGGGTTGGTTGCATTGGATTCAGTTTTAGATGAATCATTCCTTCAACTGGTGGGCAAAGTTTTATAGCCCAACTTTTATTTCTCATACAGGGAGTTTGTCCCAACTCTTTTAACCAAATAAATAATTTCTGATTCTCTCCCTTGTTCTACATGTTTTTCTAAAAATCTCACATCCCCTAACAAAGTTTTGCTACAGCTTGTTTAGTGTACAGCAAAGAAAGATGGGAAAAAATAAACAAAGATTTTCTTCACTGCTGCTTGGTTTCCTTGAACACGCTCAGTAATGAATGGTGGTGGTACATTTGCAACAGGAATCTGTGGTGGAATCAGTCAGAAACTGCTGCGTGTTGCAAGGACCAGAAATCTGGGAAGCTAAAATGGAAAGAAGCTAAGGAATCAATACATGCAAGAAGACCCTTGTGGTGGAGGGAAGCAGCAAGAGGAAAGAAAGCTGCTGTGACAACACGGCAAAACCAAGAATAACTTCAGCAGTTCTGGCACCGTGGATAGATGAGGACAAAGAGGAAAACAGAAAAAAATAATAGTCCTGGGAGAAGAAGTCTCTGCTTCCCTGAAAAGTCTGGATTTGGCTGGTGTAGACTGTTGAAACAAAGCAGTCTCGTCTCTGCACCACACATTGTGCAGGTTAACAGATGTGGACTTGAAACACATTTGTACTACTCACATGGGCATAACTCAGAAAGAAAAGCTGGTTGTGTGTGAACTCAAGGCCTGGCAGCAAAGGCTCTTCTTCTCCTCCCCTCTTTTCTGTAATCCATCTCCTGTATGCCTGATAAGAAAGAGATACTAAGTGCCTTTCAGCAACATGGAGCCTAATCACAGCTTTTTTTTTTTTTTTTTTTTTAAATAATACTACATTTCAGCTATTTTTCATCTACTTACTCTGAAAGCCTCTCGCAAACCTCCATTATCTGCAATGTTTTCTGCCAAAGTCCTCTTGCCTTTCACCTGGCAGAATGAAAGAACATCAGTCATTTGATCCATTTCTGAACTTCCCTCTTGATCAACTTCAAGAAACAGGGGAAAAAATAAAACAAGGTGAGAATGACCTCAGCCAATTTCAACCATCATATCTCTGGTTAAGAAAACTGTTTTTCAATGTGAAAACTTTCAGTAAACAATTCTTCATGATAAGTTATCCTGGCTCTTGTCCTAGATCTCTGTAGCACAAAACATAGTAGATAAAATGCACTTAAGAATCCAGTCCCTGATCTTTGATCTAAGCCTCAGTAATTTTCCCCTGAAGACTGTTTTTATCTGGTTACATGTGAGATCCAGTAGCCCCTTTCTTAATCTTCTATCTAAAAGGTTACATTTGTTCCTCTACATAACTCTTAATATATTCCTTGGGATGCAAAAATAGCTTTTAAGTCATAACATAAACCAGCGTAATTAAAAATAACTGTCAGAGACAGAATTGAAATTGATAGTGTATTCAGTGCTCTAGAAGTACCTGCAAAGGAGATTCACGTTGCTTTTCCCCAGTATTGATTCCAAGAGCAAGAGCAACAAGAATATATTGCAAGAAGCAGTGCTACCTAAACTCTGTGAAAAAGCCAGTCTCCTGGTATTACCAAGTTCAATATCATTGCGAAGAAATCCTCATTTCTGCAAGTGCAGCATTATCTCTGATCGCCCAGCCTCCTAAGGTCTTAGTGTTCCCAAACTGCATTTGTAATTAAGCAGTTTTACTCTCTACACCTCGAATAAGCAAGGTAATCGAGGAGAGTTTTGAGCAGGGCTCTGAAGGTCAACGCTGGCCGGCAGATCCTCCAGCGACGGGCTCTCCCACGCCGCAGGGATGAGTACAGGGGGGCTGGTGTCAGGACTCACCTTCTTTTCAGGATGTGTAAAAGAGGGGAATGTGGGGGGAGAAGAGGTAAAAGGACCTCGGGGATACCCAGGTACCTGTACACAGCCCCACCGCTCAGTGCAGACCGGCACCCCGACTGGACTTAAGGCATCTTGCTTGATGCCTTGGATCCAATGTTACACCCAAGGGCATAACAAAGGAGAAGCGGGAGCAGCAGAGGAAAGCGCACCCCTTTCCTTCCAGCCCTCCCTCCCCTCAGGAGGCTGGAGACGGAGGTGGGAGAGAGGCTTTTAGGAGAAAAGGTGCTGGGACGCCAGGGAACACGCACACACATCGGCTGCCTTTTTTTCTGGTCTACCTACTCACACATTTTTATTGCAGTGGGCTTGGGAAGTAGACTGATTTAGAGCATAAGGTGAGAGTAACCTAGCAGGGCACCTGGGCCACAGGTCATTTTAATAAGTGGAAGAAGTCTTTCCACTGATCTCAGGCAGCTCTGGTCAGGTATCTGAGACTACTCTGTGCAGACAGTTCGTGGAGGGGCTCAGGGACCACGATAAGCCCTTCATTTGATCAGATGACTTTATGTGATTACTACACTTTGAAGCTACTTCTCTATCCACTTTTTCTTTCATTATGCTTCTTTTCTGGAGACATTTTCATTGTAAACCAGATGAGAAAGAAGAGTAAATAGGCTTCTTGATCCACAAAAAATATCCATACTGGGTAAAAATCCTGCAGAATATTGATGTAAATGACAGGCAAAATAAAGCTCTTTGCATGCATAGCTCTCCATATATAAGCTATAAAATATGGCAGAAAATACGAAGATTCTTCTTCTGTCATCTAAAAAGTGCTTTAAGTTATCCCACAGAAATAGGAGGGAAAAGCCTTGTGGATGACAAGGCTGTGAGTGCCAGGATCTTTCTAGTAAGCCCATCCACAGACTTCAAAGGCAGTAGCTACACTGGAGGGAAAATTTCAGCTCTACCCCATCTCAAGAGACACCATAGAAGATAAAAGGGATGGCTGAGACGATGGCAGGAACATGGGAAGGGCTCAGTCACATCCTTGGGGAAGGCTTTAATGACCTTCTTTAAGTGGTATTTTTGTATTGACAGTTTTTGTCCTACAGATATTCAGGAATGAGCCTGAGAATTTTTATTTGTAAATTAGCTTAGATAAAGTACTTCAAGTCTGAGTTGTTGGACTTCAGACTGGACTACAATATGGCTTTTTTATCTCTGAGGCTAATACAAACAGCTTGGGGAAAGCGTTAAAATTATTTCTAAGCATTCAATGTGATCTCTCTGTTCTTAAAAGGCAAAGACGTAATTGCATTTCTGATTCTAAAACGTAAGTAGAGGTGGTAGAATTGAGTAGGGGGTCAGGTATGTGTTTTATCCTGACAATTAAGATTACAATCATGTCCCAGCCAACATTACTGGAACTTTAGCTATTGATTTCTGAAGGTCTGGGTTTTATCCTATTTATCCTTCATTTTGGACACTTACATAATGTACATGTTTTCGGGGAAGCTCATAGCTCTGATAAACAATGAAACAGAAACCATTCCCTTGCACTTTCTTTCTCAATCCTTTTCTATGAGCTACTGCTATCATACTCCCTTCATTTGAGATACAAATTGGGTCTGCGTGCACACATGGAAGAAATAGCAAGAGTTGAATCTGAAATAAAGTAGGGTTTATGCATCCATTTTATAGCTGTAATAAATAACAGGCGGAACTGCTAAAGGAATCTATAAAACATGCTATTATATTCTTCTTTTTAAAAAGAGTGACTGCTCAGTTTTCATTACAGACCTCATCTTCAGAAGACATTTAACATGTTCACAGTAATTAGACCAGCCCTGCTGAGCGGCTTCATCCTCTTCCCCTGATTCCAAAATGATGTGATGAGGAGAAGTAGTTTAACCCCATCACCAAGGTGTGGGTAGTGGTATTTGATTGGACTAATCAAATCTGACAGACAATTTTTATCACAATTATTCACTTCAAAAAATGATTTGTTGTGAGAAATGAAGTTGGTAGCCTAATATCCCAATATGTTGGGTTTTATAAAAAGACAACTTTAAAAAAAAAAAAAAAAAAACCAGAAAACAAAAAACAAAACCCAAAACTCCTAATGCACCACTGCTTTCAATCACTGATGATTTACATACATGTAAGCCAGCTCTCTTCCAGTAGTAATTGCTGTATTGATTAATCATGCATTTTGTTTTTTCTTTAAATTTTTCTTCAGAGTCAGTTGTCCACCAAGGGTCTAAATTTCCATTTTTGTCATATTTCCGACCTTAAAAAAGAAAGAAAGACAACAAATGTTTATGTAGGAGAAAACCCCATACTTTTCTAGCTTTGGAATCTATCACCTGCACAGAAATGAGAGGTGAATGTACTCATATAAATGTGTGTACAAAATGGATAAGATCAGTGAGCGAAATCTTGACCCCACTCAAGTCAGTGGTGAAAAGCTGGCATTCTATTTATTGTCATAATTTCCATTTTCAGAAAAAAATAGTAATGACTAATGAGTTCTATAGTACATTTTATAATTACGTAGTGCAAGAGGCATATGAGATTTCTTGTAAGAATAATTGTGAGTATTTTTCATCTTCAGCCCATATGTCTTTGATTCTGCAAACTTGATGATAACTAATTTATTATTAACTAATTATATGCTTGACCAGAAAAAAAAAATCCATTTCATGGAAACTTCTGAAGTTTCCATTTTTCACCTTGGAACAAAACCAGAACATTTGAACCCTATTCATGGAAGCAAGGAGAATACATTCATCCCATTCCCCAGGCTGATGGTTACAGCAATGGCTCGTGGAAGATTCAGCCTCAGGTCCCTGCTCCATCTCATTTGTAGGAGAGCATCGAATTTCCATCATGTGTCTAGCCAGTCAGACACAAGACATGTTAGGGCTTTTTTTGAGAGCAGGTTTAGCTGCCCGTGTGGATGCAGCCTTGCTCTGTGATTTGATTCTTCATTACAACTGCAGGAAAGAGAGGTAGGGAGCAACCAGGAGACACAATACCAAGTACTGCAGATGTTTTCTTTCATATTTTTGTTTCTTTATATTTTCCCTGCGAGTTGTCTTGTTCAAGATGACAAATTCCCTAGAGAGGTATTGATTTCTATATTTGGAAGGTAAGAGCCTGGACAAGAGGTAGTGGTCTGCTTAGAGAATAAAATCTTAGGTTCCTCTCTGACTGGTTGGAGACATGATGGAGATTAGATACTCTCCTAAAAATCAGATGGGAGTTTGTGAAGAAACGTTTCTCCATTTTGGAGTGTTTGCTGACACAAAATGTTGCAGAGCAGTGCCAACAGAATACAAGGTTTTCCTTTTATTTTTTAAAAGGTATTCAAAGTAACACAACATAAGCAACCTAACTCCAGTTAGGCAGTGAGCTAGAAGCTTGCTTTTCCTTCAACATTCTGTATTTTCAGTGGAAAGAGGTTTCTCTAGACAGTGAGTCAGAGCGGGAGGTCAGTCAGATACTCAGAATTGCGCCCTGGAGGAGGAGTTTCATGTTTCTCACTGTCTTCCCCCTCACCACCTTTCTATCTCAGGAGCCTGACTTTAAAAAGCACTTGATGGAGATAGCCAGGTGAAGTGGTGGTAATGCCCAACTCCACACAGTTTTTCAGGACAGTTGGTTTGACATTTTCAGACCATTTCTTATTTATTTTTTTAATATTTTGCAATAAGTGTTCTGTTCCACTTTTGTATTTTAATATTTGTACGTAATTGTCTTTTGAAAAAAGTCAAAACTGAAATGAAAAGTTTTCTTGGAAGTAATTTTTATGAATCAGAAGTTATCCCTTTGCCCTTCCCACTCCCTCCCAGCCAGGACTTTCTGAATCTGTTGCTGATTTAGTTTCCATTCAAAAAAACAGAAAGTGTCAAACTTGTGGCATTCCTCACCAAACAAATTCTGGTTCAGACAAGCAAGATTGTATGTAAATAAATTAAAAAATGCAACTTTATAATTTTTTTCATGCAATTCAGCATTGTTAAAACCTAAAATAGAAAAGCTAAAGCATATACAAGTCAGCTTTCTAATCTGTCAGCTCTGTTAGAAAATGTATCAACCTATAGAAGAATACTCACCATTGCTATCAAATCCATGAGTAAACTCATGGCCAACAATTACTCCTATGGCACCGTAGCTTAATGACCTGTAACACAAAGAAGCAGTTTCCTCAGAAAGTCTCCACACTCATGAACATTAAAGGACTGAAGACCTCAAGAAAGATCATTATTTATTTAAACTGGGGGGGAATGGATCTAAAAATCATACCTGCACAATTTTGACTTAAAGTTGTTGGAAGTCTGAATGTTAAACTCTTACTTGTTTAAAAGCAACCTGTAATATAAAACTTTAGAAAGCATTGTGATGGTTCACTCTTCTAACCAAATCCCTTATTAGCATCATAGGAGCTCCAAAATGTCTCCTTCAGCTGACTGCATTGCGCATATTCTAACTGCGAACAGGACAAAGTTATAGGTGAAATTTTTCTCTTAGTGTCGTCATGAAAAAAGGATAGACCAAAGGTTGCAATGGGCTTCCGTAATGCCAGCTTCAATCATTCCTCACTGGCATGCAACAAACAGACTTGCAAATGACTGACTCTCGTTTGTAAAGCATCAAACAGATTTCCCTTCTGTTTTAAAAAGAGAGGTCATACAATTTCCTTGTACCTGCCCAGGCATAGGACATGATCTACAGTCAGATCTAATGCACTGGAGAAACAGAATAGAAAGAAATATTTCATATTCCTGATTGACAACTAATTGTATTTTCCTCATTATATTCAAATAAACAAAATGCATCTGGGAGAAATAGGGATGAAAGTGGAAAAGGTTCAGGACTTTTTATATCAAATGCAGCGGATATCGTGGGGGGAAAGTGATCTGCTAAATGCATCTTTCATTCATTAAGTTGTTCTTTATGATTTTAATTATTTCAGTTATTGAGATGCCATACTTCAAAGTAGCTTATAGTATTTCTAACACATAGTATTGAAATTGGAGAAAGGCAGAGGTTTGAAGTAACATGTTATTACTGGACCTAATGATCCATAGCACACTAATTGCTCATCTCAGTTATGCCCAAAAAGTATTATATCATTTAATTCCCCCTGCTCCCATGACAATTCTTCACTTTGTTTTTTTCTTTCCTGAAACTGAAAGGTAATTTGCATATGACAAAATCTTCCCTATTGTTTTTTTCCCCCCAAGTACTATTGCAAATCTTCACTAAAAATGCTGGTTAAAATTATACATTTCAGCAATGGAAATATCATCCTTTGGTGTGACAAATTCGTAATCTTGTGTAGCACACAGTGATAATTACCCATACTAAATGTACTATATTAGACTTGTTTTCCACATCTGAAGTAAAGTGGTTATAGAGGATTTTTTTGCAGCTGGGGAAGTATACAAAGAATGACACAAAACATGGAAAGAGATCAAGAAGAACCAATAAGCCCTATTACTAAATACATCTTATTTTTCCTCTAAGGTTCTTGATCACCATGAGTGGCAGGGACAAAGAACATGCTGGTGCCTGGGCACTCCTAGGGCTTTCCCCAGCTCCAAAAGATGGGATGAAGTTTGGGGTGAATGTTGGCCTTTGCTTCTGTAAACCCCCTTCAACATTTTGTGCAGCTCAACAACAATTTTGCCAGAAATGCTCCCAGCTCTGTTCATGCTCTTCGCTTCTGGGGCACAGCTGGATGGAGATGGAGGGCATTGGGCACAGCCCAACAGGTACCATATTAAAGGGGAACTTTCTGGGACTGGGGAGGCTCAGAGGACTGTAAGGAAACTACCAACTCAGGTAGTCTGAAGTCTCTATTTCAATATATTTGGCACTGAAGACTCGTAACAATGAATGGTGCCATTTGAATGGTATTTTATTTCTCATACTGAGATGTGAAGTGATAATTTAGCTTCCCTTTATGCAAATAGATGCAACTGTTTTATAGTGGTTATGCTGGAACTGGATGCTAAAACACCACTAAATGTTAAATATTTGCTAAATCAGTTTTCCAGTAAGTGCTGATGACTTTTTGATGATTTTTTTGTTCCAGTGCCATGTACTGTTTCTTTTAAGCAGACAGAAGACAGATCCAGAATATTTCAAGGACAAAAGCAATCTGTTGTCTGATATAAACCAGCTACATTTGTTTACTAAATTTCATTTTGATACATACTCAAGTAAAACCAATTTAAGCTAAGGTAACCTTTAAAGAAGAGAAATGAGCAAAGCATAATTCTTTGAAAGAACCACAATTTTATCGCTATGGCAGAAGGTCAGGGTACAGGGAAATCTCTTCAGAAAGCAAAGCTGGAAACAGGTCTGCAATAACCACAGCAGAAAATAAGTTCATCTTAACAAGAAAGGACTTTCTTCTATCCCCAATTACCACTTAGAAAGTCACTTGGCTCATAAGAATTCTCTTTGAATGCAAATTTATTTGTTCCTAAATTGAATGCGTCTCTCTACATATATTGCCAAATTTCCTGTTACAAGGACACATCCAGACTGGAAGATGGCAAACCTAAAATATTCAAAAAGTTTGATTTTTTTTTTTTTTTTTTTAACAGAGATTTGTTAAGGATATGTTTCATTAGTAACTGGCTTTATATAACTGCAAAATAACTTTCAGAAACTGCTGTCAGAAACTTTTCACGGTCTTACCCTGCCCTAAAATAGAAAGATATTGAATTGCACAAAAGCAGTGATTTTTCAAAATTAAATATATGTGACCTATAATTACTCTTCCTCAGCTACAGCAGCACATGGGCCTGCTCAGGCAATCATTTATGCATATGGAGATACTCTCAAGCACCTCAACAGGCACAGGCACAGGCAAAGGCCCACTGTTAATCTTAGATATTAGCAGAAAGCGAACAATAAACTGATAATAAATGGCTTCTCAGAGTATTCACTTCTGTTCAGGAAGTGTTAGCTACCTGATTTACAATTCCTTTTAATACCTGCCATGTGCACACAGCATTGAAACTCTTCCACTCAGGTGCACTTAATTAGCAATCCCTGTGAGAAATCAGGCATCAGTTTAAGATGAGAGCAACACATACAGCTCCCAAGGGTAACAAAAGTTATTGCACAAAGCAGCACTTTTCAAAGTCTGTTTTTTCAATAGTAAAAGCAGGACGCAGCAGAGAAGAACACACAACCCAAGGGCCAAGCTTTCCCCACAGAAGGACATCACAGTATTCCTATGCACTACCTGTTGGTCATCTTCAGCAGCGTAGACTTCTTCTCCATGCCCTCTTCTTTGTCTATATGTCTTTCCAATACCTTTCCCTGTTATTCCTCATTTCCAGGTGTACAGGTTTCCCTGCTGCAGTACTTACCTAGGATACTCTGTTCCCCAAAAGAAAGGCTTTTGCAGTTCTCCTGCTGGGAATCCTGCAAAAGCAGAAACAGTAATAGTGAGGTCCCTAGCTCGATGCAGCTGAATAACAATCACAAGGCCCACGCATTTGGATTTTATGACCTTTTTTGTTTAGTTTCAGAAGATTTTTGCTAAAGGAGCTTTCCCTCAGGTGGTAGTTTCAGCACGCAGTAGAGGAATATTGGAGAAACAGAGATCTTCCCTCCTTCAGGACCACAATGGCAACAAGATGCTCCACTGCAAGAACTTTATTTTATTCCATGGCTACACACGTGTCTTTGTGTGTAAGTGCATGTGTTCCTGTGAAAAAAATGCCTAGTGTTTCCTGTGAAGAAAACTACTGGATTGCCCTCAGATGTGTTGACAGATCAACGGACAATATTTAGGTAAGATGCAACAAGGACTCAGAAGGTGTTAGCTTAGTGAGGCTTCACTGCAGCAAGAGGCATATGAAAGTGCTAAAATGTAAGCCTAATTCTATATAGTCTATGAAAATCAAAGGTAAATGAACATTCTTAGGTACTTTGGTAAAGGAGAGCTGTAGACTATTAAGGCTGTAGAGTCAGTCTAGCTACAGGAATTACCCGGCTGTTTCTGGTAGACTAACCAGTCACCAAAAACCTGTTGATGGAGACACTCCAGTGAGTGATGATCTACTGATGTTGCACATAGGAACCAAAATTGTTCCTCAAATTCAAAGTCACATGTCTATTTCTAATTCATGGATGACCTTTCAGCACCGTGATTCTGAAGACAGTGGGGTTGAACATGGTAACAGTTTAACAACCCAAAGAACTGCTAAATAAAACAGATACCTATGGTCAAAGCTTTTAATATGCTGGTGAAAAGTGTTATCCTTCCAGGCCCAAATGTGGAATTTGCTGTCTCATGTCAGGAATTCCCATCTATAAAGCATTGGCTTGCACCTACTTTGAAGGTTACCCCACGCGGACATCGCCTTGTCAAGGAAGAACCAGTTTCCTCAGGTGATTCACTTGCTTTCCCAGGAACCTCTGCTTCAGCTTATGGGTCTCTCTTCAAGAAATCACCTGGCCACTCAGATCAAAACAGAAACCACATTCACTTGATTCTAACTTTATTCAGGTTTTTGTTGATGTAGAGGACGTGGATTTCTTTATATCTGAGATAAATTGTCAGGCAAGATTTTTGTCCTTTCCTTACAAAATCTTTAAAGACAATATGCTGAGTGTAATTCATGTCAAATGATGCGCTAAGTGGCACGTCCTCGTGGCCTGCCCGTTTGCTTTTTTCTGCTGCTTCTCCTTGGCTGCCTTGACTACCTATTTGCAATCAGCTTACAAAAAGTGTGTTTTTCAAACTTATTTTCTAAGTGCTTTTTCTCTTACTTCTCCAGATGCTGTTTTGTTGTTTCAAGCATGTTATCATTTGCTTTTCCAGTACTACAAAACACAACTGTGCCAATGTCAAGGACAAAGTTTTCCTGATCTAACTCTCTTCGCCTCCCAGCGAGCACAGAAGAGTATTTACTATGTATGTTTTTAAACATCTCGCAGCAATGGTACACTCACACAACCTGATGAAAATTGCTTGTTAGTACACTAAGTTAAGAGTTGGTGCTAAGAGCTGGAAATCTAGTCCGAACTACATTGCCCGGTTCCTTCCAAATATTGAACCGCAGGAAAGGTTTTTGGACATGCCAAAGAGACCAATTAATGAAGGAATCATTAGGGTCCACTCACCCTGAATGATCCTCTCCCCACAACAGCAGATGAGAGGAACTGTGGCCAAAAAGAACAAATGAGCCCATACTGAAGATGGTATGAACCAAGGTAGCACAGTCATCCCACAAATCATGTTTAGGGATCACACAGTCCTGTGTGCTGTCACCACACCAAGAGGCTATCAAGATCTCGTAAGGAGCTGCAATTATTTTGTCCACATATAGACTCGTGTAGTGAATTTGCGCTTGTCTGTGTGCCAGGTAGAGGTAATACACATTATTTACAGTAAACTAGGTACAAACCTTCACTCAGGCTCATCCATCTAAGAAATATAATCTAAAGGTGTCTTCATAGCATGTTGCTGAAACAGTCAGATGTGAGTTAAGCCATGAGATAAAGTTTTCACTGAACAAGGCATGTGAATGAACGGGAAGAAGCTCCAATCCTGAATCCAGACAACAGGCTGATAATTATTTTACTCCAAGTCAGGATCCATTTTAGCTAAAACATGCCTGAGCATAGAGCTTGTCGAAGGAGTGATTTCTGCTTCTGGGCAGCTGTGTGAAACACCTTTGTAGTTTGATTGCACTAAAGGAAGCTTAGGAAGTATTTTCAAGCCAAAGCAGAGTCAGAGGTCTAGTATTACACTAGAATGTAATACACATTTAACAAAAATTCAGGGAACTGCAATACAATACTATCTACAATAGGATTTTTTTTTCTTTTTTAAGAAAAAAATTATCTAGTTTTGAAAGTGATTCTTGGGCAGCTAGTAAAGCAAAGGTGTCCTGTTTTCCAGAGATTAGTAGCATTAAATGAGAGAGGGTGCTTGTCTACTATTGCAACACTACAAGGAACAGATTCAGGCTTGGCAACACAGGGAATGCCTCTGTATGCAATGTGTCCCTCAGGCAAGCATCAACCAGATCATCCTTGGAGGGAACAAGGATAACAGTGTCCTAGACCTAGAATCTCCTTGAAATTATAACAGGAGATGGATCACCTGACATTTTCTTAATTTGTGCTGTTTGGAATGTCTCCGTTTAGGCAATTCCCTTGTGAAGACTGTTTCTTGCTTGCTTGGCATATTGTACCTAAAAGAATTAATGACAAAACTCAGAGAGCTCATAGTAGGCTGTAGAAGCAATAAATGTTAATGGCATTATTTATATGCCACTGGAGTTCAAGCAAGCAAAGGACTGATCTGGAAGAGTAAGTCAGCCAGACTTCAGAGAATTTCACATCTTAAGGAATGGATACAGGCACTGGGAAGATACTTTAAGCTAACACTTCCCCATAAATTTAGCCTGTAGTGCAGCTTTTCATGCTTCCTCCCTCCACACAGCCCCAGAAGAGGGATACGTGCAGAAAGCCTCTCTCTCTGTACACTTTATTGCTAGTGCAGGCTCAGAGCCTATGCACAAGGCCATTACTCACCAACAGCACACAGAAAGAAAACTGTGTTGCCTTACTGCAGACCCCACACAAACCTATCTGCCATACGTAGGACCTGGACTTGCAGAATCTGCCTTGCCTGCCTTCCTGCAACCTACCTACTTCTGGAGCAACGCCATAGGACAGCAGCATCGTTCTGAGATAGACACTGGTGTCACATGGCGTGAGAGCACTGGAGGTCTGTGGACAGCTGAGTTCAAGCTGCCACAGGACAGCACTGGTGCCCTACATTCATGCATCTTAGAGGCGGCAAGGTGGGACAGCCAGGCTAGATCATCCTCCAGACGGACTTTGTGCCACTGATCACAAGACTTTAGAGCCCAGCAGTTCCGATCAGAGGCCTTTAAGCCCAGCATTTCAACCAGTTTTCAGTCCACCTGACTATCCACTTGTCTAGCCCATTCTCAGCAGCTTGTATTTGCGAACATTAGGGGAGACAGTGCTGATAATCTTGCTAAAGTCAAGATGAATCATATTCACAGCTCTCCCCTCATCCACCAAGCTAGTCATCTCATCGTAGAAGGCTGGTCGAGGAAACTATTTCTAGGATTTACTCCATCATGTACACAGGGACTGATGCGAGGCTGACCAGCTTGTAGTTCCCTGGATCTTCCTTCTCGAAGATAGGAGTGACATTTGCTTTCTTCTAGTTCTCAGGAACCTCCCCCAGTCACCACAACCTTTCAAAAGATAATCAAGAGTGGCCTCACAAAGACATCAGCCAGCTCCTTCAGCACTCGTAGGTACACCCTGTCAGAGCCCACAGACTTGTGTCTGCCCACTCTGTTTAAATATTCCCCAACCTTCTCCTCCTCCACTGAGGGTAAGTCTTGCTCCAGACTTCCCCTCTGGTCTCAAAGGCCTGGGATTCCTGAAAGCCAGTCTTACCAGTAAGGGCCGAGGCAATGAAGGCACCGAGTACCTCGGCCTTTTCCATGTCATTTGTCACCAGGTCCCTGCCCCCATTCAGCAGTGGGAACACGTTTTCCCTACACTTTCTGCTGCTGCCACTACACTTGCAGAAAGGTTTCTTGTTGCCCTTCAAATCCCTCGCCAGATCCATCTGCAGGTAGGCTTTGGCTTTCACAGCCCCTGTGACTTGGGCAGTGACTCTTTGCTGAACTTTCCTCTTACTCCCCTTACTGCTCCGGAACGCAGGGGCATTTCAAGCAGTGCAGTACGTCTGGCTTCAAATATATCACTCTGAATTTACGCTCATCTTGAAGTTCTGACAGCAGTCTTTACCTCCACAGGACTACTTTTGACTTAATTCAAGGTTTCTATAGCTTCATTTTATCCATTATATCATTTTCAACCTCTCTCTGCAGCAAGGTGCTCTAAAGCTTGTTAGAATATATTTCACATTTGAAACAATTTTTTTTCTTTCCAATTTTGCAGGGGATTTACTGCCATTAATGAACCCATTTACCAGCTAATACCTTCATGGTATTATTATACACATTTTGCAGATGAACACCCCGAGACCCAGTGTGATATTGTTACTTCACCAAGGAGACACAAGCAATCTCATTTCATCTGATAGTTCACTGAAACAATGCAGGCTAATAATGGATTAAGTAAACTAAAAAGACATGAGATGGCTCACCAAATCATGAGGAAATTTGGAGTTCAAATCTAAATATGAATTCAAATTCTATAGTTCAATTATGTTATTCAGTTATATTGCATGATATTTTTAACTGAGCAAGACAAGACCTAGTAAAGCCTTATTCCAAGCTAGTGCATCTACAATTTCCAATAATTAGTTGGTTTGTTTAAAGCAACTTCTGACAGGCTAGTGAATCTGGTATGTAAATAATGGATATGGGAGACAGCTGTGCTAAATTGTGTGATATACAGGGTAATCGGCCAGTTGTTGTACTGGCAATTCTGAGGTGTGTTTAAAAGTTGTAACTTGTTTTTCAAGTGTCATTGAATGAATTCAGATGGAGAGTTTTAAAGGGATAAGGTATAAGTAGAAGACTAACTGCTGGTCAGTAATCAAAGGATATTAAATTCACATAAGGAATTAAACATGAAGACCACTAGGATGTTCGTTAGTTATCTAAAACTGGGGGCAGGATACATCTGTTTAAAATGGTTCCACAGACTTCTGCTTGGACAACTGAGTCTCTTCCCCATGCCTTTCGAGATGACTTTGCATGTCTTGCTTGGGCTCTAGCTGCCAGTCTTGACGGGCAAGGTTCTCCTGCAAGTTCTCTCTCAGATACACCAGACGTGAGGAAACATACTGGGTGCTGTAGAGCATCCCAGACAGCTTTCAGCACCTATTTGTAGGTGATTAGGATCAAACCCTCTGTCATAACATGGACCTGAATCCTACACTTAATTCCAAGTTTTATCCTGTGGACAAAGAGGACAGAAAACATAAATTGTGTAAGGATAGAAAACAAACTGTGTAAGGCACAATAGCTGTTTCCTGCTATGCATGCACACAAAGCTTAACTTTTCAAGGAGTAGTGAATAAATACATTAACAGATAAAGAGAAGTGATGGTCTTAATGCAGAGGACTCAGCAGCCTCTGGTTCAATTCTTGGCTCAGTCTCTGCTTTATCTGACAAGAGGCTCTTCACTGCTCATGAAAAAGAGAGAAGCCAGCATTTCCCAACCTCAGTGGGGCAACATGAGGAGAAACGCGAGACGGTTTGTGAAGGGCCAAGGAATACTGTGTCCTAAGGGACTAGGAAACCTGTGAAAACACCTGTTTTTACAAGGAACTTTCATCTTTATTTTCTAAAGGAAAAACCTCACTAAGTTCCCCAGAAAAAAAGAACAAAGAAAAAGTTATTGTATTTTATACATTTATAGATAAAATTTTAGGAAGAAGAAATAAAGAATGGATGTAAGGATCATGCATCATCTCACCTGTGACCATAGTTAAATAAAGGAGAATACTCGTCATTAGTAAATAGGAAAAACTGAAAATGAGGGCTCACTTAAGAACACTTAAAGCTTACTTAATAACAGGGCTCAGAAAGTGTTCAGTCCAAATCCGTTATGATCGCTAACCTCCTGGAAACTAACGGCGCACTTGAAACTACTTCATCAATAACCTTCTAATTAGTCTCGTTCTTAAGGGAAGAGAAAGTGCCCCTAGGCGCAGTCCGCTGGCCCTCCCCCGGCCGCAGCACCGCGTGCTGTTTGCCGGCCCTTCCCCGGCTCCTGGCAAGGGAAGAGTTCTCCCTTGCAACCCACAGCATCAGCAAGCTGCCAGAATCAATATCCACATGCCGCTTTCTATAAAGATGATACTTGTTGGGTAACAGGAGTTCTCATCTGTGGTTTTCTCTATGGATGCTAATTCGAATGCAATTTTAAAATTCTGGTTTAGATTATATCTTCTTCCTGCAACATGTAATGAAGCCGCTCTCTAAAGAGGCCTCTTGACTTTCACTAGAGAACTGCAGTACAAGCACAAATGACTTAGAAGCAGCATGGGTATAAACTTACAGAGATAATAGCAACAGTAGTTAATTATCCAATACATCTATTCAAGCTTACACCTCATGAGTGTGTTGCTTATATTTGCCTCAGTTCAGTGTAAATCTCCCTTTCATTACTGTTCACAACCCACAAATGTTGCTTTTTTGGATATATTCTAGAGGCATATATATTTACACTTGGAAAGAAAATTGAATACACCAAATGTCTAATGAGCAGTTCCCTTCTATCCTTAACATATTCAAGGGCCGATATTTTAGTGCTCTAAAATAAAATCTTTTCTTCAATAGAAGTATGCTAGCATACTTTGATCATCGCTTTTATCTATTTCCAGCACATATTTGTTGACTACTCTAGAGCTCCTCAAAATAAACAGAGCCTTTTAGAAAGTGTTTTTGTGTTCCAATGATGATAATTAAAAAGTTAGTATTCATGCTGCTTAGATTATATGAAGTGTACTTAGACACCTTTTCAGAATCTAAAGGCAATGACATGTACCTGTTGTCCTTGTTAAGTACCTATAACTGAGGGGAAATTTATGAGCAAATGCAAAGAAAATTGAAAAATTATCCACACTAGGACTGAAAAATGATTAACAACCATTATAAACATGCATGGTTGTTAATCTAAGACACTTTGAGTTACAGAAAAAGAGGAAATAAATAAATAGAACTCATGCAAAGAGAACATCAGGAGTAAACTTCTATAATACTTTACTCTCGTGTAAAGAGAACATCAGGAGTAAACTTGTATAATAATAAATTATATGTACCATATTTTTTAACTCCACTCTTTGCAGCACATCCTACCTTGATACTTCTACTTAATTCTCCTTTGGAGATATTAGCAGAATCGTTGGCCATTCAAGTTATCAAGAGTTTAGTAATGAAATGAAATGAAGCAATAGCAACCTAAGGATATTTGTACTAAAGTGCAGCAAAATTTGTTACAATTTACTGCATATGCAAGTTTTGCTGTATTGTCCCAAATCTAGTAATTTTCTAAATCATCTAGTTTCTACTTTCTATCAATTTTCACTTTTAGTGAAGAAAGACCTTTTCTTTCAAGTAATTGAGTAGTCAAGTAGTCAAGTTAAAAACACTAACAGCTTGCCCGTGTATGAAGATTGCACGGACTTGTGTGGAGCTCACAGTGATTTCTTCTTTAATGCCTATGTCAGTGATACAGGCTACAGAGACAGAAGAATTTGTAATCCTTCCATCAGGAGTGTGTCAGAGACCTCCCTGTGCTCTGAGCACAGAAAGCAAAAGCATCTTCCTACAGTTCAGAACCTTCAAGTTCTCCTCCACTTCTGCAGCTACCTGATCATAGCTCCTTTTCAGAAACCATGATTCAAGGCACTGATGTTGCTTTTTCTCTAAACTCTTTCAGGAGGCCTTCAGTGACTAATCAAGTTTGGAGTTGCTGTGGTTACGCTGATAACATCACACAGTACATTTCCATTTCCAAACTGAATGGTCTTAATTTTTAGAATCAACTTTGGAACTAAGTATTTTCCAGTTAATGTAGAAGCTGCTTTCCAGAAGCAATTTCTATTATGCATTTTTAAATTCTCATTTCTTAAATTCTCCTTCTTAGTAAACTCATTTACCAAAAGCAAAAATAGATGGGCCCTGAACACACTAAAATCCAGTTTGCTCACTGAAGAGCAGGGGCACTCAAGTAGCCTATCTATCGGGTTCATTCTCTGATTTCCAGCAGTAATCAGCAGTAGATGTGTGGGGAAAGAGCGTCAGGCACCTATCTGTGAGGTAATTCTTCTATCGGCACATCTTGCTACCTTCCAGCAATCAGTAGCAGAGGGACCTGTCCTCCTGGACTGAGTTTCTATCTGTCTGCTCTTTTGTTCAGAACAGAACACCCTCTTTTTCAGACCACCTGCTAGTACAGTGACCAGCACAGATCCTTGTAACACACCCCTCCCACTATTTTGAAAACAAGTCATTTGTTCCTACCTCCTTTTCTTATCTCTAATCAGTCATTAATTTATGAAAGTCCTTCTTGTCCCATGACAACTTCCAGTTAATAGCATTGGGAAAGAACCTCATCAAAAGTGTTCTATGGAAATAAACATAGTATATCAAGCATACTTACTTGCTTCTGAATTAAAAAAAAATCTAACAGACTAAGAAAGCATGATTTTTTTTCTAAAAGAAAAAGGAAAAGCCAAGTCACATTGACTCTTCCCCATTATATCATACGCTTATTCTTTCTCTCTTATTCATTCATGTTGTGGTCACGAACAGTCTCCTTCACGTAGGAGCTAGAATGACTTTTTATGCAGATTCCTCCGGATTATCTTTTGGGAAAAAAAAAAAAAAAAAAAAAAAAAAGTATCTGACACTTGCCACACCTATTCTTCCTGTGCTAAGGCCACTGTAAGTGATAAGCTATACATCAAAGCTGGTTGTTTGGCAATTTCTTGTCTAAGCTCCTTTGAAATACCTGGGAAAATATTATCTGGTCCTTATATTTGTCAGAGTTCATTTTATGAATTTCTTCTAAAGTACCTTCTGTTGACACTAAATTTGAAAGACTTCCTGGGACTTACCTCCCATAAGAAAAAGCTCCAGGATAAGAACTTCCCAAACTCTTCCAATGCAAAGAATTATTTTTATGCCTTAGAGACTCTCCTCTTTCAGAGTATTCGAAAAAATGTTTTATTATTAGTTCTTATGCTCTTAGAAAGTTGGTCCTCAAAATCTTTTTGGGCTTGCTATATCACAACTTTACATTTAACTTGCTAGAGTTCATGCTTATTTCTTATTCTCAAATAATTCTCATTTGTAGAACTTTTTTTTCTGTTGTTTAGCTAGGCCTTTAAAAAGGCCACAGTTTTTGTAGTGTATCACCAGCCCCTATAGAACTTTGTATGGACTACTACTGAAAACACAGCTGCAAAGCAGTAAGGTAATAACTGTGGGGCATAGATTTGCCCAGCAGATACATCACACAATACAAGTACGCATAGGCTCACAGAGTTCAGTCTCCCACAGGGCAGCTTTCCCAGCAGCATTAATGGGAACTCAGTAGTCATGTGTCAAATATTTATATCAGCAACTTTGGACCTGAGTATGTTCCTCCCACATCTTGTGGGGCCTCTTCCCCTGCAAATCACACCAGCCAGCAGTGGAAGACTGTTTGTACTGTGCCTTTCTTCGAATCTTCCCTCCTATTGTGCATCATTTTTAGGGCTTGATTACATGTGTACCTCTCTCTTAGGTAGGAGAGGTTCAGAAAGAGCCGCCTAAATCCTCTTCCTCTTAGGAACAGCCCTAAAAGGCCAGTGAGCAGCGCAATCCCAACTTCAAGGTCAGATGGCAGCAGCACAAGAAGGTCAGCCGTTATGATAGAAAATACAATTGCCTCTACACCCATGACTGATTGGTTACGCCTGACAGCTCTCTGCTCCGTGACACCATTAGACACAGCGAGTGTGAAATTTAGCTTCAGTGACTCCAGCCTCTCGTTAGAGCTTTCTCTAACGTGCCACGGCAGAGAGGCCGAGAGCTGAATGCCCCCGAAACTTGAAAGGACCCAATATTAAAGAAGACATAACAGCAATGGTTCTTATTTCATTAAGCAGCCATGGTGGCCAGTGCTGAGTTCAGCAGAAGAGCAGCTTCACAGGTACCTCAGCGCCGGGACGGGCTCAGGGCAGTCTGCCTTCACTGCTCCCTCAGATGGTCAACAGACATGTGCAAAATGCTTAATGATGGCAGCCCTCTAATTAAGGGAGAGCGGTCTAGGCCTAGAACTAATTTTAATCAAAAGAACTGCCTAATTATCACACACGCCTTTACAAATGAGCTCACTTAAATAGAAAAGAATTTAAGTGACTGGTTTGAAGGCAAAAACTGTTTACAGAAATCGGTAGAACAGATACCAGCAGACCCAGATTGCCAGTCCTCTGCTGTAACCTCTTTGGTGTGACACATTCATTTTGTGCCTTTCAAAACCTGCTTCTCTCTGTGACCAAAAGAGATTCAGGAGAAGAAGGGGGAGTCACTCAGGGATTTTTGACATGCCTGTCCTTGAGGACTGAGGCCACAGAGGTTATGGCAGCCACCTTCCAGACCCTGATGGCACAGAACAAGAAGGCTGATTTAACTTGCAACACTCATAAGAGCGAAGAGAAGTGTCAGGGTAAAGATCACACTGTTGTACACACGAATGCTAGTATAGATTTTTAAAGCCAGTTAGAAATTTTCTATGCAAAGTCCCATTAAAGCAAATGGAAATGAACATCCAATTCTATACACATCTTTGGAAAAACTCAGTTCTTTTACCTTAAATGCTTCCAAACCAGGATTTATGCTCTCTAAAAACAACCGGTAACTAAAATTAGCATAAGACAGGCTGTACTGTACATACAAGATAATTTCATCAAACTATACAGGTAAGAATTTTAAGTTAACTACAGGTACCACTCCTTGTCCTTGAAGGTATTGAACAAATCTGCTGGACACCACTTCTTAGGTTTTCTGGTCTGTATCACAGCCTGCTCTAGTCACATTCATTGCTAAATATTTATAAATACTAGAGGACTGAGTTACTATCACTTAAAGAGTCACTGTATATTTATGGAGGTATGTGTACATAGGGTTTTGCTACAGAAAACAGAAACATAAAGCTTTAATAAAAGTGGTTTAGCTAACATTTGCAAAGGCAGAGTACACACACAAGCAGCACACTGCAACTCAGCTGACACAGGGTAACCCATTAAGCACCAGTAATCCAAATTTGTGTGAGCCCTTGGTTTTCCAGAACTATCCTCTCACTTAAGACATCTCACAGCCGGATTACCAGGTTTGAGCTTTTGATTTTCAGCCACAAACGCACACACTGTACAGATATTATCTGAAGCTTGATACATACATTTCTCAAACAGGCACTTTATAAGGAGGTTCAGAAGTCAGATACTCACTGATCTGGTTGGTAGATGCACTGTAAAAAGCATTTACAGTAGTTGGGCTGGTAAACCACCTGTAGTAGGAGCAAAAGAGAGCATCTGTCAGTACACTTACACATCTTTATGAATAGAATGAGCAAAGACAAAAAGTAAACGCAGTGGAAGGAAGCACAAATGTTAAAGACCTAGGATACATTAAATATTTCTCCATTTCAGCACATGCTGCCTACACTTTCCAGAACACTGAAATCTGTTATTTAACAGCTTTATTTTAAGTGCATACAGTCAACGAATGTTCAACAGGAGCGATTGTTAAGCTTCCTGTTATCTCATCTCTTTTATTTCTAAGTGACCGTTGTGCTTGTGAGGTCTGCCATGCTGACAAAGTGAAGTTCTCCCAACAGAGGCTGCAGCGCTGACAGCAGCTGTGAAAACTCTCATAGGTGTCTTTCAACCACGTGTGGAGAAACTCCCGCTTGAAATTAGAGGAGAGCATTTTGAAGTGAGTGAAGTGGCTTCAGATGCTTTGCTGAACAACTGCTTGAACAATTAGGATGATGCCAGCGACATGGGCAGGTGCTTTCTGGGAACCCAAATTCATAATAAATAGCTTCACATTCTGTAGCCTATACAATGAATGTGGCCATCAGTGTGCTCATAAACTAATAGACCTCTTGCAAATTAAAACAAATTTTAAAAGGAATGTTAGTATTTCTTCTCATAGTTAGATTTCTCATACATACTGGAGGGAAACCTAGATTTGAATAGCAAATAGGATTTATGAATCTCCTTAGCCTAAGCTCATCTATGTTGACAGTGGTTTCACCCGTATAAGTGGAAAATCTCGACTGGCTTCAGCAAGATCCAAATCCCCTCTGATGAAACTGAGTTCAGTGAGCCCAAGTTTTCACTTTATGATTTTATAAGGAAGAACAGAGATAAAAGAAAAGTAATAAAGATGATGAAAATTAGTATTTAATTCATAATAAATTAGAAGCAACTCTAGTAAATGTCCAAGCAGGAGCATCCTGATGTCTTTAGCAATGCATTACTCAGAAATTTTGTAAAGCCAAATGAACACAATGCAATTGTTTTGGAAAATTTCTTTCAAAGAGGAGAGATGGGAGCTGCAAAACAAAGAATAAGACAAAGGAAGATCTATCAGAGCATGGAAAAAGTGTGATGCATGTCAGTGACATTCACATACACTATCTGTGCTTTAAAATAGCACCATCAAATGAGTTATCTGCAGATCCCGACTGTTTTTCTGGCAACTGATGTCCTCACATAAACCATGCGACAAAGGGGAGAGTTTTAGAATGGCAGCATTCTGTCTTTTATCAATAAATTTATCTGCTTCTCTCATCTTCAAAGCTGAGCAGCTTATTCTACAACACAGCAGCTAGAAAAACTAACCAATGAAAGCCAAGGGTGATGTCATGTAAATATCTTCACCATCCGCTGCATTATAGGCTCTAATTGCCATAGATAGCTCTGCCTGTTTTGTTTACTAGGAGATTCTGAAGGGGAGGAGCAGGGGGAGGTTGTTTTCTGGTGTGTTTTCTGTTTCCTCTATAATCAAGAAATTAAATTTTAAAGGTAATGTAGTGAGATAATGGAAAATAGGAGAAAGACTGCTTATGGTGAGGGGATAAAGAAAAAATTAGGGGGCTTAATTAACTACATTTCAATGTCATGCTTGTTCACAGCAGCAATCAGTCAAACTGTTTTGAAGGATGCAAGCCAGCCGCTTGTGCAGTAGAACTTGCTCTCCAGGCTTAGCAGTAGCTCTGGAGGACTCTGTCCCTTTTTTGACAAGGAGATGACCCACCTGAAAGGGACCCATCTGAAACACTCAAGACTTTAATTTCGATGTTACTCTAAGTTTGAACAAAGACACATAGCGTTGTGACTTCCACCTCACCCTGTTGGCTTGTTCTACTTACAGCAGCCTTTCTGTTCTCTCCAACAGCATGAAAAAGGCTTCCAGGACAACAAATCCTCCCTTTTTGCAAATCCTTCTTAGAGCGAGTGTCTTACAGGGCCTCTCATTTCTAGTCACAGGATCAAGGGCCTGAGACAGATAACAGCTACTTCAAGACAGACTAATGTGCTTTGCGCTTCTCCCCATCCTCTGTGCTGCTGCAGCCCCAGGGGCTGACTGCAGCTAGGTCAAGATAGGAACCGCCACAAGCAGCGGTTAAAGAGCTCTTCACTGACAAGCGACACCTCTCTAACGGCACAAGTTTACCCGGTTTTATTGGGTGAGGAGCTAAGCAGTGATGCACGTACTTGTCACCGCAGGAGCACCTCGCTCTGCCCGAGAGCAACTGCAAACGCTGTCGCCGTTCGGGCTGCAGCTACCGAGGGAGGACATCGCACCGCTGCTGGCCGTGCTTTCATGCCTTAGGACCTCATAGACCTGGAGCTCATGGACCAGCTGCTAAGACTCATCACAACATCCCCATCCTGAGACAGCTTCTTTCTTCACGATCTGCCACTGCAATTACAGAGCCTATCCTGTTTCCTGAGCTTAGTATCAGCCAAAGATGGATAGCAGCCTCGATTTTCTCACTGTAAAACTGAACTAAGTTATTCCCGAGTCGTTCCTTCATAATGAGGCCTCAAGAATGACCCCGTATGAAGTTTGTTATGTTTTTAAGCAGCTAGGAAAAGGAGAATTAGCAGCTGCACCGAGGAGTCAAGAAGAACAAGAGTTCTCTAGTGACAAGCAGAGTATACTGCTGAATTTCATACTTGATGTTCAGACACTCGGCAAGGAGCATATTTACACTCCAGCATTTTGTTCTACCATTCTGAGCCACTCGCAGAAAGATCTAGGAAGCATTTTCCACAAAAGAGCAGAAATAACCGAGACTGCTTCCATTCAGACTAGCAGAACTTCACCTCTCGTATGTCATCCTCTTTCAGTAAGCTCCTGGAAATGACTGAACCTTCAGTGACAGACCTTAACTAATAACACATCGAATTACTATATGAAGGTCTGTAATAAATAGCTTCGCTGGTAAATTTTAAGGTGAAGCAAAATTTGAAATAGGTCTCTCATTCCTGTTTGGAGTCAGGTTGCTTGGGCATTTGCTCTAGGTCTGGTTACAATTTCAGTGCATTTGATCTGTTAGCAGAAGGATAGAAAAAACCAACCAACCAACCAAAGACAGGCATAACAAACTCTAAGCTCTTACTAGTTACAAACTAAATAAAAAAAAAAAAAAATCCAGAATTGTTTACGCTGTTTCCATTTGCTATTAGCATGTGAAAAAGGGACAGCTTTGAATGATGTCCTGTAACATTACCTACCAACTACTGCAGCAGTCAAAACCCAATGCTGCAGGCTTGACACCTGTATGTTTGAGATTTCTCTTGTAGAAATAAAATCTGAAACCTGCACGAAGATAGCAAGTGGGCCAGACACTCTCTTAGGTTTGTGTTTCTTTAGGCTACAGTTTTCTCTGTGATATCTTCCTTTCTGAGTTAGGAGTACAGTGTGCTACATTGCCAGTCATGAAGACAGGTGACAGGAACAATTGCAATACAGGGAAAGTTATTAATTAATTTAATTCTCTGTAAAGCACAAACTGAATTTGCAATTTGTTCTCTCAACTTTTTGAGTTAGAAGAAATCACAGGTGGAGCAGAATTTGGTGTTCAACATCCCAAGTAAGAATTTAAAAATAAAAATAAAAATCATGGAAGTATAGAAAATGAACTTGTGAATATAAAACGCACTTAAGCTGGTTAGAAGTGAAAGGCTGTACAAAGCTGCTAATGAAGGTGGAATCTGCAAAGTCTCTTCCCAAGAAAGGACTATAAAGAAAAACTTCTAAGGGGAGGCAATCTTCAAGGTAACTTTCAAAAGAGTATTTCCTATTCTCATTGTTAGTCTGTTTTATACATTTTCCCATGTAGAAACAGAGGATTAGCCTCCCAGGCCAGGCTGCCATCTGTCTCCCCTGGGGCTGGGCAAGAAATTGGGATGGTGAGGCTGGGCCCAGCTTCCAGTGCCACATCACTGCTTAAAATGAGTTGCAAAGACCAGGACAAGGCTTCAGGAGGCTCCTTTCCAGCCTCTCCTCTCCAGGGCAGGTCCACCCACAGGATTTCTGAGCTCTCCAGCAGCATCTCTCCAACAAGCCACAGCCTGCCCGGTGTCTCTTGCAGCTGCTTTTCCCTGTTTGCAGAAGGAACTTTTACACTGTCCTTAATGGCATCCAACCTCTCAGAGCTGCCCTCCCTTGCGGTGAACCAAGAGCCAGGGCTTATGACCAATTGTATGTGGTCAAGAAACTGTAATAGGTCCTGGAGGAGACTCAGGAATCTTCTCATAGTACACCTCCTCTGCGTCCTCTCGTAGGGATACTAGATGCCTGCATCTCCAGCTCTGAAAGTCGAGTGAAAAGTGAAGAGAGATTTGGCCAGGTCTAAAAATCTTAGAGGAGAACCTGATTGCAAAGGAGAAAGATGAATAATAATGAAGTGGTATGCCCAAGAAGTCCTCTGATGCCTTGCTACTTGCAAGTATGATATCAGGGTTAAGAAGGATAGATTCAATCGCTGTTAAAAAGGCGCGGGCATGTGTTTATATATCCATACACACGTGTATGCGTATTTGTATGTATGAATGTATATGGCTCCATGGATGGATAAGCAAATGCCACTAAAACCCTGGCTCTCCTTTATCTCTCCCTTCCACATGGCTATCACTTCCCCACGCACTGTCTTTCACCTCCCTTTGCGCTAGTTGTCTCTCACCTGGGTTATTATAACTGTCTTCACGCCTGGTCCCCTCCTCCCACGCTCACCCCTTCCAGCCTCACCTCCTCCATTCAGCCCCCTCGATCCACCCCGCGCTGTTTCGTGCATCATGTTCCTCAGCTCCTGCCACAAATCCCTTGGGTATGTCTCTCTCCTCATGCCTGAGCACTTCTTCTGGGTTGGTGGAGCCAGCTGCCAAGACAACAGCCATCTCCCCAGCCAGCTGTTAGGATTGCAGCTGGCATCCAAAGCGGGTGTCGAGGACAGCAAGTTGCATCTCCCGCAGCTGCGGTGCCCGCGGGGGAGCTTGGCCCCCGGGACCGGCAAAGCAGGCGGCTCCGGCACCCCGACACCTGGTCACACCTTCTGGGTACCGGCTGGGTACATCCCCTCATCTTGGTACCGGCTGGGCCGGGCACGTCCCCCCATCCGCGCCCTGAGCAATGCCTCGCCTGACTTGCTCCGTGCTCCTGTTTTCCCGTAAGGCAGATAACTGCTAGGAAGGGAGGGAGCAGAAGAGACAACAAAGGAGTTTGATAATTTATTCCTGCTTTGGGGGACTTCTTTTCCTCTTTTTAGACATCAAAACTGTTGAATTTCCCAAATAACTTATTTCCACTTTGATAACCACATTCCCCCTTGCTTTATCAAACTCTTTTGTTCTGTATCTCCCAGCTCCTCTATCTGTGCCCTGATGGTGTTTCCCTGGTGCTTTGAGTAAACCATTATTTTGATTTTCTGTTTAGTTAACTACGCTGAGGAAAGTGCGTCCAGTTTGAAATAATATTGCTGGGAAATCTGGATTATCTGCTAAATGAATATAGCATTTTACCTTCTGGAGGTAATTTTACTAACTAGTAACTTATTTCCTTAAACACTCATTTTCTTATTTATCTTTTTCAGTCCACAACTTGGACCATCTTATAATATCTATCTCTAAATATAAATGCTATGCTAAAAGCTACCGAACTAGGGAAAAGAAGAAATGAAGCAAACAGAAACAAAATCCCAAGGGTAATTCTCTATTAACACAGTGCCAAGCTTCAGCGTAGACCAAAGATCTGTGGACTTCCATGAAATATAAAAGCTTAAAAAAAAAACAAAAACAGAGAAAGAAAAGAAAGAAAAAAGAGAAGTAAAAGCATCAGAAAGCAGTAGAGTCCAATAGTTAAAATGTGGCAAGTGCCGATAATTTTTAAGGCCAGATTTGACATGCCTCAGACTGGTGGGTGGGCATTATTGGGTTTTTATAATAAATTAAAAAAAAAAATTACTGGAGGTGGCAATGACTCTCTGTGCCTTGGTACCCCTCAGCAGACACAGCAAAAGTGGACAGTGTGACAGTACTTTCAGAGCCCTTCTCCATCTCCAAGCAGGCGCAAAAGCAGAATAATCTCCCAGCGGTAATCCAGTGGGGATTACCCCCAGCCCAGCGGAAGGCAGAGCATATAGCTGTGCTGACAAAGGTGAGAGACCCAAAATCAAACCGGGATCCTCCAGGCCAGAGTGTGCCCCGCGGGGTGACAAGAAAAGCAAGATGAAGGTGGTGAGGGGGCTGCTGTTAACTACTTCTTGAAATTAGATGGTAAAGACAAGCATGAGAAAGTGTTCAATCTGTGTTAGTGCTGCCCCAGTGCTGGAGATGAGGAGGAGGTTGCAGATCACCATTGCTATGGAGAGGCAAGCGTTACTTCCCTGCTCGCGTGGAAACCGTTGGTCTGAAGAGAACATACTGTCGTGATCTAGCCCTGGCAGCCAGGGCTGCGGGAAAGCCCATAAAATCATCCCCCGAGGTTAACCATTGCAATGTCAGAGAAAGGTGGGACAAGAAGGTAAAATTCACAATTAAAATTAAGCTATAAACAACCCCTTGAAAAGATGGGGCCAAATCACAACACTCTAACCAGGAAGAGCTTGTGCTTGTCCTGCTGACATCCTCTACCTGCCTCACGGATGACACAGAGCCACCCCCGAAACAACGTACTGTTCCCTTTGAGTAGGAATTTCTGGAGCCCTAAGGAAATACCACCTCGGGAGCTAAGCAGCAGCATTGATTTCAAAGTCTCTGTGTAGAAGGAGTCATTTTTAAGTAGCATGATTAGGCTAATTAAGTTCTGTTTAAGTTTTAATTTGCATTTTAAGGATTTGATTACCCACCAGTAAGAAAAGAGACTGATTCTCTCATGTATTTTATGACAGTATGTGACACAATCTGCACTCTCATGTTTACAAATAAATAAAAATAATGTATGTAAATTAAATTACGTTTTATTCCATATCATTGCTATCAACAGCAGGTAACTAACAATGCTGATTGCTATTACTAATAATAACATTATCTCTTACTAATGGTTCCATTCTTAGAAAAATTATTTCATAAATCCCTGCTGTACCATTCCAAATTCTAACTGTGACCAAGAGACATAATCCATTTTTAATTGAGATTCAATTACCCTTTTTTTCATTAAACTAAGTTTAAGCTGCAAGCATATGACTACTGTGCATCAGAACAGGGATACCTAGCACTTACAAAAAAAATATCCACAGGAGTTTCTGAATAACTGGGGGGTGTTGCCCTGATAAAGACACAGTGCTGACAGTATTCAGGTCTGAAGACTTTCATTTTCCAAAACAATTTCTGAGACCATTTCACAAAGTTATTGCTCCAACATTCGTATTTCCATTGCCGGCACTCTGCTCCAGTTATTACATTCACACAGCTGGCCTGTTCAAAACGGTCCTTTTCTCTTAACAGGTTCTACAACAGAAGAACACAACCCTAACATCTCCCACAACACTCTCAGCAAGAAAGCCATTTAAAAGCAATTTTTAAAACGTAATGCAAAAATATATGAACCCTTTCCTTGCTTAACGAGGAGGCTACTTAGTGATGGGACTCGGTGTCCAGCAGCTAAAAAACCAGCTTCACTCCTGCGTAATGGGCTTAATTCCTACCAGAGTCTCCTGAGGTGTTAATGCAGGGACGATACTCCTACCCCAGAGAGTCTTCTGCTTGAAATTATTTTTCTGCACTATAAAACTGAGCTAAAAGCCTCACAGTTACTGCTGCAGGAGAGAGTTATCTGTACTTAGCTATAAGATATAAAAAAGGAAAATCACAGGCGCACGGCACAGGTGCTTTTATGAGCTGGAGTTCACTAACGTAGCTTCAGCAGTCGATGCACTCACAGTCACTTTTGCCCGTGGAGCCGGGCGAGGTACCGGCAGGCTTCCCGGGGAACCAAAGCGAGGGACTCGGCGGAGCGGAGCCGCTGGGCGGAGAGGGCAAGCTCTGCCTCACGGCCACCGAGAACCCGCCAGGAGCCCCGAGGAGAGGCGGCGGCTCCGGACGGCGCTGCCGAACGCAGCCGCAACAGAACGGAACAGAACAGAACAGAAAGCGCCTCAGCCCGACGCTTCGACGCCCTCGGACTTCGGGCCTCTCAGCGCCCGCGGGGCCGTCGCCTCCCTCAGGCGAGCGCGGGGCTGCCGAGCAGAGCCCCAGCCGCCGCCGCCGCGGCGGGGACCCGGCCTCCC
>JAOBAS010000057.1:17974488-17995810 GCA_025311575.1 Elanoides forficatus
AGAAGAGCTCAGCACCCCCCTCTCCACGTCCCCTCCTCAGGAAGCTGCAGAGAGCAACGAGGTCAACCCTCAGCCTCCTTCTCTCCGAACCAGACAAGCCCGAAGTCCCCAGCCGCTCCTCCAAGGACATGCCTTCCAGCCCTGTCACCAGCTCTCTCGCCTGCCTCTGGATGCCTTCGAGGACCTCCACGTCCATCTGAAACGGCGGAGCCCAGAACCGCGCACACCGGCTGGCCGGGCTGTGTTTGATGCCCCCCGGGATGGGGTTTGCCCTCTGGGCTGCCAGGGCACGTGGCCGACTCGTACTGAGCCTGCTGTCGGCCAGCCCCCCCAGCCCCCTTTCTGCAGGGCTGCTCGCCAGCCTCTCCTCTCCCCGTCTGTACTTGTGCCCGGGGTTACTCCGTCCTGGGCGCAGAATCTGGCACTTCAGCTCGTTAAATTTCATCCCATTAATCGCAGCCCAATGCTCCAACCTACCTAGATCCCTCTGCAAGGCATCCTGTCCCTTCAGAGAGTCAACTGCGCCTCCCAGCTTGGTATTGTCAGCAAATTTGTTAATGGTGCATTCAACTCCTGCATCCAGATCGTTGATAAATATATTGAACAGAACTGGCCCTAGAACTGAGCCCTGAGGAACAGGCAGATTATCCTACCCTAATAAATAAATTCCACAGAGGTGTTAGTAACCATAGAGAACTAGAACAGTTGGTTTAGGTGTTATTTGGCTCAGCCCAGCAATAATTGGCTAAAATACTACACTTTGCCTATACCGAAGATCAAAGCAGAGAGTTCTTTCTGGCCTTAACCTGAAGGAAGGTACCTTCGGCATCCCAGCACTCTGTCATAACACTAGTCTATTTTGATAGTGGTCCAAACCGACGAGTAAACCTGAGAAGACCCCCAGGACAATACAACTTGCTCTTCAATTCAAGAACAAACTAAGCTCCTTCCTGAATTGTGAAATCCACAGCACTTGCACTATCCTCACAGGTGTGGGTGACACTTACTGATGAAGAAATGTCACTTTTACATATCTATATAATAAAGTAATACTTATTTTAAACAACCAAGCAATCCCTACTCTAAAATTCCTGTTGTCTGTACTGCTTTATTAAAGTGTAAATATTAAAAAAGTGACAGCATAATGTGCTGGGCTCATGAGATTTAATTGGAACAGGGTGACAGGTTTTGAAGGTTCTGTTGCATTATGAATCCTAAATTTCCCCAGTGAATTATCTGACCATACATGTAACGAACCTGTTTCTTGAATTAAAAACATGCCCATCCAAACGTCCCAGGACAAATCCAATATCTATCATTAGCAATAAATAGTGTTTAATAAACACGCACAACCTCCATGCCTGGAAATCTACCAAAATGTCTCTCTAGACTCTTTCCTTCTAGCCAAGTAGCCATTTCTGTGAATCTGAACTTAAACTTACAGTCGTACGTCCTACTGCATAACTGTTGTTGCAATTTCTACGTCATTACATAACACTTGTGTCTTACAAGCTTGACCTTGTTCCTATATCTGTAAACTGTAAAATTGTTGTTCAAGTCATTGAGAATGGATTTAAACCATTTGCTATTTGTAGTACTATGGCTTGTAGTATTCTTTTTATTGTACTGCTTGACTTTAGTTTGTCATGCATTGTTCGGCCCAGACTCGCCCCATTAACTTCAGCAACTTAAATGAGATGCCTAAATTGGGAGCAAAGTGCCATAAGCTTCCTAAATGTGTCAACAGAGGGAAACAGGCAACTCCAGCTATGAAAGATCTAACCTACCTTCTGAACAAAACTCTCCCTAAATTGGAAAAGGGAGAGCTTTTTAGGGAGTTTATTAGTTTGCAGGAATGCTTGTACTGTTTCTCTGCTGAAAGGCAGGTCGCAAATTTTGAACAAAATGGTTAAACAGATTGTTTGCTAGAAAAATCAACATCAGACTTGCATATGCTTGTAAAGGTATATAGAAATATCTCTACTACGGAAATAATTAGAAAACCTTCCTGCTCTTATTTTGCACCAAATTTGTCAAATATCTAAATTACAGATCATTATAGTTCTAACGGTATTGCTAGTAAAAAACCAAGCATAACAGCCAGTAAGAAGCAAGACTGCACTCCATTTACCATCAGGTTAGCAGGAAATAAATGGCATCTTACTATTGTTCTCTCACATTTATGCAGCTCTACTTCATTTGCACATCTGTGAAGAGCACTGCTGTATAAAATGTAAATGAGTTGTATACAGAATTTAAAACTTTCCAATGATAAAATGTCTCTACAGCGTTTTCATCAGATTTACCAACAAACTTTGAAGTCCGTGTTTGTTTTTAAATCAAAACACTATTTTTATTTAAGCACAGCGAGCAGAAATCGTTCAGCTGCACTTGCATGTCAGTTTATTCAGAGAGGGTATTTACTAATTCACTGATAGCCCATTGCCTCAACAAATAAGGAGACAGTCCTACACGTCGCCCTCTACTCTTCTTTGTTTATGCCTCTTCCGACTGCTGCTCTGGGGGCAGAGCTCTGCATTTGGGCAAGCTCCCTTTCCACTTATCGCATGCTCTGAACGTGGGAATGGAGTGAAAAGGGAGCTTCGAGTACCTCTTCCCTCCTTCACCTTTACCTCCTGCATTTTATTGTCATTCCACCTGAAAGTAACCAGCACCAGTAATGCCATCCTTGTTCATAACACTTCATAGCTGGCATTATTCTACTGGGAGACGGGTGTTCAGCTGGGATAGTCACTGCACTTCTGGAAGACGGCTTTCAAGATGGGCCTCCCACCACGACATTGGAGAAGGTATGAGAACTGGACTACTCTCATATCCCCTTCCAGGCTGGATCCTCCATCCTCACACCAAACACCTTCAGCTGTCCCAGATGTTTCAGACACCGTTTTCTGTTTGTAGGCTGGTGTGACACTGACATCCCAATCAAGATGAAGACTTTGTCAAGAAAAGCCACTGTACAAGCAAATCTGAAATAAACTCACAGCCTCCACCAGCCAGAGCCAGACAGGGAAAGGTGCAGGCAAGGGATGAAAACCAGGGTAACAAAAATAACTTCAGCAGAGAAGCAGGAGCTCAGATGGCTCAGCTGCTAGCAAAACAAGTGTGGCACATGTCCCTTCACAAACAAAACGATGGGTAAGTAACTGCAACTGCAAGCACAGTCCATGACATTCTGTTCTCACTCAAGTGAAACCTTCACTGTAACAGGATTTTACCCATTCAACATTTATATTTGTTACCTTCTCATAAGCTTTTCTTTTTGTTTCAGAGTCCATCCAGTCATTTTCCTTTTCCAACATGTCAATAAAAGCCCAGCGAATTCCTTCAGTCAACTCCTCCATCTGCAAAACATTTAGCAAACCCCTCCCCAGTAAAATATGTCATGGCAGAATCATTATAAGACAAGGTCTGGTGCATGTAGGAGTGATGGATTTGGGTAGATCACGTATGATTCCAAATCAGACAGTATCTGCTGTTCTTTCTTCAAGGCCAATGTCTTCTGTCTCCAGTGCTCAGACACTTCTTCTGAAAATAAGTTTTTTTTCTATTTTCTTTTCCTTCAGGGGTACCACACAACCTGCTCATTGCCAATCCTTTCACATCACAATTGTGAGAATGGCTGTCTTGAAATCATAAAAAATACTGGGAGATTTTCAGTGATTTGGGGAGATTTCTGACACTTTGGTTCTAGATGACTAGCCCATGCAGAAGAAGGAGCCAGCTGCAAGGCATTTGCACAAATAAAGCCTTCTCTGCGTAGAGAGCATCTGTAGCCTTGTTTGGTTTATGTCAGACCAAGACACACCTTATTAATACTGCCAAAGGACTGAAGTGGGGCTGGCAGTATTATGATCCAAATACAAAGCAGTATCCAAATATTTAGCCTGTTTTTAGCTGTATTTGGGAAGTACTCCTACCCTTTACTTCCTGCAGGGACAGAGGCCATGGCTTACAACACTGAGCAGCCCTAACTGCTTCTGGGGTCTCGGACCACCAGTGACAGCTTGCATCTGTGCAAAGCTAGGAAAACCCACAGCCATTGTAGCCTGGCTGCTTCTTCAGACACCTATACAAAGCCACGAGTATGACAAGCAAGTAGAAAAAAAAAAAAAAAAAAAAAAAATAGGACCGTTTAGTCAGTACATACACTAAGAAAACCCTGAAATGACAGAAAACAAGAAATCTAATGGCTAAGAGATGCGCTGTATCAGTCTAAAGAGCAGAAATGTCCTCATGCCTATGCATGCACGTGGCAGCACAGCCCAGAGAGGTGTATGCCATCACCTGCTTCTGTTTATGTCAATACATGAACCTCATGACAGATAGTCACTGAGAATACTGCGAGAGTGAGGCAATTCGGGGGATCCAGCCATTGCTTGAGTCCTTTAGCACAGACCAAACCAGAGTTGAGATAGCACAAGACATGACAGATAATCATTACAGGAAGACTTACTGGATCTTTGTGTTATCAGTTATGTTACATTTAAAAATAATGAAAATGTCAGTACCAGAGATTTATATAATTTTATTCTATAGATCTAGTAGCTCTGAAATGTCATTAAAAGTGGGGACTAAACCCTGGAAAGTAACGTTACCCTTTAGCTAAATTGTCATTTATGTATCAGATGTGTATTTTAATCTGGAACCGTTCTTTATTTGTGGTGGAGCCAGACAAAACATAGCAAAGCTCCTTTGATTATTCATTTTTTCCTACCCTTTTCAAAAAACATTTTCTTATTTTTAGAGACAATATGGGACAACTGGAACAGGTCTAGCATTAAATATGACTAAACAGTCAACATTCACAGTAAACTGCATCCCAGGGAATAGGGTAACTTAAAGATATTGATGACAGAGCACTGACTCAATTAACTTAGTGCACTAATGAGGTGAACTCCCTGTATTTGGAGGTTAGGAGTTCAAACTCAAGCTCTGCAGCTGGGCCCTGGTGTATACTTAGGCTTTATGCACCAGCTGTAGCTGCAGGGGGCAGGGGGAGAAACCTATTCCTGCTCTCAAAGTTATTACTGAAACTGCTCAGGCATAGCTGTAAGAAACACTGCAGGCACTCTGGCTTAGAAACAGTGCTATATTTAGACACAAATAATGTCTTTCTTGATAAAAGGAGAGAAGTATCTAAGGTATGAAAGATCAGTGACAAAATATGGGGGAAAAAGAATCCATATTATCCATAACTCAGGATTTGCTTATCATAGACAGATATATGCCATGAGCCAGGAGGAAAAAAACAAACAAACCAACCCCACAAAACCAAAAACACAAACTGTGCAAATAAGAGTGCTTTTCTCAAGTACTTTCTTACTGCTTAAGAAAGAAATAGAACTGAAAACCAGTGAAATGAAAATTATACCACCACAAATTATTAACTTGAAAAGCACACTTCTAAATGGATTGCAACAAATTTCACCTGTATCTAATTTTATCTCTATGAGCAGTTCACTATAAGTCTGAATCTTGTGATCTACACTATACACTTCATATGCATTTCTTACTATGGATGCTGCTGTGAATTCAGACTTGATAATTTTTCAAAGATTTGGTCAGAAAGGAATGTACATGCTAAGAAATATTTTAATTAGGTCACATTTCAACAGAAAACCATTCTCTATCAGCTTCCCATAATTTTCCCTCACATATACAAACATGAAAAAGTGTCCATTCCCTCCATAAAGTGTACATTTCTTATAGTCCTTCTCTTCCCATCTATCCTGAGCAGAGGTCACACTGTGTATCTCTGAAGTATTTTTGCCACTTTACTGCCAAACAGCACATTACAAACTCAGTCAAGAAGCAGGGGAGAGAAAAGCCAGATCTCAGAGAGGAAAGTCCAGCTGAAGGCAAGTAGCAAAAGAAAAGCAGAACCTGAGAGGGAAACACACATCATAATGGTTTGGACAAGCCAAATCAGAGTGTTGGTCTGTCTAAAATGGAGTCCTTCCCTGAGAAAACAGTCAAACTAGATAAAGTCAAATAGACGAACTCAGGCTACTGAGCCGGGGCAGTGCAGGACTATCACAGAGCTGTCGCTCCCAGAGCAGGATGCTATTTCACATGAAATAAATATTTCATATTTCACAACCTAAATGGTTGTGCCTCTCCTGCACCAAGAGCTACGTTCCATGACTAAATTAGTTAATTTTAAACTGATTATTGTTGGAAAATCAGTGGCTAGAAAAGCAGATATTGGAATGCCTTATGAGAAAAATATGAACTGAAAATCAGTCATAAATTATTGTGAAGGGTAATCAATCATTTTAATATGTTTTTAAGAGAAGTGATAATGTAGCTATGTTTGAAGTGTTAGAATGAGAATGAATGTCCAGCTAAAAGTTATTCTCTGGACTCAGCAGCGTGGAAGAGTACTTTCCTTCTCTGGTGAGCAAAAAAGATTTGAATCGCAAATATAAACTCTCACTATGTGGCTCTAAGCTTCCCTTAATTTGGGACAGTCAGCAGTTACACTTTTCTTGCTTAGACTGCAGGTGTAGCACAGTCAGCTTTAAAAGGGCCACCCTGAAGCAGAGAAATTTTGACCAGTCTTTTAACTAGTCAGTAAAAACTTTACTATAATGAGTTACGCTAGCCACACTAAGCCATTTCTCATCAAACCCCTCACTCCATTCCTGCACAGCCTGGCTGTCATTATTTACATATTAGTGGTGTTCAGCCTGGTTTTGATCTGGCTACATATTTGTCAGAAGGGCTGCAGATGGAAAGAACGGGCAGTGCCCAGATGGACAGAAAGGTGACATTTCTTCAAATTTGTTCCATTTTCTCCTTGCCTTTTTTTTTTTTTTTTAATTAAAGCATTTTTAAGAATCGTGTCTCTTTTGGTCTAACATCAGAGGCAATTTGTAAGGAGGAAGCCACTAATTAAAAGTTTCTAAGCAGACATCTCAGAGGACTCACCATCTCTTTCTTGTCTTCTTGAAAATGGGCATTCACAAACATTTTACCCACAACGTAAGGGAGCGCGCTTTCAACGAGGTCCACACATTTATCCCACTGAGGCAGCAAAGTTGTCGTTCCGTGGATCACCTGTTGGCAGGTGCATGTAGTAGGTCATAACATCATACTGTTTAAGAAGAGCAAGTCTTCATCCACATACAGTATAGTCTAAAGTGTATTTGTCAAATAGCTACCAATAGGAAACAATAATGAGACTTTACAGTTACTTCTGTTTTCATCAAGTGCTATGATAAATCTTTTTAACTCCACAAAATAGCCGTAGGATTTTAAAGTTAGAAACAGTACAATAGTAGTGACTTAGAGAGGCTAGGCTTAGAGGGTTGGTTATGGGAAGACATTCCCAAGTGCCAATTTTAGGCTAATCTTGCTAGTCTTTCTGTGTTAAGTGGAGAGACACTTTCCCTTAGAAAATCCCTGCTCTGAGATATTGCTTGAAAAAGTTTCTCTCTCTCCATTGACTAGGTGAGAAGCCTAGGGAGATCATCCTCATGAAAATGAGGTCAGTCCTTATATCAAACACCTCCTACAGAGCCCTCCACTGCCATGAACTTATCTGTGCTACCTAATGATGTCTAACATTGGTAGGTATGTGTCCACACCTTTTTGCCATTTACCTGTCCAGCTACTCTTCCCACAGCCTGTGTAAAATAAATAGTTGCTTTTAGTCCCTTTTCCAAACAGAGTATTTTCAGGAGAAAACAGGTTTGAATCCTCAAGAACACTGAATGTATGTTTGTCCCCCCAAAATCTCACTCCATGTTGTGGTAGAAAGGTGTTGGTAGAACACCTTGCATATTTTACTGAAGGAATGGTGTGTAAATACACACTTCCAGGCTCTGACGATGTCCCTGCAACACCATACATGAGCCTCAAAAGAGATATAGTCAAGAATGGTCAACACACCAAAGAACAAGGCAAAATAGAGCGCAAGCTCATGGCTGCCTTGGTTTCGGTCTCTCATGGGAAGAATGTTGTTACTGTGGACGCTTACCTAGTTAACATTACATTTTCTCACCAAGGTAGAAGTTCATTTAAAAAAAGTACACACGACAAAATATGAGATGGGTCCATGTAAGCAATGGCAGTGCTGATTTAAGAAACTTTCGAAAACAACAAGGTTCAAAGATTTCCCTTTTACTTAAGGAACTACTTAAGCTTTTCCGCAGAGAACAAGCAAAATCCTAGTCCAGTAGTTAACACTGAAAAAAGCAGAGTACAGTCAACACCAGACCAGGTCAGCGGGGATAGGGATTTTGGCCTCTCACAGATTACACAAGCCTCTTAAGCACTGATCTAGCAGTTTCTGAGCCTCTTCTTTTTCCCCGTCTTTTCCTCCTTTGAGCCCAAGATTAAATTTCTAGCAAAACTGAAGGGTTTGGATTTATTTTTTTCCAATAGGAAAAGATTTCATTGGAAAATTCCAGAGTAGCTTAACCCTCAGCTATTGAAGGTCAGATATTTTGGTAGTTCAAAGACTGATTATCTCCATCATATTGTCTGTAATTAAGCTTAATCAATGACTCAAATACACCAGTGAACTGCATATTCAAACGCTTTTTATTAATACTGTATGTGCACTAATAGATTTGCAATGACAGAGAGAACACTGCTTCTATAAGAACACCACATTAGCCAAACCAATACATAAGGTAATAGTTTCCTAAACAGAGCCAAATTTGAAAATAAACTCCGTTTCCAAATTCTTCAACCCTCATATATAACACAGCACTCAAAAAAAAAAAAATATGAGAGAGAGAGAGAGAGAAGACAATTTCTCTCCAGGGTACAAGCAAAACCACAATGGAGCTTTTTCCTGATGCAGGGGAAGAAGGGGAGTCATGGCATTAGTCATCAGAGCTTGAAATTCTTTCCAAAAACTCTGACTATGCATCAGCCACAGAAAGAGTCAGGAGGCAGAGCTGGCTTTTAGACTGTGACATGTTATTATTACAACATAATAATTATCATTATTTTGAGGGAGGCTCAACTGTAAGGAGGACAGAAAGGCAGGCTGTGAGACCAATAAAAATAGAGCTGAGAGGAATACATTATATCTCACAGCTGGTTTATTGATATTTATGTTACAACAGCCAACTACAACTCCTTCAAAATGGTCCTCCTAATATTAATGGATGACTCTAAACCACAGCACTCCAGGTATTGACAGTGACTATAAATAGCAGGTTTCCAACCCTCCCAGTCAATTCAGAGCTCCACAACACAATTAACCGATCTCTTCCCCGGGTGCCACTGCACATTTGCGAGGACTCAAAGCACCACTGCAGAGGAGCTGCTGATGTGGCAATCAAAGCACTTTCTCTAGAGTCAGCAGGTTTGTGCTGTTTCTCAACCTGAAGTACTTTGAAGTTTCATCGTGTCTTTCTCCCTCTCTTTGCAAAGAGTTTAAGTGTCTTGATGCCGAGATTTCTACACGTAAGATGTAAAAAGCCACCAACAGAAAATGAGAACCTGGTGAAAAAAAATGCTATGCTTGCAGTGGGTGAGGATGACTGACTGACTGACTGAATGAATAAAAGATATCATTTGCTTTAAGGGTCACTGGTTCATCTCATGGTCATGTCTTTTTAGCAGTCATTCAATGTTTTCTTCACTTACCCACCAAGGGGTTGGTGGGTCCTTTTTAAGATCCCAGAGGAACTGTGTGCCTTTACCCCTCCAGCCTCTGACTGGACAAATGTTCAACAAAGCCTTTGCCTTGGACTCCATTTCTCATGCCCTTTCTGCTGACCTGTGAAGTCTGTTCCCCTGAGCTGTTTAGTGCGCTTAACTTTAGCTATTAACTATTAGCTATTGCTGTTTACTGCACTTAACTAACTCTCCGTCTCTGGGTCCCAGGGGCAGGTGATGGGAATGAGCCGCTGACTCACTGCCCTTACTGTGCTGTTCTTAAGTTTTCACAACCACTTACATGAAACCCTTGATAACATTGTTAATAAGCATTGAATCAACTTGAATGAGATTTCTCCCTAAACTTCTGGAGAAAATACCCAGAGAAGTGACAGCAGCTAGTTACTACATCAAAACACACAGTATCCAAAGCTTAAAGTTTCCTTCCAGGAATTTTTCTGGCCATAATATAACTCAATATAACTCAGTGTTATGTTGCAGACTGGCTGATGGCCAGCATTAATCTTTTTTACCTGGCTAGCAAAGAATGTCCCAGGAGGGGACACACTTACAAACTTGTTGCTGTGGTTCTGACAGCCAATTTCTCACATTTTTGCATGAAGAAAAATGGCATCTTTAACAAGACTGATTTGAATATGATTTCAGAAGTAAGAGAGACAGCCTTTCCAGTGTAGTTTCCATCAAGCTATTAGAGTTTATTTTTAGGTATGTGATCAACTCACAACTATTCCAGTACTACTCAAGGAAAGACATTATGGGTGCTTCAAGTAGCCACCCACATGCCTCACCAGGGAGAACACAGCACCCACACCTCCTGTACCACACCACTGCCAGTATTATGCCAGCCTCCTGTTGTCATGATGTCACCAAGCAGCTAATTTTCATAATGACAAACAAAAAGTTCACCATCTACACTAACGTGACTTGGAAACAAGCCAAAGCACCTTTCAGTTTCAGTTTCATCCTTGGTTTTCTTGAAGAGCCCTCGCACTGTCCACAGGATTATCAGGGTGGCTTTCTATTCAGGGTTCACTTAATCAAATATATGTGTTTTACATAAATGCCCATATTACTTGATAGATAATTAGCTTTGCTCTAGTAGCTTGGGGCAGTGATTAACATCTTCTGGGGCTTCTGCATCCCCAAGCTGGAAGGCACCTGACTGGCTTCTCTGTGGAAATGGCTGGTGTATGAATGTGCTAGAGCTCATGTAAAGCTGGCACTAGAGCATGAGAGTGGTTTAGGCAAGCTTAGAAAAGCTGAAAACTTAGACTTCTGTTTTACCAGAGCTATATTCACACATGCATGAACAGTAAGGTTTTTTCAAAAGCTTAGGTTTTTTGGCCAAACAGGTTTGGCCAGCAAGAATAGCACAGGTCACAGCCCTGGCACGTAACTCAAAAACTTTCCAGCTTTCAAGTTTCTGCATAAGACTAAGGTTTTTAAAGGGGAGGTCTCAAAAACTCCTTAACATAATCTAAAAGACGTTTTTCTTTAGTGTCATATACAAGAATATGTGTGTCTTAATTGTTTTAGAGGGAGTCTTCAACAAAAAAAGTTTATTCAAGAAATTTATCCCGCATGGAAAACATTTCATGTTTTGCAAAGGTATAAGCAACTGTAAGGGAAATCAATAATGTCACTGGTAGTACCATTGTAAATGCTATAAAAACTCTAACTTACCCGAGAAAATTCCAGCCACCGATACTGAAAACGTCTACTGAGGTTAAATAACCTTGAATAAACCATCCTCCACACCAGATAGTTGGCAAGAGTCCTGTTAAATCAGACATATTTTTATCAGACATCGAAATGCATGTGATGTACCACAAAGCACTCATAGAAATAGCTCTACAAACATCTCAATTAAATGGTGGAAATTTCACCTTGAAAATTAATGAGTGATGACCAAATTGATAAATCCCTATTACACAGAAGAATCTGTGTGACTGCAGCCAGTTAATATGTAATTGCACCATGATAACCATCTTCTAGGTGATATTTATAAAGAGTCCATCTCCTAGTATGCCATTTTTAGGTAATGCTTTTTTGAAAAGGCAGTTTTCATTTTCTATAGAAGTGGCAAGAGCTGTGTTGTAATAATAGCTGCGTAAAAGTTCTATCCAGAGATAAGAAAATAACTGATTTTTCTTTTGTAAATCGAAGTGAATGTTATCTCTCTGCTTTAGTAGGGCACATAAATCATAACTATGAAGCAGAAAAGATAACAGTTCATCCCATATATACTATCATTATCTCATATTTGTATCTTTCATCAGAAGTTATCAATATGCTTTTAAAAGTTCTTACTACCCACAGAGTTACTAAGGCATTACCACTCTTATTTTGCAGATGGATAATTGAAATACTAAAAAGGAGAAGTCTCAGTAACAAGAATCTCGTAAGAACCGAGGCTGCGACATCTAGGAAGAACTTGTTTAAAATACCCAGGAGACCTGACATGCATGCCCTTTTCTAAAACTTCAAGCACTTGACGGGAGGATTTATCTAGTCTAGACTGAGCTCTCTCCACGCTCGGCAGTGGCTGTAGGAGGTAAAGGTGCAATGTGAAATATGTAATTCAACTTCAAACGGCCTCAAAACAAGCCCAATAATGGCCTAAACGTATTATTCTCACCTTGTCTTATAAATGATGTATTTTTCAAGGATAGTTATTGCTCTAAAGCTATGGGTAGCCAAATGTTGTTTGCTCTTCACTGGGATACACCTAACATTTTGGGCAGGCCACAGACTTCTCCATAGGGAGGAAAATTGCTCCTCTGCAACCTCAGATGCTGATATGGACCGACTGAACAACCCTCCCATCTCTAAAAATCCCATTTCTGCCATCTCCCATTGCCATAGGTGTGGAGCGGTGTAGGTGTTGCTACAGCATCACTCCATCAGCTTTGTTCATGGACACATCCCACACCGTCCCCTCCCCTGAATCATAACAGGCTATAAACACACTTTGTGGGCATGTTGTCTTCACAGCAGCATTCACCTGAGGCGTAACTTGAGTTTTGCCTCTAACCAAGCCCCGGTCCACCCACACAAAGCCTCCAGCTCAAGATATGTTGGTGCTGGAAGCTTACACTCTTGGTCACTCAGACAGGGAGGTAATAAAGAGGTGAGAACGGAGAGGTTTAAGGCAAGCTATAGCTACATATTGTCTTTCAGTGACCCAGCACACGATAACGCATAACTCCGGCAGCGTGTGGACACCCAAGCGGGACACGACAGCAGGAGCAGACCGGTGGCTGCGCGCTCTCCGCTGGCTGGCTGAGCCTTGCACTGGGGACCGCTGCGGTGAGCGGCCGGGGCATGCCAGTGCTCTGCGGTGCCGCTGGCTGGGGCTGTCCCCGCAGCCTGCTCCAGCTGAGCTGAAACTAGCACAACAAGCGTGCGTACTCACGTGGACCTGCACGGCAGCGGTGTACACGTGACAGCCCAGGCAAGGCCCGTTTTACTCATCAGTTCAGTCTGCAGAGACTTACAGGTCAGAAATAGGGTCAACTCGCTTCACGCAGGAAAACTTGAGGGTGCGATCTCAAGGCAATGGTCACCTCGAAGGCCTGATACTCACTAGTCTTTGTGGCCAGTGGCAACTTCTACAGGGGAGCAGAGAGTTGCTGGGATGCACAAGTCCTGCCTTTTATATTTCTCTCTCACACTGGGCATATTCCCTCTTTTAGTATACAGATATATAGTACACATAAATGCCCACAATATTTGTAAAACATATCTGAAAAATCTCTTTAGCATGAATAATGTACGTTTATAACACAGTACATGTTACAAAAGCCAAAACAGGTAGCTCTGCTTAGATGATCAAACCATTTTGAGATTATGCTTAGGGTCATTAAAAATTCATTCCAACCTACGAAATACCAGACAGTATATATTTTCTCCTTAACACATTTCTGACAATGTGGAATTTCCTCACTTAACGGCAACTGAAGCACCCTAAAAGTGCTCAGCTCTCATTGGTTTCGTAAATGACTCGAACTCCACAAGCCTCACAACTATCCGCCTTGGGTATTTCAGCAGAGCTGAATGGCATCCATGCTCCGGCAGTAACTACTCTGTGGATATAAAACAGTGTTTATGCAAGTCCTACAGATTAAAAGGTTTAAAGATTTCATTTCAATCAGAAGTCTTTGGCAAAAAATGCTCAGCTAAATAGATTGCTATCAGAAACCAATTTTGTGTCACAATTCAGTACTTAATTGCCACAAAAAAATCAATTCTCCCTTCTGTATGCTTCTTGTTCTCATCCGGTGGTGTTTGTCCTTCCGTTTGAGTTGGGGAACCTCTGTCAAATTGGTAGTGAATGCAAGATTGACATTTGTAAAGGATGAGTCTCAAAGAGGTGATTTATTCAAAGACACTAATATCAAGAGGTATTCAAAAACTTTTGTATCGGGCATAAGTAATGAAGGCAGCTGCCAGTTTCAGGAAGTATCCCACAATTAACTGAGGTTTGTTTTAATTTGGGAAGGAAAAGAAGGCTGACATGTCCTAAACCTAAGCTGTCTGATGAGATTGTAATAATTCCTGATTGTAATCACACTAGAATCCACTGATGCATAAGATGCATAAAACAACAGGAAGGTTTTGTTTCAAAGCCTAGAGGTATGTTTATTTGCTGGGTGGGGCCATGGGGGGAAAGGCTGAGGGGTTTTGTTGTCGTTGTTTGAGGGCTGGTGTTCTGTATTTTGTTTTTCAAAATAAAACAAAATCATATTTTATCTGAATTTGTTTACTTATTTTGGGGATGATCATTTTACATTTTTGGCTAACTATACAAACTTAAAATCAATTGGTCATCTTCATTTGGTTTAAAAACTGACACTTTTTGGTTATGAAATGCCTCCAGTGCATATCTTGGAGAGATTTTCACCCCAATTTCACAGCTAAGTTCACTGAGGCTCAGAGAAGTTAACCTCTTCACATGGAGCAAAATCCAACACACAAACAAAACACACAAATCCTCTCTGCTCTTTCGAGGAGATCAGAGCAGTTGCTGTTGTAACCTTTCGGAAGAGTGCAGTACATAGTCCCCTATTTTAACTTCAAAATAACTGTTACAGAAAGAAGCATAGGCTCGCTTTTAACCAATATGACCATTATTGTAATACACACTCCCAAAGGAGGTGGCAGAGAGCTTGTTTGCTGGGACAGTTAAAATTATACCAGTGCTTATGAACATCTACTAAGGAACTCTCTACCTTGTCTGGCGATAAAGTAGGTTGCTTATGTAAAATTCTGTGAGTTTATAATATTTTAATCAACACACATGGTGGCAATTGAAGAGGACAGATTTAATATGAAATAGATGGACAAATTAACTGACATTTTAAGAAAAAGATCCCTTTCACAAATTTTGACATCTGTTTGAAAATTATATTCAGAACTGAGTCATGAATCAAATTATAAGTACTGAAAAACTTCTGCCTCTATCGCTAGAGGCGCTAGTAGTTCAAGTCAAATTGTTGTAACTTCTCTCTCTAGTTCTTCAGGGGGAGGTTAAGACCAGAAAGGAGATCTAGTGCCCCTGTTCCTCTCTAAAGAAAATTCCTCTTATGCTGCAGGAATTACAGCGTACTTCTCTATTAATCGTCCCATACTGCAAAGGTGGGGTAAGGTAAGGCAAAGGAAACCGGTTATTCATTCTGACATCCATGAGAATGATAAAGCTGCTTCTTTCAACAGCTGCAAACATCTCCAACAAGGACACAAATTACTGTGCCCTATTTATGGCTCACACATAAAGCACCAGCCTACAGGTAACAGGGAAGGGATATAAGGGCCTCCTAACTGGTGCCAGCACAGTCCCGTCTCGCCCCTCACATGGCACACTTGCGTACTGGAGCGCTGCCATTATCTCATTTATACCACAGCTGCATCTGTGTTTTCAACATACACCTCTTCTTCCTGTGATAGATATAAACTCCACTAAAAATTCCTTCACTAAAAGCGAAGGAATCCCTGAAGACTTCTTACAAAGAAGGTGTGACTGACTTCGGCACTGAATTCCTGCCACGACAGGCTAGCTAGCCCGGGGCTGACGGAAACTCCTGCAGGCTAGTTCCTCGGCTTCCTGGGCAGCTTGCGGGAGCGAGCCATGCTCCTGGGCTGGACTCACAGCAGTGCCCTGGCTTGGCAATGTCAGAAGGCCCTCTGAGCCACACAGCTGCACGTCTTTCAAACTCCACACAGTAACTTGATTATATGCAGCAGGGTTGTCAAGTAAATAACAGCCTTATTCTACCAAATTCACTCTACACTCTGCCAGTGTGCTATTTCCTAGTAACATTGCCACGTGAATGATTTCACAATTCAAGATTGTTCAGCAGGTTCTCCGAGGGAGCAATTTTTAATAGGACGATTGTGAGTCCATACAACTTGTCACCTCCATCACCGAGAACTGCTTCTGTAGCCAGACTTAATTTTCACTCCGTTCTTCCCTCCACCTGGAACAAACTTCGTGGAGTACTTTGCCAGTTCACTGGGGTATGAACCATCTTTTTGTGCCATTTTGAGTAGTACCCATGCCAGCAGGGTGCTCGCCCGGGAAGGGGACACACAAGACATTGGAATAAACATATATTTTAGGGATAGAAGGTTTGTAACTGAAAAGCATATGAACTTGGTGAAAGTACCTGCTTCTCCCAATGACGCTGCATCTCCTGAAATGACGACAAGTAAATTCACGTCCTAATCACTGACGCAAATCTAAAGTTTTGGAACGCTTTACTAGGAATTTGATTGGCCTATATATTTACTAATTTTTACCATTTTTAGTTATTAAATACTTATAAATATTTACTAATTTACTAATAATTACTACTGTTAATATTGTTACCGATATTAGGTATTGGTAACAAACCAAATCCTTGTTGTTTGCATTAATTTAATCTTTAAAATATCATATGGAGATTGACAAATGACATTACCTAAAAGAAATTATCCTTGTTAAGCTTTCAGAGTTCACCCTACAGGGAAATGTTAAGACCTTATTGTTAGGAGTTTGCATTAAGATGATTTCCTAGTTTTTTCAGGCCAGATAACAAGGTCACTTTCGAAGCAGACCATGACACTAAGTAATGAACATTATCATCTGATAGATAAATATGATCTTTGTTATCATGCAGTGACTGTTTGGATGGATTTTACATCCAAGAATTTGAAGTCTGCTTGGGTTGAGTTTAGCATTATTTGCCATTTCTAACGTTTTATGGTACAAATTCCTTAGGGTAAGACTGAGCAGAAAATGCCTAAACCATTATCAGCTATAAGATACACAGCATGAATATACTGTAAATCAGACACTGCTTTTGCCTGGGGGGGGTCAGAAAGCTGTTCTCAGGCTCTGCTGAAGATGGGCATTGCAATTCTTTCTGGTCATTACTCCAGACTCCCTCTGCCATGATACACAGGCTAGCTTAACTCTTCTTGAATACTCTGATTTTCCCTGAATAAGACCCTAATGGAAAAAGTCTCCAGATACTTACTCTGTAGTTCCAGAATATATTTGTGTATAAGTGCATCTGTACACAGGGAATAACTAATTCTCTGTTGTCTTGCTACATGTGCATCCTCTAAATCACTGCTTTATCCCCACTGACATGACTAACTTTGAGATACAAAGCATGGACAGCCCAAACCATTTAGAAGACTTTCTTCAGTAGATTAAGATTGGTGGTACGCTAACGATACTTGTCTGAATTTTGTAAAGAAAGGATGTTTGATGATCTGTAGGCAGATCAATCATTTTTATTTTTCTTATTGTTTGATCTGTGTGTTATTTTTACAGGTACTATGAATTAATGTAAGCATTCTGTCACTGGAGACATAGAGCAACAATGTAAGAATAATGCTTCTGAATTAGCCTTTTTTCTGAAATGTAAATTTAGTTGTAGCCATACTGTACAATCAGCAAAGAATGAATTTTGGAGATGACAGCCTAACAATATTTTTTTAAAAGTTCAGCAACACACCTCAGCAGAGAGCAAATTATCACAGAAATCACTTAAATGTCATCAATAACGTTTCAAAATGGGATGTCATCTTCACTAACTTTTTCATCACACTGCCCAAAGCTGTCTTGCTTCCCTGTGCAAAGCACATCTACTGTGTTTAATATGAGCTACCTGCACTTTACAACTATATTCTACAGGTGTAAATGACTTCACAGGATGCAAGACCCTATACAAGTAAGAGATGTTGAATGCATCTGGAAAGAGCAACTTCACTGCAACCTGTGTTTTCCATAAAAAAAGGTGTTGAAACCACAAATTCTCCTGCTATGCACAAGCTGATATCTATATCCTCATTCAGACAAAACCACACAGACCTTTTGCCTAGAGGCTTGATTCCAAGAATATCTGAAACATCTGAAAAACCCAGGAAAAGCCCAGCATTTGATATCCCTTCATAAGTGCGGGTGAAACCATCATAGGATCCTTACTTTTTCCTTTCATTTTCTAGTATCCTGAATAAATCTTTGAAGTACTGGGGAACACGGACAATCACATTTTCTGAAGGACCTATATCTTTGAGTTCAGGATAGAGTCTGGTGTCAATCACCTTCTTGATGTATCCCAGCCAGTCAAACTGCAACGACAAAGAGAAGGCTGGTTAAAGCAGATTATGAAGAGAGATGGTTTATTAACTAAGTTGCACCTGTGAGACTAATGGTTTCAAAGATTTACCTATTAAAAATTCAGAAATTATTGCACTTTGTCATCACATGTGTTTTCAAACCTCAGTAAAGTCCTAACTATATTTAAAAGAACATATATTGTAACTGAGTATGCACATTCCTAGTGATATTCCTTTAACATGCTGCTCTGTGCACTGAAGGCAATTTTCATTATATAGGTCAGACTTTAAAAGAATAATTCTGCAATTATCCTCAACCAACCTGTGGAATCATGGCAGTAAGCTCCGATATGTTCATTTTATTGTACATCACCTCACTTGTGCGATTTTCATATGGAATCATGATCTGGAAAAAAAAAAAAAAAAAACCAAAAAAACCAAAAACATCAAAACAAGGATTATCTTGCAGGGACCTGCTCTTACATCATTACTGTCCGTCATAATCCCAGTGCAGAAATATGTCACCACCTGTTTTCCAAACATTCATGGCATTAACTTCCCTCTCTGAGGATGGCATTTAACTAGGAGAAATGGAACACAGTTCATTGTCAGTTTAACTCATTACTGGGGAATTTAATGGGCTGCATGTCTTCTTTGAATATATTGGACCAATTTTTACTCTGATTATACTAAGAAAATGCATGTTGATTCATAAGAGATAAAAGCACACCTAGACCATTAATACTTACCCATCCCATCATGTCAGATAGAAGACAGCTCCAGACTATATGGTTTAAAAGGTCAAATCTGAGATAGGTATGCTGGAAGCACATGTCATATCTCAGATTTGAACACGTTCTTGCTATGGACTGACTCTGTGTGAGGGAAGAGCCAGATACTTACAAGTTTCTCCTTATTTTACCCCACCATCCTGATTTCCATAGCAGGAAAATGCCATTTCCTGATTTCCATATAGGCCAGACATGAATTAAAGCATTCTCCAGCCAGGACTCTCATCTAGGTGACCCAGAGGAGCCAGACCTCAGGATCCTCTGTAGTGTCGCAGTTGAATGACATAGCAAAAGAATTCCTAAATAGAAAACAAGTCCTTTTATAACTGACAAGGGACATTCAGATTCCAGGATGGCAGTATGTTTCATAACAGAAAAACAAACCAAGTACAAGATATAGCTCAAAATTTTCTCAGGGTTCAAGAGGAACAAGAATTCCCAATGGCAGTTCCAGCCCTGCTCTAAGGTAAATCCTATATAACAGACTGTACGCTGTGCAATTTAAAGAGGACAGAGATTGATGCCAGACTAACCAGACAGCTGGCAGTTCTCCAACCAAAATTCTCCAGTAAGGGTCTGCGGTTTTACTATTGCTCAAGCCACACAGAAAAAAAATTACTTTCTTCTCCCTTTCTGCAAATTTCATTTATCTTACAAATCTTTAAACTCTTCTTGAACCCGTTTGCTCCCTTCCTCTCAAAACTTTCCCTCTTCCTCCAGTAATTCAAACCTAATTGAACTCTTCCTTGTACACAAGCAGCTCTCTCCATGCCACTCCTTCCTATATCCAAAGTATCCTCCCTTTATTCTTGCTGTCTCCCCCTGAGCACACAAGTTCTGCATTATATACTTTCACTTAAAATGAATGCAGAGGAACACAGGATACAGTAAAAGCCTAAGTAACAAACAGGACTATCTCCTTTTGAAATCGTGGTAAAATGTTTACATAAATCATTGTGCTTGTTAGGGATTATGCAACAATCCATGTCCCTGGACTCATGCCTAATATCTGGACACATTTTAGGAGGATTGTTCATACTAAAGGGAAATTAGGTAACCATGAGCAAATATGGCTTGTTGCACTATGGTATGCATTACTGATCCTGAGGGTTGTTACATGATCCACGTCATTGTCTGCAGCAACTTCACCTATGTACTTTGTGGATTAGAGCTCTGTAAGACATTCATTAAGTAAAGCATTATTGCTACCAGAGGTAGCGATGCATCTTCTTATCACACCACTGATAAACAGAAGAAATATTTTCTGTTTTTCAAGTCTACTGGGTCACAATGAAGTATCTGCTCATTAGTCCACCCACATAAGGTAACTGAAGCTGAATATTGGGCTTTATTTAGAGGTTTGGCAAAATTGCATCTTTCAGCAGAAATATGGAAACACTGATTTACTACTATTGTGGATGGCCCTCAATTATCCACACACATCCATTAAGAAGCAACACTGCCTTTCCTCCTGTAGACTGCAACAGCAGAACCCAGGGAAAAGTCATCTGCTGCATCACCTGCCCTGTGCAACAGGCTTCTCTTTTAACAGGAGACCCAGTATTTCATAGGGGACAGCTTCTTTCCTTGGCGATATGAAGAAATACTCAGCTCAGCTGGCAGTTCTGCAAATCAGTGTCAAGTTTGTAGTCCTAACTTTTCCTGTTTCCCAACATTGAGGCTAACTCTGCTCTCTAGCTTTAGAAGTGGAAATGATAATGGACTTGCAGCTCCTGGGAGCAGGATTCCTGTGGTAGCCATACTGAAACAGGGATACAGGGAAGCAGAAACACTCCTTCAGCTTGCAACAGTCCTAATGCATAAATTAAACTCCACAAGAGGGGAAAAATGTCACCAAGTAAATCAGTCAGAACCAAGTACCAGATTTAAATCTGCTTAGGTTTCCTAAATTCACTTGGTCCCCTAAATTAAAACTCATGGAGTTTCTCGTCCCTTCTCCCAGGGTGCCCCATGAAAGCAGCTCAGGAGCTAACTGCGATGCTACTGTAACCACCACCCTCTCACTACCAAGTGCCAATATCCCACCTCAGTCTTGCACTGCTTTTAGACTGCTCCACAGAGAATCAGCCTGGTCTGCTTCCTGAATACATGGTAATGTATTCTCAACATAGCTGCACAGCAGGGACTCAAATTCTGCCCAAGCTCAAAATTATAGAATCATTTAGTTTGGAAAAGACCTTTAAGATCATTGAGTCCAACCATAAACCTAACACTGCCAAGTCCACCACTAAACCATGTCCCTA
>JAOBAS010000057.1:17995910-18009661 GCA_025311575.1 Elanoides forficatus
TTCATACAATTGGCCTTGGCCCATCGATCCAGCCTGTCCAGATCCCTCTGCAGAGCCTTCCTACCCTCCAGCAGATCAACCCTCCCACCCAATTTGGTGTCATCTGCAAACTCACTGAGGGTGCATTTGATGCCCTCATCCAGAGTGCTAATAAAGATGTTAAAGAGAACTGGACCCAGTAGTGAGCCCTGGGGAACACCACTTGTGACCCACTGCCAACTGGATTTAACTCCATTCACCACGACTCTCTGGGCTCAGCCATCCAGCCAGTTTTTTACCCAGCAAAGATTATGCCTGTCCAAGCCATGAGCAGCCAGTTTCTGCGGGAGAACGTTGTGGGAAATAGTGTCAAAGGCTTTACTGAAGTCTAGGTAGACAACATCCACAGCCTTTCCCTCATCCACTAGGTGGGTCACCTAGTCATCAAAGGAGATCAGGTTAGTCAAGCAGGACCTGCCTTTCATAAACCCATCCTGACTGGGCCTGATCACGTGGTTGTCCTGTACATGCCATGTGGTGGGACTCAAGATGATCTGCTCCATAGCCTTCCCAATGCCAAGGTCAGGCTGACAGGCCTGTAGTTCCCCGGATCCTCCTTCTGGCCCTTCTTGTAGATAGGCACCACATTTGCTAACCTCCAGTCAGCTACAACCTCCCCACTTAGCCAGGACTCCTGATGAATGATGGAAAGTGGTTTGGTGAGCACATCTGCCAGCTCCCTCGGTACCCTTGGGTGGATCCCATCCAGCCCCATAGACTTGTGTGTGCCTAAGTGGTGTAGCAGGTGGCTAACCATTTCCCTTGGATTATGGGGGCTTCACCCTGCTCCCCGTCCCTGTCTTCCAGCTCAGGGGGCTGGGCTCCCTGAGAACAACTGGTCTTACTATTAAAGGCTGAGGCGAAGAAGGCATTAAGTACCTCAGCCTTTTCCTCAGCCTTTGTCACTATGTTTCCCCCCATATCCAATAAAGGATGGAGACTCTCCTGAGCCCTCCTTTTGTTGCTAATGTAGTTATAGAAACATTTTTATTGTCTTTCATGGCAGTAGCCAGATTAAGTTCTAGCTGGGCTTTGGCCCTTCTGATTTTCTCCCTGCATAACCTCATGACATCCTTGTAGTCCTCCTGAGTGGCCTGCCCCTTCTTCCATAGGTCATAAACTCTCTTGTTTTTTCCCCCCCGAGTCCCAGCCAAAGCTCTCTGTTCAGCCAGGCCAATCTTCTTCTCCACCGGCTCACCTTTTGGCACATAGAGACAGCCTGCTCCTGCATCTTGAAGATTTCCTTCTTGAAAAATGTCCAGCCTTCCTGGACTCCTTTGCCCTTCAGGACTGCGTCCCAAGGGACAATGTCAACCAGGCCCGTAAACAGGGCAAAGCCTGACCTCTGGAAGTCCAAGGTGGCCGTTCTGCTAAAACCCCTCCTTCCTCCTCTGAAAACTGAAAACTATCATTTCATGATTGCAATGCCCAAGACAGCCTCCAACTATCACATCACGCATGAGTCCTTCTCTGTTCACAAACAACAGGCCAGCAGGGTGCCTTCCCTAGTTGGCTCACCCACCAACTGTGTCAAAGTTGTCTTCCACACACTCCAGGAACCTCTTAGACTGTTTCCTCTCCACTGTATAGTATTTCCAGCAGACATTTGGCAAGCTGAAGTCCCCCACGAGAACAAGGGCTAGTGATTGTGAGACTTCTCCCAGCTGCTTATAGAATATTTCGTTTGCCTCTTCATCCTGATTGGGTGATCTATAATAGACTCTCACCATGATATCTGTCTTGTTGGCCTTCCTCCTGATTCTTACACATAAACACTCAACCCTATCATCACTGTCATCAAGCTCTGAACAGTCAAAACCCTCCCTAACATACAAGGCTACCCCACTGCCTCTCCTTTCTTGCCTATCCCTTCTGAAGAGTTTATAGCCATCCACTGCAGCACTCCAGGTGTCTGAGTCATCCCACCATGTTTCCATGATTGCAACTATATCAGTTTTTCAGCTGCACAATGGCTTCCAGTGCGTTGGTAGAGACGTACTTCAGCGGGGCTATTGATCCTGCTACCTTTTTCAGGGGGAGAAGCCCTAATTCCAATGTGACTGTTCTCAGGTGCTTCTGTGGTTTCTAACACATCAATAACCCTTGCATCTTTGCTGCCATGTGGATCTCCATCCCTACCTCCACTGAGATGGCAGACCAAAGGACCTCACCAGCACACAGTCCCTCAAACACTGGCATGCCACCGCCAAGCTTCTCTCTAGCGAGCCTGTTGACATATTAACAATTTAAAGGACCAGTAGTATTTGGCTAAGGATTTTTCCCCCCAGTAATAAAATAATCAGTTTAACAATTAGCTAAATGAGGAATATTGTTCATTCTTTCTTCATCAGGTGCTGCTCCTTTCCTTCTACTTCTAAGAAGTACCATTGCTAAGGCTGTTGATATAATGGCTTCCCATTTCGAAAAAGGAGCACACTTTTTTTGTACAAGCTAGCTTCAATCCCACATTAGATTACCAACCTCGGCTATTTTAACTTCCAGTCTTAGAACCGACTTCATATCAGATTCAGCTCGTGAAGCGTTTGCACCCAGAAGCACTGCTGTATCAACCATGAACTGCAAAAAGGCATCTCGGTACTGTAAACAAACAAAAAGAGTGAAATCACAACTGGATTTGCTCTTGAGCACAGCTGTAGCAGTAGACCAGAAATGCCCAGTTATAGCAAGGAGTATAATACTTTGTACTTTCATGCCCTAGCAACCAAAATTGTGCCTGCCTTACCTTGAATGCCTGCTGTCATCAAGGGAAAAAAGGATAAATAACACTGTAAACATACTGTGCATGACAGACAGAGATACCTACTGTAGTTCACAGAGTATAAATCTCAGGAAATGCAAATGACACTTCTGGATTAGACTGACAACACTTACAGCTGTTACAATGGAATTAGACAATGTGTATGAATGTACACCAATATTTTACGCCAACTCATACAGTAATCGGAGTAGGACTGAAGAAGTACTTGTATACAAGTGCAAGCTTAGCAGCTGAGAAGATAGGGAGATAAAGGGACACTCCACTGAGCTCTCTCCTCTATTTCTGCCACGGCACTGCAACACACATGCCTGCTACAGTGCTCTGCTCTGCTCTCCCCGGGCTAGCCTAATAAAGCACATTTTAGTCTCAGTGTGTATACACAAATTTTAGCAAAATACACTGCATGTAATGATACTGCAGTGATTTCTGTGCTACATCCCCCCCAGCATAATCCTTCAGAGATTTTGGAGGGATCAGATTGCTCCTCATCAACTCCTACTGACCCGCGGTCCAAGAAAGGCAAAAACATACCCCAATGCATTTCCACCTTAAATCTTTTAGTAGATACAAGCCTTTGTATCCTGGCATCATCTAGTCTGATGGATGTGGCTAAAATACTTACTAACCTCTCAGGGAACTCAAAAGGGAAGCAAAACTGTAAAAACTTAATCAGTAGCTGTATGTGCTGGATACTGCCCAGAGGCCTTCATCGAGTGAGGGGGGGAAAGGTGCTGTCATTGTCAAACATTGATACATTAAAGCCCTTGATAAACATCATTGGTTCATGACTGCTGTCCATAGAAAAGCAGCAAGAACCTGAGCTGTAGCAGAGAAATCAAAGGGCGGGGCAAAAGAAATATATACTTGAAACCTGTTGAGGAACTCTTGTTCCCTTCATTAAATGAATTCAGGTTATTGATGATAATAACCTGCAGTGGATCTTGAAATGTGGTCAGCCTTCTGTGGCCTAATTGAGCCCAAGAGGCAGGCCCGGAGGGCAGCTCACTGAGGCAGCCTGTGGACACGGCAGCTTCTGGGCTTCACTTCATTGAGACGTTCTTGAGCTTCTGGGCACTTTGTTCACTATCTGGGAACTCCTGGGTCTCCTCTGAGGGACATGAGGGTTCCCGCTGCCACCAGGTCAGGTAAAAGCTAAGGTGAGGGTAGCTCCAGCAGCTGCCGACTCTGGCACCCATGCTCGATCAAAGGGTGCCCACAGCCTTTCTTCTAGCTGACTCCTGATCAAGAAGGGTTGAGCACCCTTTGAGCCCATGCCAGAGAGAGATCTACCCAGGAGCCAGGCCCAGAGCACAGCTCCCAGAGGCTGTCAACAGATGCAGGAGTTCACAAAGAAAAGGCCAGCAGACTTTGTCTGGCATACCCATGCTTAGATGCGGTGGTCACATGCCACAGGACATCATCCCTGGACACTGCTGGTGTAACTGTCCCTCTGTTATTGGGCTCTTGGACCCAAATGGTACTTCATAAGGAAGGATGTAGCTCTGCAAGTCTTGGGCTGCAGGAAGTGCCTGGGGTCTCTCACTAAGGCCGGGGCACATAGTCTTTTAGCATGCAGGAGGTGTGCAGTTGCTGAGTAGCTGCGCTGCCAAGTGAAAGAGCTGTGAAAGGTCAGCAGATCACACAGCCTCAGAGGAGATGAGAAAGATCAACCAGACCTTCCCTGAGACCCTGCAGCTTCAAAAGCCTAGACCTTCAGCAGAAGAGCAGGAGGAAGCTGTGCCTATGAAGCTGGAAAGCAGAAACTCCCGTCACAATGAAGGCTGGAAGTCCACTGCTCTTGTAGCTGATGAGGACCCAGGAATGCTATCAACTGGAGTGCCGTGGGTGTGCCTAAGCCCCTGAGGACCACCAAAAGGAAGAAGCAAGTGACAATGGTAAAGAGACTCACTCTTGCAGGGAATGGAGGTCCCCATCTGCCAACCTGATTTGTCATCTAGAGAGGTTTGCTGTTTGCCAGGGATCTTGCATTCAGGATGTTGTGAAGAGACTACCAAGGCTTATCCAGCCTTCTGACTACAGTTCCTTGCTGCTCTTCCCAGTAGGCACCAATGCTATTGCCGGTGGTGACCTGGGAAGTATCAAGTGTGACTACAGGGCTATGAGGACAGAGGTCAAGGGCATGGGTCCCAGATGCTGTTCTCCTTGATCCTGCTGGTGAAGCGCAAGGATCTGAGGAGGATGTGACGGATCTTGCGCTCTTGAAAGCGTCAGTATGAAAATTTCATCAGAGGGCTCCTCTGATTTCCCAGTTAACATCTGGTTGCGCAGCTAGCATGAGCAGCAGAGATTTTGTTTCTATGATCATGGGACCCTCTTTGAGAATTCACAGCTGCTTGGAAGAGACGGGATCCATTTGACTAAACAGGGCAAGAGTATGTTTGCCAACAGGCTGGCCAATATAAGAGGAACTTTAAACTAGAAACAATGAGAGAGGGAGTGATTCCTCAAGAAACAACTAAGGAAGGTGCAGATAGGGTAGGCAAGCCAAGTGCCTGGGGTGATGGGAAAAGAGGGGACATAATCAAGGAAACAGAGCTGAAATGGAACCCCTTTGAGGGTAAGTATGTCAAGAAGGAAGTACCTGCAGGACAGCATTATAAAGAAAGCTCTCAAGGCCATACTGAAATATCAGCGTGATTGGGTGTCCCTTGGAAATACCTTTACACTAATGCACACGGCATGGGTAAAAAACAGGAGTTAGAAGTCTGTGTGGAGTTACAGGGCTATGACCTCACTGGGATCACAGAAACATGGTGGGAGAACTTGTGCAATTGGAGTGCTGCAATGGATGGATACAGGTTTTTTAGGAAGGACGGGTTGGGAAGGTGAGGAGCAGGAGTTGTCCTTTATGTGAGAGACCAGTGCGAATGCATGAAGCTCTACCTGAGCTCCTCCATGCTCAAGAAAGGCCCATTCTGACAAGTAGGAAATCAAGAAAAGGTGGTAGAAGGCCTGCATGGGTGTACAAGGAGCTCCTAACTATACTCAATCATCAGAAGGAAGTGTATAAGAGGTAGAAGCACAGACAGGTGACCCAGGAGTACAGAGTTGCTGACAAACCTTGCAGGGATATGGTTAGAAAAGCCAAGGCCAACCCGAAGTTGAATCTGGCAAGGGATGTGAAGACCAATGAGGAAAGACTCTACAAGTACACAACAGCAAAAGGAAGACTAGGGAGAACATGGATCTGCTACTAAATGGAGCAGGGTGACAAATGACACTGAAAAGGCCAAGGCACTCAAAGCCAACTTTGCTCCAGTCTTTACTGGTAAGACTGGCCTTCAGGAATCCCAGAGAGACCAGAGGGGAAGTCTGGAGCAAGGACAGCCTGTCCTCAGTGGAGGAGGACCAGATTAGGGAGCAAATTGGATATAAGTAAATCCAGGGGGTCTGATAGGCTGTACTCATGAGTGCTGAGGGAGCTGGCTGATACCATTGCAAGTCCACTCTGGATAATATTTGGAAGGTCATAGCTATTGGGTGAGGTTCCTAAAGGCTGGAAGAGAACAAGTATCACCCTATCTTCAAGGAATGCAGGAAGGAAGATACATGGAACTACAAGCTGGTCAGCTTCGTATCAATCCCTGGGAATGTGATAGAGAAAATCCTCCCGGAAACTACTTCCAAACACATGAAGGACAAGGTGATCAGGAGTAGCGAGCATGGATTTATGAAGGGGAAATCATACTTAACCAGCCTAATAACCTTCTACAATGACATTAATATGTTGGATGAGGGGAGAGCAGTTGTGGTTGTTCACTAAGTTGAAAAAGTACAGGTTAGAGAAGTGCACAATGAGGTGGATAGAAAATGAGCTGAGTCACCAGGTCCAGAGGGTTATGATCAGCAGCACAAAGTCCAGTTGGAGGCCAGTCACTAGTAGTATACTCCAGAGTTCAACCTTGCTTGAGCAGAGGGGTTGGACAAGATGAACTCCAGAGGCCCCTTCCAAGGGGGAAGAAAAGCAAGGGGAACCCCATGTCTTACAAAAATCTTCATTTGAGAAACTTTGCAAGAGTGTTTGTGGTAGTGGTGCTTGTAGTGGTAGTGTTTTTGGATAGAAGATACCCTGAAAAATCCAAATCCAAACAAACCACAACCCTTTCTCAGTTTGGAACTCAACAAAACAAAAGAAACAATGAAAAAACCCTGAGGGGAAAAAATGGTCACTCTGATTTCCAATTAATAATACTTACAGATTTGGCTTCTGTGGTGTTTTCTAGGTAATCCTCTCGAGATGCAAGAGAGAGGCTTGCTTGGTCGAGCTGTTAAAAATAACAAGAAGCAGCATTTAATAGGCAAATTCATCAGAATTCAAAAGCAGCCCTATAATCAACCTTTGAAGAGTTCACGTTTTTCTGGCCATTATGGTAGATGTGTGTAAATATCTAATACTTAATACACTGCACCACCCTGAGTTCCACAGAGTCTCAAAACAACAGAAAAATGCTATATTGTGCTGACAGACATTACCTGAATTACCTACATTACTGTGACCTAGGGAGCCTCAGATGCCCCCTGCAACATCTGAGCCACCTACTACAGCAAAGAATTACCTACGTGATTTCTGTGTTTATGGCTCCATTAGCGAGTAGGTAATGCATCAGGACTGGGTCTACAGGATCAAACAGTTGGTGCTGACGACCAATCCAAACATATTTCAGCAGCACAAGAGTCAGCTTGAGACAAACACTAGTCTAGTGTACAGACCAAATGCCCATCAGGTGCTGGAGCATGTTAGCTGCTGTGTATCTGGAAAGCATTGTTAGCTTTCTTTGACTGAAATTGAGGTTACATTTTTAACCTTCACCCTAGACCAGCACTGAGTGCTGTATTTGTCTTTTTGAACAGATGTACTGAAACAGCTGGATACCAGCCGCAGAAATGATTGCATGCACGCACGGGAAATTGTTGTGCCTCCAGTGCATTAGCTAAAGATGTCTGGTAGGTTCAGGTGGATCTTTGACTTTCACTTATCTTTTTGATCTAAACATGGATCAAATTTGTTGGTCTACATTCACCCTAATATTGGAATAAGGTCCTCAAGGTAATTTCTAAACCAGTCCTGAAATTTCACTGAGACCTGCGCTTAGTCTTTTGAGTGAAATGACTACACAGGAGTATTTGCATATAGTTTCAAGTTCCTAGCCAGACAAAACTCACAGCACAGCATATATCTTAAAATTACTACTGGAAACTGAGATTTCCCAAAATACTTAACGTGATCAGGTTAGGTTAGGGTATGGAAGCCAAGGCCGAAAACATGATTCAGCCAGCTTCCAAACTGAATAAGATACTGATTGGAGCAGAAAAAACAGTTTTGGTGTTCTAAAATTATTATTCTGATGCTGTATTTGCTTTTAAAAAGTAAGTCTAGTGAAGAGAGATTGTATTTATTCACACAACTTCACTTAAGTCTTTTTTAATCTAAGTCCTACACCACTGATATTTCACATTTTGTACATTTATAAAAATGACCTAAATAAATACAACTTAGAATCTAAAACAAATGAGTAAATGTCATCTTTTCCTCTCCTGGCTGATGTTCTCAACCTTTAAAATATACCACAAACAAATAAAACATATCATCCACTAAAAGGAGAGTAGCTGTAATTCTCAGTGCAACTTCGATTCTTTGAAAAACAGTATCACTTTCTTTTTTCAGCATATTGAAGCAAAAAGAATATGCTCTTACACTTTGCATATGTGTGTCCTGGTAATAGTTAACTTCAGATGATTTGGCCTATTTCAATTATGTGACTGTTGCATGAATTGCTCATCCAAATTTTCCTGGCTTAAGAGTTAGATTTGACAATCCATTGAAACCAAGAAAGCACAAATATGAGAAATAAACAAAAAAACTAACCAACTTCTTCAGCCCTCAAGAAAAAAAGGTCATGTTGAATGCTGAAAAAAAGTTTTATTTGGAGTTTCTACTTTTTTCTGATCCATTCATGATTTTGCAATGCTGAACAAAAAGAATTTTGCAATAGAGCCATTTTCACAAGCAGATTGAAATACTCCATGATACATCTGCACCCCTGGGAATTTGTTAAAACACAGACAAAGTAGAATACTGGCTGATGCATTCTGCAGATCAAGTTCTTAATCAAATTAAAAAACAACAGAATACCCTATGGAATAATATGCTATTCATAGCCTGTAGTGCTTCAGTTATTTAGATACCTAATTCTTAGGTGCCACTAAGCATACTGAGTGAAGATACTGCTAGGTATAATTCATTTCCAATAGGCCAGCAATAAGGATATAACTGCCCAGCCCTTTGCTGACAGGTGACTTGGACTGAAATATTATGACAGGAAATACCTAAATATCTCTCCCAATTCTACTGTTTCAGTTCTTTTAAACAAATCTTCAGAGGAAGCAATCCTGACAGGGTCTGAACAGCATCTTAGCAGAATGATATCTTTAATACAGCAAACTGTTGATCTGCTGTTGACTATTCAGGAAAATGTCCTAGAGATGGGGAAAAGTTACCCTTCAATTTAACACCGGTTAAATGCCTCAGTCAAAAGACATTGTAAAGAACTGACTACCCAGAATCGACATCCACTCCAGTACAACCACAGTTAACTGTTGTTTGATCCCCAAATACAGTGTATTCTTGGCTACATTCCTACAGCTGGCCAAGATGCTAGCAACGTAAGGATCATAGATCCTATTTTGCTGTGATGAATGGCATCATAACTTTCTTCTTTGTCCCTTCTCTCTTGCCTTCATAAACTATTTTCTTGTAGCTGGGGAGGGCTGGTCTACTCTGGCTCCTCATCTCTACTTCTTAAACAACAATGCATTTGGCCCAGACACTCAGTCTTGCTGTGGTGACATCTCACAGTAATACAATTCTCTCTGGAGTTTTTCAGACTACAGTGAGGCAACATTTCTTGGGTCTTTTTCTCACTAATCTAAACTGTTGTGTAATGCCATGCACTGTTAACAAACTGGTAATGCTTTGGTCCAAAAGCAATAGCATTTCAGTAAAAAGGTAAATTCTGTACTTCAGGTTTAGAAGTGTTTGGGATACATCTGTGTTGTATGTAAGGTGCTGTATAAGCACAAAATAATGTGTTTCCATCTCAAGAAAAACAGCTCAAGTTCAAAATATCTGCTACTGATGCACCATTCCTCATCTTCACACATAAAAAACAATCTTCATGCAACTGATGAGCCACAAGCAGCACCCAGAACACCCCTAGGACTAGATATCCACCTCTCATTTTCACGTGCATAGACCCTAGACATTGGTCCCCTGGGAACATATTTTACTTTTTTGCCATTTAAAAGGAGAAAATGTCCTGTACAGAAATATTTTTCAATAGCATGTGGTTCCTAGTGGCTTCTACATTCCCATAAATTGGCACCTGTGTACATCTGTAAGTCAGTAGATGATAGCAACAATAATCAAGTGCAAACATGTGGCATGTAAACATGTTTTTAAAAAAATGACACCACAAAATACCATGCAAAGTGACCTATTAGATATGCTATATGGTACCTTCAGGATATACTGATTGGAGATTTTGTCATCAGCAGCCACATATAAACGGATGAAGACAGAGTTACTGTACTGACCACGAAGAGTTGCCAAGGTTTGGACTAAGCTAAACCTCCTTTCTGACCACAGCCCTTCAGGTCCAATGTTGGATTCCAGCACAGGCCAGCGGAAAGGTGAATGCCTTAGTATACTTAACAGGGGTTTCACGTCGGCTTTTTCAATTTTATCTGAAATGTCAAAGTATGACAACAATTACATTCCAGACAATTCAAATCCAGCAGCAGCCACATGAGACAAAGATTTATTGGCGTTTGCCAGTTTCTAGGCAAGACAAAACACAATAGTTGAAACCCAGAGCCTCTGTTCTGCTTGTGAGCACAGGAGCGCAGGAATCCAACCCAGTTTATCTACATCAAGAATAAGAGGTAAATCAACGTCTTTCGAAAAAGGCAAGGGCTGGAATCAAGTCAATTAAAAAAAACATTCTTTGCTTAGGAACTAGCATAGAAACTTCACTGTTTCTGAGAGGGGGCTGTTGTACCTAATCAAAACTAGAGGGGTCAGCATCTTGGCACCGAGGCTGCAGGGCAGGCTGTCTCAGTTGCTGACAGTCAGTCTCAGGCCATGCTGGAAGAAAAGTGCACAGGAAATAAAGTCTGAAAGAGCCAGAAGGAAAAAAGGCACTTTGAAGGACAAAGTCCACTCCCTCCCAACTCATCTTTCACCCGTGCAGCTACGTGCAGTTAGTGATATGTCCCAACCCAGTGTACATCACCTTACAGCAACTTTTAGAACCCAGGAAAAGCACTCCGCAAATGTGGCTATAGGGCTCCCCATCCAAACTTGCTTGACGTGCAGATAACGTGAAGCTAAAGAGTCCAGGACTGTCTATACCCACTCCTGAGGAAGTGTTTTGATTAAATGGATTTAGACATAGGTAGAAGGTGCTGAGCAAAAGGCTCTTGAAAGTGTCAGTATGAGAATTTCATCAGAGGGCTCCTCTGACTTCCCAGGCACTACCCCCACACCCCTGGGGCATGGTTTTGGCATCCATTTGCACCAATAAATATCCCTTCACAGTTCCCTGACAAGCAGAGATCTCAGCAAGACTGACTTCTTGTGCCTCGGTGTTCCTTAGTCTTGATAGCCAGCTTCAGAAATGTGTAGAAGACCCTCTGCGTTAAGTTGAATCCAAATCAGCGAAACCTATGCGTCCACACAAAGCTTCACAGAGCTCAGCAGTCAGCAAAAAAGCCTGCTTTTTTAAACATAGGTAACGCATACATGTCCCTCTCAAATCAGGCCACTTACTCTCATTCATGCAGGATGCATAAAGGGTCTTGGCCTTCTGTACAGCTTCACTGTCTCGTCTTTTGCTGATGGGTTTCTCAAGCAATGCTGAAAAGACAAATTAAATTTTTTTTCAATACATCAGAAAATGTAGGAACTGTCTGTTTGCCTGTCTCAGCACTTGCTTTAATCATAGTGTTTGTTTAATTAAGGATGAGGTTTTACATGTATTTTCTTTAAGCACTAACACAGACATAATTGCACTTTTTTTGATCCGCAATAGAGAAGGACTTTTTTTTAATTTATTTTTAAGAGAACTGATTTAAAGCCAGTTGACAGATACTGCTTATTAGTCATCCTCACGAACAGCCAACTCTCAGCAAACTGAGGGGACAGGGAATCGTGGGGCGAGGGCGGGAACCAGCGCACAGGGCAGGGAGTCGAATTCTTTCAAGTGGCTCAGCCTCTGGTGCTGGTACATTATGAAACTGGGGTATAACGGAAAAGGTGGCTGGATCCCAGGAGCAAGACTGCTGGCGTTCACTCTTGCCAGCTCTGCTGCTGCTGCTGAAAGCAAGCAGCAGGGAACTGCCCCGCTGTACGTCAAACGCACACAATCTCAGTCTTGTAAATGACACGGAAGGCCAAGTGTCCAACTACTATGTGAAAAGCTGCACTATATAGCTCCCTCACACTATAGATGTCAACCTCCTTGGTGCTTGAAAGCCAAACCAGTTTTTCTAAGCTGTCATCTCTCTACGTTCCTTGCATTCCTCACATTATGCTGTGGAAGTGAAATAGCATGAAAAGTGCATCTGAATCTCAGCAGTCCACTCTCAGCTGCCTCGAGCCTTTTTATCCAAGTTGTAAATCAGCCACGATACAGCTGCAGATGCACACGCTATGGCTAAATGCAGAGGCAGCTTAGCTTCAGGGAGATCTATCAGCTCAGGTGCAGCACAGCATGAGCACTTCCATGGCCAAGAGAAGCAGGGTAGTACTTCAGCACAGCACAGAAGCAGGGCTGGCAGACCCTGTTGGACCTCGCCTGGTTTTGTAAGACCCAAACAGTCCTGCACAGCATTACCTTATTGTTACTGGGACCACTAGAGAGAGTGGTTTTGCTGGAACTATCCCAAGTCCCTCCTGTTGTATGCTCAGCCCAAGCTAAAAAGCCTTGAATAATTCAAGAGTGCCTTCTCTGTACCGTACTCCCCAGTGCTCTGGGTTTCAAATGAACAATTTCTCAGCTTTTCCTGCGCTAAGAAGCATGTCCTGCACAAAAGGGGGAACAAACTGCAACACAAGAGTCCCGGTGACCTGCCAAAGCAGAGGGCCACTGGGATTTCATAACACTGGCAAAAGCCAAACCGCTTCCACCTGGGACTCAATCAGGTGTCAGTGCAACGTTATTTTTCTCTGCCAGTGCTGGTGGGGTGACACAGAGGACCAAAGATGCTGCCATCCAAAAGCAGCACCCTCCTGCAAACAGGCAGAAGCAGCTGGCTTTCCAGCAGCTCACCAGTCCCCTCTCCGATGTCACCTCTCCTGGGAGGCTCAAGTCCAGCTGGGTGGTACTACTAGATTCTGTAGCTGAGAACAGTCTGGCTTTGTGCTGCTCTACTCCGTTTTAGGAGCTCACGGCTGGAGATAGGGTTCGAAGACACTTATTTCCCAGGATTTCCCTAGCGCCTTGAAGAACCTGCCATGCCGCACCTCTCAGATATACCATACTACTGACCTGAGACTGTTTAATAGTCAAAGAATACCCTAGTGATGAGTAAATGCCCCTTGTTCTTTCCCTCCAATCCCTATTCTCCTTGAAAAACCAACGAAACCAACCAACCAAACCAAAAAAAACCCCAACTCATTTGCTTGGATCCTTGAGAGATGTAATGAGACCATTCCCTTTTAGTTATGGATAAGATTTTCCCTAAAAGTACTACTGGACAGGACTCCCAATAGCTTTGGTTTCAAATCCTCAAATTGTTAATATTTCTCAGCTTGTTAAATAGAATATAATGCCAATCATTGACATGTATCTTCAGTGTGCACAGTTCTTAGCAGAATAATCAGACCTGTTCATGTTTTAAGAATGAAATTTTG
>JAOBAS010000057.1:18048910-18073958 GCA_025311575.1 Elanoides forficatus
GGTAACTTGTAACTTAAACCTTGAATTTAGTTTTTTCCTAGGTGATTCACAGGTTTCGATTATACTGATATTCCCCAGAAGTAGCAAGCTTGAATAGGAAAGAGACATCCAGCTACCCAACTTGTGAATCCCTAACAGACACAATCGGACACAGAATTAACACTGAGACGCTCAGTAGCTTAACACTAGGTGTCCAGGTATCTTACTAGGCAAAGATTTAAATGTCTACTGCCTCTTACCTGCCTCAACAGGGGTTCTGTTGAAAACTCACTTAACAGATGCATCTAAATTTTGCCTGGGCTTTTCTCCAACAGCTTCTGCAGTGTTTGCCTGGGGTATCCAACCACTTTTCAGAAAGCAGACCTTTATGTCACCCAGACTGAGCTAGAAACAAATACAGAGCAACTGGCAGCTGTATCAGTGCTCTTTTTGCTGCTCCTCCGGGGGTAGATGGACCCAGCTTCAGCAGAGTCACACAGAAGCTACGCTCAAACCACAGTTCTCGGAGGTACTCCTGGCAGGACAGACAACTGGTCCTCAAGAGCTCTCTTGCCATGCAGGGCACACGAGAGAGGTCAGAGGCATGTAATTCCACCTGCTTCCAGAGAAGCAGACGGGAGGATAAGACATGAACATCACCTTTTTTAGAGCTACAGCAACAGCTGCAGAGTAAGGCATAGACTTCTGGGATTTATAACTTAATAAAAACACATAAAGATGTATGCTCTTCTGTTTATACAGCAAGGTCACACATGCTCCAGATGGGAGCCCCCATGTTCACCATAAGGTCCTGGTGGAGACCTCAGAGATACATACGCTTTCCTTAAAGCAGAGGGCTGGCTTTTACATCAACAGCTACTCGAATTGCAGATGATCCCCACAGCAACACTGGTAAACACCACAATTTCAAGTAACAATTACACACAGTAATGATTCTTGAAGTAGGCAAAACAAGTAAATAAAAAGTGATAAGCCAGCTTAGTACTTTGGCTGCATTCAGGTACCCACATGGGTAACTTCTGGTCAGATTACAAAAATGAACATTTGTGTAAGTGAAGACTTGTTCAATGGCTCAAGAGATTTCAGGCACTTAAATGAGTATCAAAGTGTGTTACGTTCTTCAGAAAGAATTAAAATCCTAATTTTTGATTACTTGTCACAATTCTACTGTAAACTAATCGCCTGTCATCTGTGAAACAGCATTTAGATATAGCTTTCCATTCAGATACATACCCCTACTTGGAAATCTTTAAGTTTCTTGAAAGGCAATAACCTGCACCTGAAATGCGAGTAGAGGGCTATCAGAAGTCCAAGGCCAAATTAAAGGTTAGAGTCATCAAGATGACTTCTCTGCTAACATTTCTGTATCTTTACCACTATATCACTGCTAATTCATTCAAAAAAAGCAAACTAATAAAGGCTACCCCATTTCTCTAAGAATTGTTCTCTTTCAAGCTCCATTACATGTATTTAATGGCCAGTTTTAATAAATTCATTGCTAAATATATGTTAGCTTACTAGAAACTTTTAAATGTATTTTTTAAAGGAATAAAGTAGCATTTGCTACTCAATTTAGAAACATTTTGGACACTTCCAAACAATGCAGTAAGTATTTAGAAGACTTTCTGAGGATGCATACTTCAAATCACATACATGTTGCATTAAGGGCTGGCAGTTGTAAAGTCAAAAATAACTTAACCAGTTTCTCTGAAATTGTAAGCTACAAGGGCAAATATCTTCATATCCTCTTTCACTCTTTTTTTGTCTTGAAAATGTTAAGATCAAATCTGAGTTTCACTGGAGAGCTGACAACGATGAGAAACAGGAGGAGCTTGTTACAGTCAGTATGGAGTCCAGAACTGCAGACTATAGCACTAAAAAATATCAAGATTAGAGACACAGAAGGGAGGCAAAATGAACACATGGAACAGAAGAAAGGCTGTGGCAGAGTTTCACATGCCTAACATATTATGAACAAGCAGATCCTGGAAAGATCTCTCCTGTCGAGAGGGACACAGCCACAGCAGGTATCACCCTGCAGAAACATTTCCTGGGAGATGACAAAAGTGGTAAACACTCAAGGCACACACAGCCAGGAGAACCACCCTATAGCAGATCGAAAAGCCCCTCTAGAGCTAATGGTTTGAAGCTGAAACTTTGAGCTCCTTGTATAACTTGCCTGCCAGCCTCAAAATGAAGATATTCTGAAGGATTATTTTTAGGAATGGGATGTTGCTGAGAAATGTGTATACCCCTCCGTTTGGAATATTTTTTCAGTAACACTAACATGCAATGATTGTTAGGAATCACTTTTTTTTTTCCCCCCCATTAAAAATCCAGTCTGAGCTATACGTTCAAGAATAGATCTATAAGGGAGTATTTAAAGATCTAGACCATGCTAATTTGTATGAAGTCAGTTTGGGGCTTTTTGTGAAAGAAAAAAGATACAGCCTTGCCAGAACTCCCAGGCAGCATTACCCTCATCATACAGTTTATCCTACATCACAAACAATAGTTGGAATCACTCAAAAACATTAACAAAAACATAGCCTGATCTTGAAAGGTGCTGAGCATTTCACCAGCTGTGAATTTATGGCACCTTTAAAAAAATAATTCCTGCAATTATCCTCAAAATAAAACTGCAGTAGTTCATTTACTATGTAAAAACATTAAGAGTGTTTAAATTAGAACTGCCTTCTTGCACTTGAGTTCACTACCTCCAAGCAATCTAGGCTTGCCTGATTTATTAATACACACTCCCCACTTTTTCCAGTCTTTAAGGATACAATTCCATGTAGGAGGGAACGCACACGGTTTCTTTTGAAAATTCCACAGGACAATAAAGCCTGCTAAGCTGTTCTTCATACAGAGTCAAGGCATCGGTCAGATTGATACAGTTTCCCTGAAGGAAAAAAAAAAAGAAAAGTCCCAGTTACAATCAAACACACAAGCAAAACTGCAGATGAATATATATATTTTGACATTAATGCAAGGCTCCCACATACTTCAGAACCAGATACATGCTTTCTTAATATTTAATATTTAAAAGGCAAATACTGAACAGCTTGTCTTCATTCTGCCTACAGCAAACAATTTGTATCTATTCAAGAAAGGGTAAGTATGGGGGGATTATCTATCTTCTCATTAGCAGAAGCAACCATTACATTAGGGCTTCCATTTAAAACAGACCACCATGTGTTGTTTACCTATAACATCTACTCAATAACCATTTTCTTTATGATTGCTTAAATATATTAGTAAACAGTATTAAAACATCCAGATTTTCTCAATTATTTAACATTGCCTAGGTCTTACAACATTTAAATGCACTATAAAAAAAAACCCTATAACATTCATTTTAAACAGATTCTTCCACAGAGCAATATGATAAAATAAATCAGATTATACAGAAGTTCTGTGGCTACAGGCTACACTGTTTTGAGTTTGTGTATCATGCTTCTGAAAAAGAAGTGATTCCTACGATACTTTTTCTTGGACCCATGTCTTATCTAATAATATTAGTAGTATCCTCTTCTGAACAAAATAAAAATCAGTGCTTAGATGATTTTTCTCTAACAGTGCAACTAGGAAACATCAGACATTGAATTCACAGCATTCCTTCCCAAACAAGTATTGCCCAAACAAACCATCCCTGGAATACAAACACATCTCAAGGACTATAAATGATGAGAGATTAAAAAAAAAAAAAAAAACCAAACACACACAAAAAACCCATGACAACTTCTACTTACAAGCACAACCTTGTCCACAGCTAAGTATTAACAAGCAGAAGTTACTGCAACATATCTGGCATATCTGGGATGCCCATATAGAGAAAGATCTAATTAGAAATGTGACTATCCATACTTGTAATGGGTTTGAAGATTTAGTGATAACAGTTGAGCCCCCAGAACACCAGACTGAACAACACAAACTACCCAAAACAATAAAAGTCAGCTGACAAGTTTAATAAAAAAACCTTCTTGTCCAGTTTCTTGCCTTTCTTCCTTACGTACCTGAGTAGGCTAGCTGATACTTTATGACCTTAAATACAGTGATCTTAAGAGTGAGGCAAATACAAGTTATTTGGATGATAATTTAAAATGGAGTGAAGTTGAATATAATCACCACTGCATGGTCTACAAATTACTCAGCTTTTGTTTGCCAGGTACAAAACAATGAATAAAGACCCACCAAATGCTGCTGCGGCACAGCACAGAGACAAGCCATTCTGCGATTCTGGCCAAGGGGGAGATGATGTTAATGGTCCTTGGCATGCTGACAGCCAGATGAATTCATGTGCGATCTTCTACCTGCACCACTTTCACGAGGAACCTTCAGCTCAACCTAGAGAGGCCCCAGTCACGATGCCCAACCATGCTGCACGCTCCACACGAACAGCCAGTTACATCATGACGATGAATCTACCCTGACCACACAGCACGTGCGTATCTGGCCATGCGTGGGGCAGGATGAGCCGTCTTCAGGAGATGTGTGTCCCCATCCTTCTCTAGTGGTTGGGTTTACTAGCTTATAGTATAAATGCCTTTTACACTGACCTAGCACAAAGCCTACTTTCTTCTTCTGATTTCTAATCAGTAGAACCAGAAGCATTAACCAGCATTTCTCCAGAGTTACTTTCAATGTAAAAATCATCAGCTTTCCCACACATTTTACACTTCTAGTGGAGGAACGTTTACCACAGAAGACAAAAGACAACAACAAAGGGAACTCTCATGTTAATGAATACACAATTCCTAATAACCTAGCATACAAGCCAACGTCCCACAAAACGATGGCAAGAGACCCAAGGCACAAAAGTTTGCTGTTTATCTCTGGTCACAGGAACATCAGTCTTGATGACAGGAGAATATGCATTAGACAGAAAAAAGTCTAGTTAAAAAAAAAAAGCTAACAGAAGAATCAGTCCTTTACTAATAGAGCCAGCCTCCTGGTTTCTAGAAGACTTTCTGTTCATGACTGGACAGGCCAAAAGCCTTCCAGCACAAGCACTTCCAAGCGGAGTACTGCTTTTGATATTTAAAGGCCCTGAAGTTTGCAAGAAAGAGACAACAACAAGAAAGCCTAAAGCAACAGACTCCACCTATGGAATGGCAATATCTCCCCTCTGTTCTGAATGACTTCTGGAAATGGTTATGCATGCACACACACATAAATTTGCCTTTTTTTTTTTTCCCCGATTACTGAATGAGGTATCTTGCCCCTTCCTGCCCTTAGATAAGGTGTGTAACATCTGACTGTGAAAGAATGCAGATGGTTCAACTAAGAAAAGAGCTAGAACTAATTAAAAACTATAGCTCTTCTACAGTCACAGCTTATTCAATACTTTAAGACCTCTAACTTGAAACAAAGGTCGAGTTCTATCAGAGCCCAGGAACAAAGGATTTATTTAGCACTTCCAAAATGTCTGCACTATCTATGTTTCACACATGTGCTGCTCTGCTGGCATTGTGAAGCTTTGCACTCCAACAGAACGGTCTTTAAGAAAGCCGAGTTTTACTGTTTAACTTCTGCTTTTCGGTGCTCCCAGATTTTTAAAAATGGCATTAAAATAATTAAGTGCACACAGATGCAACTAAAAGTTAATTTTCACAAAGCAAGGAACTAAGATGAGTTTGACCAACAAATAATACCTGTGCTCTTAAAAACAATGTACAACAGGCAGGGGCTGAAACAAGCAGAAATCTTATTTGAAATCAGTATGTCTAAACAGCTCCACCTACATTACTTTTTCCATGTAACAACATCAGATGATAACTAGAAACAAAGTCTATAATGCACATTCTGACTTTGGGATTTAAACTTTTTTCCTACTACTTTTTATTGGTAGGATTTTTTTCACAATGTATTTAAAACATTTTTATTTCCAGAGGAAGTGAAGAGATACTTCATCCTACTGTTCTTCCACCGAATTTTTTGAAGCACGCTCAATGAATTTTTTCCATTGTGCTCAAGTTTTCACAAGTGGAAAAGAAAACTTCAACTTAAAAAATCCTATACACAGCATCTTTAAAAAAAACAAAACAAAACAAAAAAAACCCCACAAAACAATAATCATATACTAGGAAGTTCTTTCAAAAAAACTTGCATAAAATGTTTGATTATCATTTTCATCATATTCCATGAACAAATTTGTACTTGTTTATTTGGTAAAGGAAGATGGCATGCTTTATATTGAACATATATTTGATTTGAGGTATCAGAAAACAAAAGAGGTTTGTAAAAAGGTAAGGGACAAACACTAACTGAGCACAACAACAGACAGACTACTGTAGTACTTGTTTAGTAACCTGTTATTATCCAGGGGACTGTAGCAGTTATTTGGTTCAGCCACCCTTTACCAAACATTTAATTTTGTTTCAACATCAGACCAAATGCAAAAAAAAAAAAAAAAAAAAAAAAAAAAAAAGAAAAACAACCTGTGTGTAATTTGAGTCATAAATAGAAAACACTGCTAGGTAATTTATGGAGTATGGAGCATACCACTACTACAGAGGAAGTTTAATAGGATACACAATGAGATAAAAGTATCCACAGCTTCCCAGCCTGTCACTTCAGTATTTCATCCTTTCTCCCTTCAACAGACAAATCACTGCAGACAGCGTGGAAAACAAATTACAGGAACAATGAGACATGCCAATAACCAATTTTTACTTTTCAAACTCACAACTCCCCAATCTCCAAATTAAGACATTACCTAAAGGTTCACATCCCACCTGGCTGTTCTATTAACCTCTGCTTCTGGAGACACACCACAGGATTTTATAGTTCTGCACAGTTACAGGGGTTTTTTTAATTATTTGGCTTTACTCAACAAAAAGCTAAGAATTAAAAAAAAAATCTAATCTACAAAACTTAGATGAACTTACTTCAATAAAGAGAAAAGTTACTGAAAAAAATCACTAACACCCTTCTGTAAGTGACCAGCTTTATCAACTAAGACGACAGTGTTGATAACGAAGTCAATCACACTTAAGTGTTCTTATATTGCTAAAATATGACACAGGGAACTAAGCCCAGAATGCAATACAGTGATCAGTCTAATAACCTGTGTTCATCTAACTCCCCCCTGCCTAATGAAAATAGTTATGTGGTAGAGCAACACATCTTTTGTTCTGAATGGCCACCATATACTCAAACAATAACTAATACTGAATAGTGTTTAATAACGTTTAAAGCTGATGACTCACCAATTATAATTTTTCAAAGGGAAATAAGCAAAATCAGACTTTTCTCCCCCACTGTTCAGTCAACTTTCAACACATACAAAAAACCTACTAAACTCCTCTGCCCACCTCCCCTTAATCTTTGTTCCATGTCAGACAATTTGACAGATGAGAAACAGGGGAATGCTGAAAATTTAGTTCTCTGCATAACAAGCATCTCTCTAACAAAAGTATTTGAGGTAGTTTTAAACTTTGAAATTAACAGATCTATATTTATAAGACCTTGTTTAACACTGACAATTCCTGAACTGTTTCATGGCCTTTGCATTCTGAGTCTGCTCAGTGCTCGCGCACACTCTGACAGCTCATGCCCGTCTCCCAACACCAATTCTTCTGGGCTTTCGTAAGGCATACGCTCTGTAGTTCCACGGGGTTTAGTTTTCAGGTTTCTAGAGCACAATGCACAACAAATTTAAATAACAAATACAGTTCTGGGCAGACAATAAAAAAAACACATTCTTTAAAATAAGTAGTAAAAAAAGAATTTGTTTAAATTAACCTCGTAAATTCCAGTTAACTTTACCTACCTATAAAGGGGATGTGTCCATCAACGGGTTATAGGCTGAATTTAGGCCACTATGCTTCCTCCAACCTTAGAAAGTGAGCTAGTGACTTGAAAGCAGATGGAAGTCTCTTTCCATACTTGCCCATTTCTTACATGTCTTACCCTACATGTCATTGCTACTGGATATCCTTGTCTGACACAGTATACTAGAGAAGTTTAATTTTTATTTTAAATTTAACATGGGTTTCTATTTTTATTTTGTAATAACAAGTGCTGGAGTTGAGCATAACCAAGGTTGTGTTTGTTTGGTTTCTTTTTTTTCCTCCCTCACTTCAGAGTGACTAAAAAGCAATGAGATACATAGAGCATGAAACACCTAGCATCAGAGCTAGGTTCGAGTTGTGGGTGATAGGTATGGCTTTTGAGAAGATAATGGAGGCAAACCTGACTGAAGGTATCTCCACTGGCCAAACAATCAATTAATCTAAAACTGAACTCAGTAACACAAGGAAATGAAGTGTCTGCCCTTAAAGACTCACAGACTGCCAAGAAATCACACAGGCTCACACAGGGACATGCATCCATTCTTCCAGACTCCTTTCACATTCACAGTCAAGGAGAACCCTGCTCTGTCTTTGCAAGTGCTAATTAGAAAACCCACACAGCAGCCAAAAAAAGGAGGGTAACTATGGAGCAACATCACAGTGGTCTGGACATTTAGAGGGCAGGGCCACACCGTATTAGAGAGCAGCCAGGAAGCAACAGCTCAGTGAAGGGCCACAAATGTGTGTGGGAGACATCTGACCCCTTGAACCAGTGGTTACTGCTGTTTACTGGAACCTAAACCTGTGAGTGGTCTGAGACTGTTTCTATCCTGCCCGGGTCAGATGACCCAGACCAGGAAGGAGTAAATTCCTGTTCAGAGGTATTTTTAAAGGTTCCACTTCATAAACAGGCTGAAAATGATAGCCTGCTCAACCTCAAAGGATTAGATCAGCAGAGCAAAAACTTAGCACAGAAAAAGGCATTTTCATAGCTACACATAATCTGCTGACACACAACCTTACAATCAGTCTCTGCATCTTGCAGAGCGCAGTTTCACAGCTATTGGGACAACCCTCACGTGCTACTTGGAAGGCACAGGATGGTGATGGTTCAGAAAAACAACCACAAACATATCACAGTGGTATCTACAAGAACATGTACTCCAATAAAGTTGAAAAAAGTGTCACTTGGGCAATCTAAAAATCATACTGGTTTTTAGAAGGTCCAGTAGCATAAAACATTTAACATGTTCAGAAACAAGTCTCTGGGAAGGTCCCTTAGAGATGAAACCAGACCTTGGGATACGCCAAGTTCTCACGTCCTCACTGACTCCCACTTGTCTCCCCTGCGGTGGCTGGGAACCTGCTCCTGTAACTGCCTCCCCTGGAGTAGGCAACACTGAGCACCTCACGGACTTGGACCCATATTACATGATTAAAAACTTCGAAGCACCAGCTTCAGGAGAAGGAAGAACAGAAATATAGCAAGTCGGAGTAGTGGGATACATTCAACAACAAGTTTTTGCAAACAAGCCTCAAGTCTTAAGCTTACAGACAGGGCTGCAAGTTCAGTAGGCTAAGGGCCCTAAAGCTCACCTCTCTGTCCAGGTCCTATATAGCCTGCAAGATTCTCAATATGGATGATGCAGCTGAAAAAGCAAGGACATGAAAAGCAAGGCTGCTACTCATGCAAGTAAGCTTTTATTCTGACTGCGATTACTATTTGTGGAGGCATAGAACAAGTATGGAGGCGTTTTTTCTCCAATACACTTAAGCACAGACTTACAGCAGCAGAGAATGAGATCCGTAAACTGCCCTTTCTATCTTTCCAGAGTTGAAATAAGCAAAAAGTCCCTCCTCCATCCTAAAATTGGCCACATCATTTCTTGCGTTCCCTGGGAATATGAATAAATAGTCTGAAAAAACCTTTTACAGGCAGAATCTCTCTAGAAATGTTAATAAACTGCTAGGCAATATTAGTTACCAGTCTCCACCAAGTGGTGAAAGGATATTCTGCATTTGCATTTGGAGACTACTTTGAGGATCACCTTGGCATCCTGAGGGAACAACCAGGTGTGTTAGGGTAGCATGCAAAAAAAAATTCTTTTGATAGTTTCAGATAAATTATATCTGGAGTTAGACAGCTCTAGACACTGCCTGCTGACAATTCATGTGCTGAAAAGAACATTTTCGAAAACTTGTGCAGAGCTCGATGAAGAGGTGATGAGCATTTCCATTTATTTTTCCCAGCAGTGGCATTTAGAGAGTCAGGCAGCAATACAGTATGTGAAAGACTGGCGTTCTGTGAACAGAATTCCACTTTTGGGCAAAGCATTTCTTGAGCATTGAAATAAATGACATTCTAACAAGATGCACAAGGTAAGCCCTGCAAGCAGAACTATCAGGGGACAGGCTACAAATGACAGAGGACAGAACTTTCAAACATTAGTACAACGTAATGCCAAGGCAGAAGCAGCAACTATAGCTACTGGCCAGTAGCCAACAGGACAACGATCTTTCTGCAGCATCTTTCCTATGAGACATTTCCTCATCACAGCAAAGGTCAGGCTCTAACAAATAGGTGGACACTCCCTCCATCACTTTTCTTGATGATATTTAACATATTTTATGCTTTTGAGAACCAAAGAACTTCAAGAAAGCCAGGGGGGAGTGGGGGGCACACAAAATCCTGAATTTTAAAAACACTACTGTCTTAAAAGGCATGTGATTCCTTCAGCAGGTAAAGCACAGCCTGCTACCTAAGGTAAGCATCCTGCAAGTAGACAGTTGGAACAAAAGTAACTTAAATTTCCAATGTTAATACACAGCGCTAAAAAACCCTGGCATTTAACAGCTGGCACATCAGAGCATTCAAAACCATTTATGAGTTCCCAGTGTGTGACTAAGCTCAGCTACCCAAGTTTGTAGTGGTCACTGTCCATAGTGTAACTCAGTCCTTTGGATATCCAGCTTCAGTTAGTTTAATTCAAAACCTAAAGTTATAGGCACCTGATTTTATTTAAAGAACCCCTAAAAGTCTGTTCTTCATGTGATCAGACTGCTGAGTTTTCTGAGGGTTTTTGTTTGGTTTGGGTTTTTTTGTTGTTGTTGGGTTTTTTTGTTGTTTTTTTTTTTAAATCAGGCCCAACTGGGAATAGGCAACAAAGACCATCAAACAGGTTGGGTAGTGTATCAGTAGATACATCTAAAGTTCTGATAGCTGTTTGCCCCAATAGCCGTTTTCTCCAACATTAATTGTCCTTTTTTCCAACACCCTCAGGAAGACAAAGTTGCCAGAGTACATTGCTCCTCTGCTCCAGCCCTTTCACTGGCTACCAGTTAGCCACAAGTCCAAATTCAAGCCACTTCAATTTTAATTTTGTTTCTGTCCCATCCTGCCATGTCCCACTTTGTTGCTTGTGAGCCGTGAAACTGATATTGCACAGTTTCACAACAGCTTAAACCCACCAGGGCCAGTTCAGTGCTGCTGTCCTTTCTTCCTGTGCGAGCAGAGACGCTGGAGAGCCAACTTATCTCCTCCTCCCATGAGGACAAGACAGGCAGCAGGGCTGTCCCAGTCTCAGCCTCTCCTGGTTTCAGCTGACAAAACCAGCTCCCTGTACCCTGGCCACAGAACAGCCATCACTCCAGCTTTCAGCACGAGCTTCTTCCCAGAGACTTCCTGCAAAGTCTGACAGATACTTGTCCACAGACACAGGTTTACACACGTTCCAACGAAGTAACGTACACAGTGAGACTAGCTGACAAGTATGACAACTGCAACACAAATGCTTGCTCTGTTCAAAAGATGTAGTGTCCTTTCAATATCAGTCATAAGTATTTCCACTATTAACAAAATAGAAAAGCCATTGAGATTTACAGCGTGATGCAGCCATATTAGTCATAACTTACATTTCAACCACAAGATAATTTATCTTGCCCACACAACCACAGCATTTTAAAATGAAGCAGCACATTGAAGTTGCCAAAAACATCATTCTGTGAGTTTTGCATTTCTTTATAAACCTGTCCAATTTTACAGTAAACCAGTTCCTTTACATACCTCCAAAATTCTGTGCTGATAGGAATAGAGTTCAAATGCATAATTTTAGCTAGGTTATTTCAGAGCTTAGCAAGGTTACTTCAAAATGCTGTACTTAGATGCTCCACACATTAGAAGACTAGTTAAAGTATGGGCATGACAAAAGAAATACAACTTCAGAGACTTATACTTCACTAAACTATCTGCTGGGTCTTGTCATGTTTTTGTACAATTGCATGCAGCTTTGTGGCATTCCAAATTCAGGATGAAAGCTACAAAACAATTATATTATCCATGAGGTGGCTATACTGTAGCATGTATACAAATCTTAAATTATTTGTTTTTAAATAGAGTTGCAGTAAAAACTTCATACACAAGGACAAAAATCTTATTTATGACTGTATAAAATACTTCACAAAATACCAAGCATTGTAACAAACATTCAAATGTTCAAAACCTGTTTTGAAAAAGCCAAACCAGTGACTTGCATTAGGAGTGGATAGCAAGCAAAAGAGTATTTACTCCCAAATGACTAATTTTCTCATTCCATTGCATCCATGTAAAATTCTTACACCTTTATGGATGATAAATTTTTATGTCTTACACTCTACAACTGGAGGCACTAGCTTAAAAAACCATGTATGTGCTTATAAAGTACATCTGTTCTGCTTTTCCAAGAATTGCTTACAGCTAAAATATTCTGTTGTACACCAAGCTGATTCTTGAAATTATGCTTTTAATTTCAAAGACACAGTCACTACAAATTCAGCTGAAATTAAAAAACACAAGTCAGTTAGCAAAGCCCAAATTCCATGTAAAAATCCTTGAGTCATTAAAAGGAGAAAACCAGCTTGTTAGTAGATTTTTTAGTTGGTTGGTTCAGTTTAGTCCCTTTTTTTACCTGAAAAATGCAGATTGCAATACATATACAGCAATACTTTTTTGCATCCAGGTATCATACCTGTGTGAAGTATTTTCCATCTTGTTTCAGGACTTTCATTGAGAGGTCAAGAATCAATCGCAGAAATTCCCACGTGGAATCTGTACGTAGAGTATCATTTAAAAACAGAACAGTACATTATTGGCTTGTTCACTATTACATATTCAAGACTTGCAACGTATCTACTGTTTAAGTAGCAGCTATCCTACACCTTTAAAAAACCCACAACAACAAACCAACAAGGAAAAAACCACACAACCCATACACAATGGCAATGATGGTAGAAGTATCTCTGTTTTTCTTCACAGTAATTTTCCAGACATTTCCAAGAAATTATAGAGTGGGTAAAAATTTACTGGCGTGTGAACTCNNNCAGATACTGTCTCATAAGTTACATGAGTTCATATTATTCTGAAATAAGAGCACGGTTTAAAAAGAGCCCTACGCACTGGCTAATTTTTCCTAACATAAGAAAAATTCTAAAAGAACAGATGTGTTACTATCTTTCTTTGCCACTCAGGTTTGCTATTAAAAAGGCAAGAATGAAAGTATTTTTGTTGCAAACTGCCAACTACCATGCAGCGGAGGGGCAGAAGTTTGGAAAATCCTCAGAAGTTTAGGAAAGTAAATTAGAAGATTAACCTTCTTCTGGAGATGTGGAGATTGGAACAGCCGTCAGATCATTAATTACATAATCAAACATCCTTCCTTCTTTGGCATACCTCTTCAGTACGGGAATACAGTCTTCAATTAGAACCTGTAAGAATTTAACACTCCTCAATAGTCCTCTAAATACGCTAAAACTGACCAAGTAAAAGGAACAAAAGCAGATTCACAGGAATTAAGACGAGGCAAAAAGTACAAAATTAAATACACACTTAATTTTAGGCTCCTTTTTCAACTTTTTACATTGTATAAGAAAGAAACAGTTGTACAAATTATGACAATGAAGGCATTACAGGACTGAACTTCCTAGCAGTCCCCAATTGCCACGTGACCACTGTTCTACCTACCAAGTGGTAACAACAGTTAGCAGTCCCCCAACATATGAGTAAAGTAACATATGAGTAAAGTAAAGTATGAAAGGCTACTGACTCAAGCAACGTAGCATGTGACTTCTGTTAATTTTTTGCATACTTTCTTGAGCTCACACCTGTAAAATAGTATCTGTGAGAGCCTTAAGGAGCAGTAATGAAAACAGAAAGAAAAGGTTTCCAGTGAAGATGTCAGATTACACCTGAGCTAGTCTGCAAGCTCCGTCAGATGCAGCACAAAGACCTTAACTGCAGGGATGCATGAATTTTTTTATTTTTTTTTTAAATTTTTAATATACTAGCAGTGTAAGAGTTTTTGCCTGCAAACTAAAAAGAATTTTAAAATGCGTACTACAAATTCAGATATTCTCAACAGTAAAGGACAACTGAAACACACATTTCTTCTATCTTTTCATCAGTTTAAGGAATGATGTTTAACACTGCATCCTTACTGCTATTTCCTATTTATTTGTAGGCTACAGCAGTAAACATTCTACTTCACATTCCTTAAAAGCAATTTATAATTATTTTTAGAAGAGCCTGAAGAGGGAGAGTTAAAATATTTTTACACTAATATACACTTCCAACACAAATCCCACTGCCAGCTATTAAAATTTGGAAGTGTCAAAAAAGGAAAAACTTCCCAAAATTAAGAAAAAGCAGAAGACTTTTCCCCAAAACTTTGCCACAGCAGTCTACCAGGCTGGGTATAATTGTATTTGAAATATTATTTCTAATCAAAGAAAAACAAAAAGTTACCTGATAGCACTCTCCTTTCAGATTGTCCAAGACATCTCCGCATGTTTTACGCATGTATTTTTTACACCCGTCGATCACCATTTGGTCAATGTTTGAAGGTGGTTAAGGCATTCTACATTCCAGAAATAATACAAGTAACAGTTTCTATTTCTTCAGAAAAATTCTCAAAAAGGTGACATTCACAAAAGAATAGTAAGACGTGTATCTCTGCATACACATTGCAATAGCCATTTGCCTTCAGATTCAGTTAGAGGTTTAGGAAGTGCTTATTTTTGGTTTAAATCCATATTTCTGGTACCTTAGGTTACCACTACTATGAAAGCTTGAAATGTGAACAATAGGATGATGTATTTTAAAACCCCATAAAGCTAAACGAGGGTAAGACCTTAACCTACATTTTTAAAACAATTGTTTTTAAACAAGGGGATCCCAAAACCTAGGATGATCAATATTTCATAAGGCTAACAGTGGTTTACATTACAAACTATTTGAACTACAGAATGTTGAAAACTTGATTTGTATCAGTATTTTTAAAACAGGCCGAGTTGGTCATTCTGCCACCAAACACAATTCACTAAGTCCTGACATTCCTATTGATTAAACTTTTTGCTTCTAGGAGTTGTTTTTTTTTAAGCTTGCTTTAATAAAACAAAAGAATCCAAGACAGCAGAACTCAGCCCAAACTACAGACTTGACAGACCTGTCTTCTGTTATCAGAGAAGATATCAGTTTGATGACAGAAGTGTTCATTTCCAGTTCTGTGTAAATTGCTACTCAAGAGTTATAGTATGGATTGGGAACTCAAAAGTACGTGCTACATAGTGATGCACAAATATGTAGTCACTGGGTCTCTGTAAGAGGACTAAAAGAAATTTCATTTCAGACCCTAGTTCCTCATGCAAGTCAAAACCTGATAGTTCATTATGCTCAATGTTAAGACATCAGCAGAAAACACAGGCTGAAAAATGTTGAAACAAACGATCAGTCATTTGTCAAAGGATATCTCTACCATGGTAACCATCTTTGGCTTCAGTTTGACTATCTCATATAGTATACCTCCATCACCACCTCCCAGGATTAGCACTTCTTTCCCAGCGTAGTCTTCTTTTCCACTGCCCATTATGGCTTGAGTATATGCCAGGTCACTCTCCGCCAGATCTGAATGTAAGGAAGAGAAAGAGTCGGACAGAAACATTACATCTTTAATTCTTCTCATGAATTGGTATTAATTTGCCATTAATCCAAAGGTGATAAAATACAGACCAAAGCAGGAGCATCTACAGAAACAACCTAGCTCTCAGAGACAGTGCAGGTAGCAGGAGGCCAGGGATTTACCAAAGCTAATGAGATCCTCCTCAGAATCCCACACAGGATATGCCGAGTTCTCAATGCAAACCCAGCAACGGCTACCTCCGCATTAGGATGCACTGCATGCCAAGAGAAGCAAAGTTGTAGAGCAAAACTGTCAGTACTTAGGACTTGATGTCTACACTCAATACTTGAGTGGGTTTTTACCTCAGACTAGTGCTGCAAGAGACAAGTCAGGAGATTTTTGATAACACACTCTGGACCTCAACTAAAAAGAGCAACCTAGATGCACCCCAGTGGATCCCTGCACAAAACTCTAAGTATGACTGTTCACACCTAACTGCTGAAGGACCCTGAAGCATGCCTTCTGCTGAATTGCTCACCATTAGCTTCAAAGCAGGAAAAAACAGTCCTAAAGCTGTAATAACAGATCTGAGCTACAAGGGCAAAGCTTTGTGCAGCAGCACATCATGGCATATCCTATCATTCTGCCTGGCAATCAGCACTTCGCTTTTAAGTGCACAATAACAAAATGACACAAAGCAGTATTTTAAAATCCCACGGATGGTAAATAATGGCATAATAATGGCATACTTCCCTTTCTATGAGGCACATTGTGACAACATTCAAACAAAACCTCACCTCCATATGAAACTGATGAAGATTTCTGGCTAGAAGTATGGAATACCTTAATTTGGTGATTTCAAATACAATTCTAACTGAATTAGAGAAGAACTTGCTAATGAATTCAATAGCAACACTTTTCAGCTGCCATCTGCACAGAAGTCCCCCTGACAGTTGCAGGAAGCTAATTGAATGGTTAGAGGTATTTCTGGTGATTTCAAAAAGCTATAGTCAAATTTCTTAATTACTCTGCCATTAGACTGAAATTAGGTATTCTATCCCTAGACAGCAACATCCCTCATTTACCTCAGCCAGTACTTTTCAATATAAGTACTGAGAGATTTTACAAAGCATAGTCCCTGATGCCTAGATTTTCTAGCAAACAGCATTTTCATCCAGCTTCAAAGAACAGTAGCCCATCTTCTCCCAAGTTCACTTTGAAAAATACAAAGATCAGCAGGCACAGAGTACCACATATAAAGACCCTTCCACAGAGGTTGGGTCACTCTTCTGATTAACTTAGAGTTCAACTGAGCATTTTGAAGATGAGAGTCAAAAGATGTTCACCAACAAAGCAGCTATGTGGTTTACGATACAGCTGTCCTGTATCTCACCAGGCAGGCAATTCCCTTAGAGAATCAAGGGAGCAGCAGGATTATCCCCACACACACCCACCAGCTCCTACTTCCTTCATATGTCTCTAGACCTCTACTTCATTTTGAAGACTGACAAAGTAGCTTGTTTTACTATCAAAGAGAAGCCCTCAAGACACTGGGCTTGCAACAAAGAGGTAAAAGCTCACGTGAAAGAAAGGAGTAGAGTCTGCTAGACAACACTCTGACTTCTATTCTCCTGTGCCACCTTCCACAGCAAGGATGACGACTTTGGGAAAAGAAGAAATCTTTTTTTGTACTCTAGATTTTACACTGGTCAGCCTTTCTGATTAAAATACTTTATATACAGGAACAGACATATGTGTATATGCATATATGTAGCTTCCAGCATCAGAACCATGACCCTTAGTAATCAATTAAAACTGTACCAGAGCAAGATAGAAAACAACACTTCCTACAATTTCAAGCAAAAGATCTTCAAATGAGATACTTACTAACATCCCCACTGAGGATAAGAATATTCCCAAACTGTTTTGAATGCAGAATTTTAATATTCTGAAAAGGTGAGTCTTCATCATAAACAACTTCATCTATGTCATACTCTACCAGGCGTCCATCAGCTGTGGGCCAGTATCTATCAATGACACCTCCTCTCAAAATGGCTGGCAATCTAGAAAGAATAAAAAAAAAAAATTACAAAACATTTGAGAATTTTTTTTTTTTTTTAAATTCCCTCTAAACATCCTGTGGATCCACCATAATAAATAATATTTACAAGAGGGATCCAAGAAAAACTTGCAAGATTTAACACTCAGACATAAGAAACTTATCAGCCATATGTTAAATATACATAACTTGCTAATGCACAGATGAAATATAAATGATGGTTCTTTTTGTATAACTTCTACAATGTGCTTGTGAATCTCTCTACCTTAAGAGAGGGATTTACATAACATACCAGCCTCTGCAGAAGAATAGGCTCATGACTAAAAACAGATAAAATACAAAAGCAGAAAGCAGACAAAAAAAAAAAACCATAACAAAACCTCTTCCTACCTTCAGCTCAGCTAAAAGTGCTATTTCTTTGAGATTAGTGTATCTCACCCTTCTAAAGTTATACCAAGACATTTTAAAATACATATGCAAACATAAAAGTTGAACTATTATAGTGTTGCACACTGAGCCAAGTCACCCTGCAGTGTACAAGCACAATCCTTGCTATCATTAAGTAAGCTTGCATTACTTTTAAAAAGTGGTTCAAGCATCTGCATAGGTTGTTTTGGTTTTGTTGTTGGGTGTTTTTTTTTTTTTAATTCCATATAAAAACATCTTGGTTCAAATCTGTATTTCATCTGTAAAGACAAACTATATTTGAAATGGCAGTGAATGATCAAAATGATTGCAAACCATTTTAAGCAAAGTGCACAGACACAGAGTTCATCAGATTTTCCACACACTTCAAAGAGTTAAGGGTGGAGGATTTTCTTCCAGGAGGGTGTAGTAGATTAGACACAGAGAAGCTGCTTCTAAATTCACTAGCAATTCTCAATAAGCATTTCAGAAATATTTTCTACCCTCAGTGAGCCACAAGATGGCAGCAACCAGTGAGAGCAAGAGCATCTGCTCAATACATCAAGACAACAAAAAGGCAAGAACAGCTTTTCCAGCAGCATTAATTCTAGTGGAGCTGCATGTGTGAAGCTAACATCAGAAGGATGCAAAGCAAATTAAATAAAAGAAAAAATGAAAAAGTTGAGGGGTGTGTGACAAGATCCATGCCAGATCTGCTGTTCCAAGAAGCTCATCTTCCTACACTAACGTAACCAAATTAATCTAGATCACTTCAGGCAGACTTTTTCCTGACCCATTTTTAACAAGTTCCTATCAGAGAGATTCCACAAACTCCCAATATAATATTTCAGTATTAAAATATCTTCAAAGAGCAAGCTTCTCCCCCATATACATATGCACAAGATTATCTACATTTGAGGCTTTACACATGAGGCTTTACCAAGACAAAGTAAAGCAAGATAACTAGCTCTGTTTCACACACAGCTGTTAAAGAACAATATTCAAGGTATAACATCACTTTTCAAATCACTACCACTTTACTTGTGGTCTCGTATAGCCTTCAGATTACTTTCTGCTACAGTACTGCTTAGCTGTTTTCCCATTTTGTCATTTGCTCCTTGGCTTTACTGAATCTTGTTGATTTTCACTGCTTTTTACTTTTCTTAAACTATTTCCTCTTCTATGTTCTTTAAAGCACTCGCTGCACCTTCCAGCAAGGGCATGCCTGCAGTAAGTGCTCCCTGGCTTTGAGGTGCCAGCCACTGCCAGAGAGCCACCAGGAAGACACTAACATGAGCTGTGTCCTTCCAGACGCCTGGGGAACTCCTGCACGAATGCTGTTTCAGCAGCAGGCAACGAACCAATTAGCATCCCTACAGCTTAATATATGACCTTGTATTTAAGTAAATCAAAGTGACAGAAAGTTTTCAAAGCCTCCCTCCTTTACTCAGTTATATTAAAAAAGTTTCCTACAAAATATTTCTATCTTTTTGCCAGGGCCCTAAGTGCACAGGTTCCCCCAGGGGCTTTTGCCGCATGTGCCCAAGGCCAGCACCATAAGATGCAGCAGGACAGAGCTGCGAGAGAAAGAGCTGCAGAAAACCTTGTTGGGGCAGGGCCTTCTCCACGGTCTTGAACTTCATTTCAGCTCCAGCCCTCACTCCTCATCCCTGCCCAAGCTACACTGCAGCTCTGCCTGCGCCTGCCCAAGTCTTTCACCGATCCCTGACACCCAAAGCTTGATCTCGGAGCTGCCTCAGTACTACAGCCCAGCAGTCAGAGGGCTGGGGGTGACCCTGGTCACCTCCACCAGCCCTGCTCGCCTTGTCCACAAGCCGTGGGATGTGTCCCGGAGGGTACGGTTCACACCCTGGCCTGCCCTACCACCCACCACCACCCTGGGTCCCGCAGCCCTTCCAGAGCAGTCTGCTGCTGCTTCCTAGTTGCATTTTCTCCCACCATTTCATGCAACCGTAGCAGCAAATTAAAGAAATAATCCTTGCCCAAAGTAACAATACTGAAGATGAAGCTTAACAAAAGGACAAAACTCACAGTATCTTCAATTCTGCAATAAAACCATTTTTTCCCATTGGGGAAAAACCACATGCATAAATTCATACTCCAGGCTATTCACTGCAGTACAGCAAAACATAACTTCCTCATTATCTTTAGCAAATATAGACAAGCCACATACAGAAGTAGATGTACAAACTTACCGCTTAACCCTTTTTATATTACCGTGAAACAATTCTTTCATTCTTTCTTCTACTTTGTTTAGAAGCTGGAAAAGAAGTGAGAGGTGGAATTTATAGGTGATCACTTAATGTAAAAATCTGTTAAACTAGGCTACTTGGAAGGCAATAAAGACTAGCACCTGCACTGAAAGGCTTTGAAATGTAACATTAGAAGCCTATGAATAATTAACTAGCTGGTCACCTCCGCCTCATTACTAGCAAGAGCATACATATTGTAGCAGCTGTCATCACTGCATTTAGCTGTCCTCCCGGATAACACAGCCAGACCTTCCAGGCACAGCCAAGCAGAGAACACAAGAACCCTGTAAGGTTTCATTCCTGCCAAAGCTGTGGCCTATTCTCCTGCAATATCCAATTTCTAGAGCCTTCACATCAGGGAAGATGAAATTACTTTTCTTCCTGGGAAAGAAGTTTAAGTATAGAGGCTCCCCATCTCTCAGATTAGAGAAGGAAAAAAAGTTACAGGCTAATACACCAGGTTGCAGGTTGAGCATCACTTCTCACTCACTGCCCTGGGTACCTGAAGAGACCTGAGCCCTAACCAAAGCTGCAATGTCTCTACAACTTCTAAAAGCAAAGAACATGAGGCCCAGGACATGCAAAAAAGAGCATGTGCATGCACTCACATAGGTATGCAACTACAATACATGTTACTATTCCTCATCTGTAAGCATTCAGGTTTGAAATAACTTCGATATTTAAAAATCTTTTACCAAGATATACTTTGATAGATGTGAAGAAAGGGGCTCCAGATGCAGTTTGATAAGTCTAGTAAGACAAGCACTCGTACCTGATCGACTTCCTCTCTTCCTTTCGTATGATCATTGTAATTCTGCAGATCCACCAACACTAATCCGTGAGGGTGAATTCTCAAATTGGCAAAACTACAAAATAGAGAGAGATAGTGATGATGATTTTATTATCAAAAATCAGAGCGAGTAAGGGAAGAAAGTCTGATATTAAATTCAGAATGCACGTTTCTTTTTCCAGCCATCTGTAACTGTTGGCAGTGGCAGCTCCACTCTTCCTCTGCAAGTCACTAAACAGCAAACAAAGTTGCAAGAGTATGCCATTCACTACATAACTAATAAAATCAGCAGGGAGCAAGGCAGTGAAACAGAGTGTTTAAACCAGAACAACTATGGTACAAGGGGAAAATATACTACCTAGCCTCAGGTCTTTAAATAAGGCCTGCTTGAACAGGTATATTGTGTCAGTTTTGTTTTTTAATCAAGCCTCAAGAAAACAACTGCACACTTTTCTTTCCCTATATCTTCCTTCTCACTTCTTGGTTTTTTTCGGTTGTGGTGTTTTTTTGTTTTGGTTTGGTTGGTTTTTGTTTGTTTTTTTTAAACTTTATAGCACCTATTCAGAAAGACAGTGTTCACATTCAAAAGGTGAATAAAAACTTTTAAGGGAGAAGCAGTAAGTGTGCTGGACCATGACTTTGAATAGCAAAGTTACAGCAGCAAACTCTCATTGATGAACACAGACGAGAGATAGACAAAACTCCTACTATACATTGTATTTATTACAGGAGCACTCAAAGACCAATGAGCAAGGTTTCACCGTGTCAGGTATTGGGTGGACAAACAGAAGACCTTCAAGAACTTGCAACAAACAAAACAGATAAAGACTATGGGGAAGGACACCAGAAAATAAAAACAGTAGCAGGGGTGATATCCTTTCTATACTGGGGAGTGGAGAAGACAAAAAGAAACAGAAAGGCTACAAGGAGATTATGTAAAGGAAGGGAGGGAAAGCATAAACTGAAAGAAGAGGGCAGAGGAGGGGATGGGAACAGGAACAGCAAAGCAAATAAAGAATGATATTGAGGGATGGAAGTTCATTAGTACACCCCAGAGAAACCTGTATACAGTCCTCTGAATGCCCCTTTCTTCGCTTGTCTGCTCTTATCACCCCACTCGGCCTCAAAGGCAAACCAAACTAACTCCTGTTGAGACAAGAAGTTTAGGTGACCTCTCTCCCCACCACTCCTACCTGTCTTGTCCCTTCCAGAGCTCCTTTCATAAACTGTCAGCCTCAATACAAACACCACCTCTCCCATGGTGGTGGGAGCTTTGGCCAGCAAACACCCTTCGCTGCAGTCAGAGAGAAAATCCTGAATATTTTGTAAGTGTTATCTGACAATTATAATTTTTGGTAACTAAAGTGATTAAATGTTGAAACTGACTGAAGTGATTCCAGAACAAAACCACTCTTGCTGGCTTTGGACAGCAGTGATCTGTAGCTGTGATGTGTTCAGAATTGACAGAGAAACCAGTGTCGCTCACTTCTCTTCAAAACATGAGCATGGGAAGTCTCAGGCTTTCCTGAAGACTTTACATGCAGGTCTTGCCCTCAGGAGGAAAGACATGTCTCTGCAATACGCATGCCCGCTGTGTTTCCCCCTCCCAGGTACCTGCAGATTGTCACCCCGACACATCAGCAATTGCCCACCAGGTCTCCTTCTGACCAGCGTTCTTCATCAGGGACGAGAAAATGGCTGGGCTCCCAATGGCCATTAAGCAAAGCCACAGAACAGCCTGAAAATATGCATGCCGCCCCCCCACCAGGAAATTAGTCCTGCATATTTTACCCTGATGAAAGGATGAACAGAAAATAGTCAAAGAGTAAATAAAGATGCCTTTTTTTTTTCCCCTCCCAACTACCAGATAGTGCTACCACTAAAGAGACAAGGTTTATGAGCTAATTAGAAGAATAAGAGCATTTTCAGTATTATACAGCTTAAGTTGGTGTTCCCATCAGGACCACTAAGACACAAGTAGGACCATTCAACAATAATTTAAAAAAAAAAAAAAAAAAAGAGAGAGGGCAGGACACACACACTCCTATCAAGCCCCAAGTCTCTATGGGGCTTCAGAGTTTTTAACCACTTCTCTCTGTGACCTTACAACCCCTTGAACCAAAGGGATTCAAATCAGTTGCATGCTTCTCCTAGAGTCTCTCTGTACTCAGCATAGAGGGAATGGGTACTGCAAAGGACCGCTCTGGAAAAAACCCCACCAGGATTCTGTTTATATGATTTTTCACATCAGCAGGGGTTTATTTTGTAATGTGCCTAACACAAGAGGAAAAAATAGTCAGGCAAAAGCATAAGAACATCCAGCTTTATCACAAGACTCCAGGAGATTTTTTTTTAATTTTTTTTTTTTTTTTTTTTTTTTTTTGGAATGAGAGAAAGACAAAAAGAGCAGAGCTCGCTACATGGAAGCACTGGTCACTCCAGCAGCTTTTGGATGCATTCACAGTGAAAAAGGACGTTTCTGGTGAAGTCCATGGACTGCTCCAGGCCCTCAGGGCTGCAGCACTACAGGCAGAAATGACTATTTGCAGTTATTACTCTTACTAGGGTCCCCGAGATCAGGCACAGGGCCAGAAATATTTGCACTGTTAGAAAAACTTTCTATCAGTTTACTACTGTATTATAGGGGTTGCTATTGACACAAATAAGCAACAGATTGATTGTTCCATGACTTGAGTTCTCTTTTAAATTCCTTTCCTACAATAATCACATAGCTGTCATAAGATTTGACAGCTGACGTCATCTTCGCTTCCCCCGAGACTGCATGAGATACTTCCTCAGTAGGGGTTGTTACTGCCATTGCTTTGGGGTCTTTTGGGTGGGAGGCAAGGAGAGGCGGAGGAGGGTTGCTCTGAAAAGCACAACCACACAACTTCAGACTTTTAAGTGATACAATAGCATTAGAATACAGAGACAGTAACACTGCAGAACCATCATTTGTCAAATTGTTACCCCTACCAGAATAGCAAAGCTTTTGCCTGCTGACAGACTAACTATGAGTCACTATAGAATAGACAGAATAGTTCAAGTATTTGAAAAATAGCCTGCCAATAAAAGCATCATCTGCTTAATTACTCATAATGAGGGAAGAAATGAAAACCTGCATATACTAGGAAATACCAAAACAAGAAAAATTTGTCACGACATTGTTTCAGTAAAGCATACTGTCTCTTTTTTTTAAAACACTCTTCATCTTAATTACAAAGTACTTAAGGGACCTTAAGATATTAAGCAACCACAGTTTTTCACTACACTATTATTCCTGTTCTATTTTTACAAAATAAGGAAATTAAGACAATGAAAGCTACTACGGTTCTAAATTGTTGCCGATTCCTAGCAACAGCTTCCACTTCTTCAGCCCATTTTTGCACTGTAGGTAACTCCATGAATAAACCACATTTTAGCCTGAAACAGAGCTGAGGAATGTTCATCCTGCTCCTTTAAAATACACTGACCAGCATATAGAGCACTTAGGAAAAGACTAACACAGAAAAGTAAGAACACTCACCCCTCCCCTCATGGTGTTAACATATTCACCACCATCCCAGTGACATACAAACTAACTTCAACTGGGTAAATCTTGAACTGTTGCAGTGAAGTCAAATGCCAGTAGGATTACAGTCCTCTAAATGAGAATTCAGATACAGAACAGAAGCTAAAAAAGGATGTGTATATAGGGGAGGTTAAAACTTTTCTAAAAGAGTCTTCTACTGTAGAAACAGTGACTCTAAGTCTCAGGTTTTGTGGGTTTTTAAAGAACTTTCAGGTGAAACATGACA